>JARHVA010004028.1:1055000-1580000 GCA_037957365.1 Torreya grandis | reverse complement strand
GATAATACTTCTCAAAAACTTTTGGATTATATAGCACCTAAATATTGTACACTTAGAAAATGCAAACCTTGGTTTTTCTGCTTAGTTCTAGACCTTTCCCACTTTTTTAAGTCTTGTACTTACTCTATCTTATGCCCCTTGGCCTATATCTTAGTCTGACCAATCTTATGTTGATGACCCAGAACTTATATCTTTTGTATAATTCTTAAAACCTGCTTATCTTCCACCTCTACAAGTTTTGAGTTTGTACCTACTTTCATGTTCCTTAGACACTAGCATCCCAGATAGACACTTGTTTCGACACACATTCCTACTCTAACACAAGTATCCAGTGTCCTAAAGTTATATAATTTGAAAATTATAGATATCCTAATGGTCAACATAAGTGATTTAATTCAAGTTATTTATCTAAATGGATTGATATAAATACAATATCAACCTTCATTCATTCTTCAAAAATACCTAAGGTAACTTATTAAATCACTCAATCAAGTACTCAATAAATCAAAGATTCCCTATTTTATCTTATTTTCATAGTAGTCATAGGGATAACACATGCGTAGGTATAAATTACTAAAGAATAAGCCTAAGATACTAATTTACCAAGTTATAAGCTAGGTCACTATTGTACTTTTTGCATATTGCATGATTCACACAATCCAACATGTAAGGGAGAACTACATCAGTATAAGGCCCTCTTATTTTTAGTATATATGTATCCAACACTCATTAATATAAGGGTCATTAAGGTTAGCTTGACACAATGTGCCCATTAACCCATTTTCCTCCAGGGTCACTATGAAGATGAAGAACTAGGGTTTTATAATTTCACAAGGAGTGACAGGCCATGACCCAAATCTAAATGCACTAGATTGAATATGAAGAAAAACATAGAATCATCTAGGTGCTCACATCCCTTATTAGTAGGTTTTTTATATAGGACACCTAAAATAGGTTCAAAAAGTAGCATCGATGCGACCATCCCAAGATGATGTTAGTGTTTTTAGCTCTCGAGGCACTCAATCCAAAATCTAATGACTATTATAGAATCATTTTCTAGTGTAATTATTACTTGTTCTATATATATAACTACACTAGCATCATAACTAGCTATGTACATTACTTATTTTCCATTTCCATATCTATCATAGTTGTACTTACTATTTTTAACCTATCTCAACATAATATATTTAGTATATATTCATCTAAGTTTAACATCTAATTGGCCTACATAGAGATAATTTATCACCCTACCTTAAATTATATATATCCCATTTAACCATAGATAACCTAATCTAGATTCAATTTAGGGTTAAAATTTTCGTGAACCCATTATCTGAATTACAAACCCTAGATCAATTAGGGTTTTATGAGTTTTTCTATTGTTGATCCCTAATTTATATATAATGTGTGCAACATGGATGCATCTATCACCCATTTTAGGTTCTAATTTGTCATATTTTTTATGGTTTTCTACATTAGTTGCCTTATAAAATTTATTAAGCAAATTCATGCCAATGATGAGAGGGTTTTAAATCAAAAACAAAAGTTGATCTCACTTCAAAATTCATTTTACAATGCTATAGAGCTAGTATCTAGACATTAACATCCATTCTCTCAACCATTTTTTATACATAAATATTATTTGAATTATAGTTATAATTCCTCACCCATTATTTTCCCATGGATTATATTAGATACAAATTATCCTCTCTATTCTCCTAACCCTAAGGACGATTATAGCTCTCATCCCTCTAAACAATTTTAGACTATCACTTATTTAAGGGGTAAGGTAGTTAACCCTATAGTTTCAAATGTAGGTAATCAGTCTCAAATACCTAGGGTTTGTGCTTATGAGGACCTAAAATATCAAATCACTAGATGATCAAATTGATAAATGAGTTAAAAATTTATATTGTATACATGAAGAATCCAACACATGCTAGTGTTAATCATGTGTTTACATATTCACCTACCAATATTATGTCAAACAAGATGTCTACACATAATATTTTTAAACTTTATCAATCATTGATGTTTTCTCTCTTACAAGAACCTATTTAGTCTTAATATTTCTAAGTGCATTCCTTAAAGGGTGCACTGGTAAAAGGGTGGGTAGACCATTGGTGCTTCACAAAAATAGTGTTCCCTATACCACCACTTATAACCAACACAAGTCCCTCTTGTATATTTCCATAATCTTTAACACCTCCCTTACAAGTTCCTCCAAGAAAATTACCACCTTAAATATCCCATACTTAATCCAAACCTATTTTTACCATCCTCTAAACACAATCAAATGGGTTAACCTTGTTTTGGAAATTAAGCACATTATGGGTCTATGTTGGCCTAGTTGACTTAGTCTGAGACCTAACTTCTCTATTTCATAAACAAATAGGTTGATTGGGTTGATTGTGTTAGATAAAATTCTATAAGGTTTAATGTTAGATCCAGATATATAAACACATATTTTACCTCATTTCTAATAGAGATAGATAGAATCATTCATTTTAACATCTTTATCTATTTATCTGCCATTCTAATTAAATAGTCATTACTTAGGGTTTCAAACTTCCTATGGAGAGATGAACGTATTTTGGATGCATAGGAAAAGTATTTTAGCCTAGAAATGACTTATCTTTTTTATCTTTATGAACCACAACAACCTATTACAAAGCATCATTGGCCAAGGGAGAGATTAAGGATCGATGAGTTCTTATTCAAAATAAGTATTCCTAACTCTTACTCATCTTTTATTAGTAGATATATTTTCATGTACTAGATTATTAATTTATTTATCTCTCCATGTTTCATATTACCTCTACATTGACTTGAGTAGAGTTCTTCTTTGCATGTTTACTTTTATGTTTATTATCCTGCATTTGTGCTACAAGTTTTGGTGAGCACTAGATTAGATTTTACTTTAATTTATTAGGAACCATAGGGCATAGCTAGGGTTATTGTGTGGTATTTATAACTAGAAGTTTTTAAATCCTATCTAGTTATATTATATGGTAAGAGACCCCTTATTTAGGTCTAGAGGTCCATATTGGTCATGACTTAAATTGTCTAAAATGTAGCAACAAGCAAAATGGCTATTTTGATTTATCTTATCTAATCTAGGATTAATTTATAGATCAACTTCACTTTAACTTATATACATTATAGTTAACCTAACGTGAAACTAACCCTTGAAGGTTTTATTTTAAGCTTTCATTTATTTCTATTTATTATCTATTTCATTTTTATATCACTAGATTAAATTAATCTAAAATTTATGTGCATAGGTTTAACACAGTCAATTTGATCAACTCTATTTAGCTTTGTGGAGGTCATCTTAAACTACAAGTAACTAGATCAATCTAATCAATTTATTTCACTTTTTTACATATAGGTTTTTCATCTCAATCGACCCAATTGAATTTGTTATCAAGCTAAAAATCTTCATCTAGATGACAATATAAAAATAATAATTTAGCATCTTTTAAATCATCAAGTTCATTCTCACCAAATTTTGCATTTATTTCCTTCATTTTAGTCATATTTTTCATAGTTTTTAGTCTATAAAACTATAGCCCTATAATAAATTAAGTTGACTGGATCAACTTAGTTATGTAGTTACTTTTTAATTAGGAGAATTAGTTGACTTATTTGACTATATTTCTTTGGCATTTTATTTAACAAATAGAATTGACCCATTTGATTCTATTATGTACTATTTATAAACTCATTTGACCCAATTAGCTCAGTACTCTTCAATAAAAAGGAATTAACTCACATTATTATTAGTTAATTCATCTTTCATTTTTCTACTTACTTGGAGTAGCACATATAGACTAAATAGGAAGGTTAAATTTATCAATTTAGTCACATTTATTTTTCTTTATTCACAAACTTCCAAACCAAAAAATATCTAAAAACATTAAACAATTCTACCCAAGGTCTACCTACTTGGATTTCATCACCAAGGTGGAAGCCAACTTGATTTTTTGGCCAAGTATAAATATGTGGTTGATGGTATATATTGGTAAATCAACTAACACCCTTATCATTATAGGATTGTGAAGTGAGGGATAGGCCCCAATACCAAGCCATTATCATCACAAATATATATCCCTTTCATCCTTAAAACTTGAAACCATATTTATCTTGCCTTTCTAGTTCCTTTCTACAGCCAAATGTCCTATGACATTTATTTATAAAATTATAATTTAAAACATTTAGGAATAACCACATAGATTAGCATTTATATTTTTTACATTTATTTTTACTCTTTGTCAATTACATGTTATATTTAAAAACTTATATTGGCCAATGTTGGTATAAGGTTTGTATTATGTGCCAAAATTAGATTGATTGGGTTGACCTAGTTACCTATGTGTTCATTTTGATTTCTCTACTAATTAACACTAGATCATATAGAGTCGTAATTGTCAAAACCTATCTTTAGCCTCAAAGCATATTTAACTCACTTGTCTATGTCTTATAAAATTTTCCCTTCTATAGGACACAATCATCTTGTTCAAACCAATCTCTCACAAGTTGATATTTTTACCTTTCTACAATATACAGTTGTCCTATTCAACCCAATCTTTTAGAGGATGATATTTTTACCTTCCTATATGACAGTCATTTTATCTAACCTAGTATCTCATAAGCTAGTTATTTTTCCATTTTACAAAACATAATGATTCTATCTAACCTAGTATTTGATAGGATGGTCTTTTTACATTTCTACAAAACATAGTTGACATGTTTGACTATGTCTCTTGTAGCTTGTCCTACTTTTTTTCTTACATAACAGTGTCAACCGGTTCAACCAAGTATCATACCATTTTATCCTCATTTATAAAAAGTGTTTATCTTCCCTCCCTCATATTGAATTTTTTATTTGATGATAATACAGAATTGAATCAAACTAACATGATGAGTTTCACTAACCTCAATAGATTTCTTAGAAAAGATTTGGTGGAACCTAAAATGGATTAAATAAATATCCATGTTACCACCTACACTACCAAATTTGTAACACCTCCTTATTATTTCACAACACTTAACCCCTTATTTTTGTTAGAAGATGAATGTGATCTAGATTACATATCTAAAATGATCTTTTTCATCAAAGAAAATCCTCAACATAGACGTAAGTATCCTAAAATCATATATAACCTCATGATGGTACCTCATATAGGAGAACCCCATTAATCTTCACTTGACTTTTCCATATGATTTGGGGCAATCCCTTTTTTTTTCTACACCTTTTCCCTCTATCATGTCTCCTTGTAAAACTATGACCTCATCCTCTATGTCTTTTTTTACCTCCATGTCAATTATTTCCATAAATATGGTAGGTTCAACATTTAGTGGGGATCTTAAAAATACCTACATGAATACCCATGCTACTAGTGCATCTCATGTTACTGATGTTTCTTATTCTACTAGTACATCTAATGTTACTAGACTTTTTTATACAACTAATGCATCTCATGCTATTAGTGCTTCCCATGTGACTAATGCTTTTCATGCCACTAGTGTGGTGAATTCCAATACTCAATAACACACTCATAGTGAATATTAATCCCTTAATACCTCACATAAAACTAATTCATCAAATGTTTCTTATGATTATATACAAGGGAAAGTGAAGTTGATATAAATCAATCATAGCTCATAGAAGATAAATCACACTAGCTCTTCTGCTTTTTGGTACATTTAGATAATTGGGTTCATGAATGATATGGATCTTCTAGACATAAATAAGGGGTATATTACCATAATAATATCACTATAAATGTTTCTAAATCATGTAGTCAAGCAACAACATGTGATAACCCTATCCAGGTCATATTTTTTCTTATTGATAATTAAATGACAAAGTAAAGCAAAATCTAATCTAGTGCTCACCAAATCATGTGGCATAAAATGGGGGTAATAAAAATAAAAGGAAACATGCATAAAATTATTATAATTAAGTTAATATAGATATAATCCTAATACATGGAGAGATAAATACATTTAAAATTCATTGCTTATGCTACTTTTATCTACTAAAATAAAGGAGTAAGAGTTAGAGATACTTACCTTGAAGATGATCTCATCAAGATGAAATCTCTCCCTTAGCCAATGGTGATTTTCAAGAAGTTTTATGGTTTGTAAGGATCACTAAGATAGGCTAGTTCTAAGATATATGACTTTTCCTAAGCATCTAATACTTTTCCACAAGACAAGATTCTTCTCTTCCAGTGTAAACCCTAAGAAATGACTCCTCAAGTATAATGGTCAAAGAACAGATTATAAATAAATATAATTGAATGATTCACTCGTGTCTCTCTCTAAAATGATGAAAAATATGCATTTATATAGTTGTATCTAACCCTAAACTCTTCCAAACTTTTAGTCAACAAAGTTGACCCAATCGACCTTGTATATTTAATTAATAAAGTAGTTAGGTCTTAGACTGGGTCAACCAAGGATGACCTAATATCATAACATAATCATATATTTTAAGTACAAGGTTAGCCTAGGCCTACTTTGTTTAGTAAATCTCAAAAATAGGTTTTGGCTTAGGTAGGGATTGTTTGAGGTAGTGAAGTGCTTGGAGGAGTGTGTAAGGGAGGTGTCAAAGCTTAGATAAATGTATAGGAGAGGTCTGTGTTGGTTTCAAGTGGTGGTATAGTGAACAAAATTTTGAGAAACAGCAATGGTCTACCCACCACTTTCTCGGTGCACCATTTAAGGTATGCACTCAGATAGATTGAGTCTTGATGGGTTATTTCAAGATATAAAACATAAATAATTGATAAAATTTAAAAATATTATGTGTGTACATATGCCCCACTTGAAGCTCATCATGTATCATGAAATTATAACATTAGATGGTGCTTCCATAAAAAAACATGAAAACACACAATGTTGAGGTAAATAAATTATGTTATTTTAAAGAATAAAATAAGTGAAAGTAAATGGTTAAAATTAAATAACTAAAATAAAAGTAATATATGTGTATCTTGACTTAAATTTATTGCTTAATGGTTGTCTATTGTGTTTGTATTTTTTATCGTGGAGGGCACATTAACTACTTTGGACAAACCTTAAGAATACAAAGTTTAAATAGAAAAAATAAACAAACGTAGGAAAACTAAGACAACTGAAATGTGTAGGCATGATGTACTTGGAAATTTGGCAAGCTAGGGTGATAAATGTTGAGTTAGGACCAAATGACTAAGTCAAAAATCTAGATTAAATCAAGTAACCAAAAATATAAGGATATTAAATTACCAAAAATCTCCAACAAGTATACCCTGAGTAAGAGAGGATAACAAACCAAATCAAACTAAGGATACATGTAAAATTAAATTCCAACATCAATGTGGAAGTAGTAACAATCCTTACTTAAACAAAGATGGGAAAGAAATATTAAAAAAACATTGATGAGTGAGTAGTAACAATCCTTACTCAATAATTAATAGAAAATGTAAATCAAAGGGAAAACAGCATTGGTGAGTAAGAAGTAACAATCCAAACTCACATAACAATGGAAAAAGTATGAAATTATATAAATTGATGTAGTTGTCTAGAAAAAAAGGATAAAAACAAAAAAAAATTCAAGTAAAATCAAGTCTATTCTATAAATATAAATTAATGGTGTAAAAAAAATAATCCATAGTCACTCTAGCATATTATTATGTTCTAAAGATAGATAAAACTAGAATAAAGTAGTGCTAGCATGTTTTAAGATGTGAATAAGAGGGAATATATAAGTGGGTAAATAGATTTGGAATAAAATTTTCCTATCAAATGGGGAAATTAAATGGGTGGTGGGGAAAATGAATGAAAAATCAAGGTAGAGAAAATTTTTATTAAAGTCAAGACATTAAAATTAGGTTTGTCAAAATAATAGGACTTTAGACATTAAGGAATTTGAAGAATTTTTCCTAACCACACATATCTTGGGCTATCAAAATGAAGTATGAATATAATCCCATGAAATATATAGGAATTAAAATTAAAATGGACTTACCTTTCCACAACATGTTCCCCATTCCTCAAGACCCCTTACAAAATCATCAGTCTACTGTAAAGATTGGGTACTTATGTGAGAAAGTAGGTATCACTATAGATTATTGAATTTTCCTATCATAATCTACTAGCCTACCACACAGAAATAGAAATCATCTCTATGATGAGTCCAATTGTGGAGTTTGAGATTCGATTGGAGATAAGAGATGTGTTATGAATCATGTATTTTAGTGAGATGTTGAATTTTTTGATTATAATATTGCCTTTTGATCATTGCCTTTTTTTAATGATTTGGATGTTAAATTTTGATGGATTTTTCTATTCCTCCTTCATATAGATTTAGAGAACCAAACATGGGTGCTAAAAATTACTATCATTTGAAAGCTTGGGACGTGGTATCTAATAAAGAGTACTTAGAGAGCATGGTGTCTAAGAGTCTTATTTATTCATGTGACATAAAAGTGTTATATTGACTTTGACCTTGTTTTATCTAAAGTGGAATGAAAGGAAAGGAAACCAAGGGTAATAAACATGAAACAATTTGAATTACTTCAAATCATAAAAAATGTGACAATATGAACAAGGATATAATGATAGGTAAGTATGATTACTTATCATAAGAGTGTATGTAAGTATATGGAAACATGTTAATATTGTTTATTGTGAAATTTTTAACCATAAAATAAATAAAAAAATTAGGTTGATAATATGGGATTACAAACTTGTAATAATATCATAACATTATATAAAAAACACTTGATGTGGTAAAAATGTTTGAAATAATATGTAGATTTTATGAGGAGAGCCTGGTCTTATCCATGCTCTTACACTTCAACTCATAAAATAAAAACCCAAGTGGGTTTAAAAAGGAAAAAATGGTATTTTTGAGGATAACCTAGTCCTATCCATGGTCTTACACTATAGCTCACAAAACAAAAACCCAAGTGGGTGTAAAATGGAGTGGAAAAAATGGTATTTGTGGGGAGAGCCTAGTCTTATCCATGGTCTTACACTACAACTCACAAAATGTAAACCCAAGTGGGTCTAAAAAGCATTGAAAAATAATAAATTTATATGAAAAATTTATGTATGAAGGCAAAAGGTATTCATGAGTAAAATTGGGTCATATCCACGGTATTATAATGCAACTCACAAATTTAAAGAAACCAAAGGACCAAAGGAAAGAACTAAGGTTTGTTTATAAAAGATATTGTTTTAGGGGCTAATATCCTTGGATAATTCCTATAATAAGTGTTAGTAGGATATTATATAGAATCTTGTTAATAAGGTAAATATTTAAGTAAAATATTTCTTCAAAAATTATACATTAGTGGATTCTTTGAAAGTATGGTGATAGGTACTAGCACTAGGAATGTCTTTCACTAAATAGGGGCCCCACCATTTTTGGGCATATTTTCCTTATTGAGCATGGGTTTAGTCTAATGTAAGGATTATATCACCAACATTTAAAGTACATAATTTGACCTTTTTATTATGTTTTTTAGAGAATCGAGCCTTGTATTAGTGGTTATGTTAGAGAGCAGATAGACGGTGTTCATCAAGAAGGTCTAGGGTATAAAGGAGAGATTCATGTAGATATTCATCATGAATGACATCATGAAGAGATATATGTAAATATGAGATTTCAAATTCTAATGGTAAGATGAACTCAAAAGCATATACTAGTAAGAATAATGTTTCCCTATTGGTAGTACATATGTTAGCATGGTAGTCCCAAAGTGTGAGATATAATTGAAGATTCCAATCAGTGTGGGTGTCTCAAATGGTTTTTTTAAGGATTTTATTGAGAATTTTTTAGTTGCCTCTACTTGGACATTGCATTATGGATGGTAAGATTTGGAAAATTTGTTATAAATTTTAAATTTAGCACATAACTATCTCATGTCCTTATTTTTGAAATTACCACCATTATCATAATTAATAGTATGGGGAAATACAAAATAATAAATGATTTGGTTAAGGATAAATTTAGATAAATTGGTTCTTAAGATATTGATAAGAAGCATGGATTCTACCCATTTAGTAAAATATTCAGTAGCGGTAATGGTAAAAACATGACCATCTTGTGATCAAGGTAATTTAATGAGATATAGTCCCCACATAGAGAATGGCCAAAGAGATTTTATGGTTTGGAGCTCAGATGATGGTGAATATATTATATCATCATTAAATTGGCAAGGATTAATCTTTTTTATCAAAATTGATAGCTTCATTTTCCAAAGTAAGCCAAAAGTATCCCATACGTAAGTATTTGCATGTTATAGCATGTCTGCTACAATGACCACTATGAATGCCACCTTGTGCTTATTAAAGGAGAGGAAGAACCCTCTTATTTCATCACACAATATAGTAGGGTACCTTTTAAATTATGGAAATAAAAGGTTCTATATTTGAAGACATATTTAAAGTCTTGTTTACAAATTCTTGTCTTTTCATGAGAATCCATGTTTGGGGCATAGGTTTGATGTTCAAAGAATTAGATGACATTCTTTTACCATGGGTTTTGTTGAATAGTGATAGCCTCAATATGAAAAATGAGTGAATCATGTGATTAGATATAAGAAGTTGATTTTATTATTTGGATAATAAATTAGGAATCATTAATTACTTAATTAGAATGAAATAGAGATGTTGAAGAAGTAAGGGAGTCAACTATGAAATTCTGATATCTTGGAATTGGTTCAATGGTGAAAGAAGCAAACTCTTTGGTAAGTGTGGTTCCCATTTGATGATAAGAAACAATATTTTCATTTTTACACTGATAATCACCATTAACCTGGTGGTAGATAAGTTGGAAATCACCTAAAGCATGTAAATATGGGATATCTAAGTCTAGTGATGCTTTAACAACTAAGATGAGAGCTTTTTATTCATCTATGTTATTAGTGACATCAAAGGTTAGCTTAAATTCTATAGGAATGTTCTTACAATGAGGGTTAATTATAATACAACCTTCCCTATCTCCTTAAATTCATTTAGCACCATCAAAGTGGAGAGTCCATGTGCCTTCATGAAAATCAATGGTAACTTCAAGGAACTCTTCGATAACTACTTTGGATTTAGTAATATCAGGAATGATATTAGTATATTATTTATTATTGGACTCTAAAATAGTGGTGAAATTATGGAAATAATCTTTAAAGGAGATATCCTAGTTAAGACCTTTAATATAAATAATTTTATCATCAGGGAGATTATCTTGAAGGTGATTTGTAGTGGGTATAGGTGCCACTACAAGTTGGTCAATGATGACTTTCCCTTTGACAAATTTTTGTGTTACGATTCAAAGGTCAAATTCAATAAAGAATACCATCCATTTTCTAATTATATATCCAATTATAAATGATTTAGATAATAAATGATGAAGTGGATCAAAATGGATTGTGACATAAATGGTTTGATAAAGCATATAGTGACAGAGCTTTTTAGCTTCAAAGTAGATAGCAAGGCAATCATGTTCTACTTTATTATAACATTTTTTGTATTTAATGGGGCCTCAATTAATATATTAAATAACATATTATATGTTAGTATCATCTTGTTGGGAAATAATTTCCCTAGATGATATGGAGTAGAAGAGGTGTATAAAATTAAAGGATGATCATTAGAATGTGGGTAGAGGGTGAGAGGATGGAGCAAAGATTCTTTAATGTTATCAAAGGCTTTATAATATAGATCAATCCTTTCTAGAGAATTACCTATTTTGATAAGGGAATTAGTAGAGTAGGTGTAGTAAGCCATTTATAGGATGAATTTTTAGATTTCCCCAATCTTTCCAAGGTAAGTGTGATGTCAGAAATGGACTAAGGAATGGGAATGTTTACTATAGTGTTGATTTTTGTGGGATCAATATCAATACCATAAAGAGAGACTAGGAACCCTAGAATTTTACCATATGTGATGCTAAAGACACACTTATAAATGTTGAGTCTAACTTTATATTTGAATAATCTATTAAAAATGATAGCTATATCAGTGAGATGTGTTGAGAAACTCTTTGATTTGGCAATGAGGTCATCAATATAGGTTTCCAAAATCTTGTGTATACGATTTTGTAAAATGTGATTCATGGCACGTTGATAGGTGGCTCTAGTGTTGTTAAGTCTGAAAGGCATTTTAACATAGCAATAGGTTTCCCATTCTATAGTAAATGTTATTTTATGCTAGTTTTGGGGGGATATGTGAATTTGATTGTATCCTAAGAAATTGTCCATGAGTGACAACATTCCATATCCAAAAGTGGAATATATGATGGCATATATTCAATGTAATGGGAAATTATATTTTAAACATGTGAGGTTAAGATTTTATAAATTGAAGCATGTAGGAATTACCATGGTGAATTTTTTGTTAATGGGAATAATGTTTGACACCCATTCATAATAGTCGACATGTTTAATAAACCTAGCATCCAAAAGTTTGATAATTTCTTTATGGCATATGGTGTAAATTTTGGGTGGAAAGTTTTGTTGTTTTTTAGAAAGGTTTTAATCTAGGTAAGTGATTATGTTATGCACAAAAATGCTATGATTGATACCTAGCATGTCCTCGTATGACCAATCAAAGATTTGTGATACTTATTGAATAATAGGATAATGTTATCATGTTTGGTTGGTGTGAGTTCTTTCGAGATAGTTATGGGTTAAGGACATGATGGTGTACCATATTCTATTATTATTTTTCTTCAATGATTATAGCATTTCTATATTGAAAATGATATGGATCATTATGAATATAATAAATAGTATTTTTTTAGGGTCCACACTAGTAATGAATTTATTAGAACAAGGAGATTTTCATTTAAAGTTTTCAAGTTTATGATGTTTCCATGGAAGTTGAGGTTCTCTAGAATGGATTAACTCAAGTATGGCTTCATCACTAGGAAGTGTGGGTAAGGTTCCATAGTATTCCATGTCTAATTTGAGATCAATTATTTTAGTACCATGGTGATCATATTTATAATGTATCTTTCATATATTTATTGCCTTAGCATCAAGGTTAATTTTAGGTGTAGGTGGAATTATTGGTGGAGGTTGATTGGAGCCAACTGTATTGAAAATAGGTATATTATGTTATGTTTTATATGGATATTTAGTTTAAGTGAGGGGGATAACCTTAGTGGTATCTATAGAATCATTTAAATGAAGTAGAGTTGGTATATTGATTGGTGGTATATAAGGTTTTGGAATTTATGAATTATTGAGAGATAATATTTGTTTAACAACCCAAGAAGTATCAATAAGTGGAGGATTAATTTGAGATAGATGGCCTTGAGGTTATAAATCACTATCAATTGACATGACATAGGCATCATGTTTGAAATCATGTATTTTGACTAAGGTTTGTTAATAGTGTTGTATGTCCAAGTCTCATGATTGATCTTAATCCATGATATAGTTGTCATCATAGGTGTGAGAGATATTACATGCATGTGTCTTTAGAGGAACATCAGAAGGAGATACACCTAGATCACTAAATTTATGAGGTGACATGGTTAAAGGTCATTGAAATAACCTAGCCACTCCATATTCATTACATGCAAAGTCATATTCTATGTAATAAGCTTCATCAGCATTAAATGGAGGAGGGAGTTTAATGATCTCATAGACAAGATAGATGGTATGATCACATGTTAGCAAAGGAGGAAGACACTCTAAAATATAAAGAAGAAACTTAGTATTATTTCAAGTGCTTTTCAATTCATTTATCTCATCATCATTAGAGTTGTTAAGAGTGACATTTAAATCTAGAATCATGTTAATGAATTCAAGTAGAGGTGCACTATTAATTTATAGAATGGTAAGAATTTGATACTAAGATTTGGGGTTGGGGAGTTGAATACTCCACAGATTAGGATTAGCCTCATATTTATAACATTTTCCATTATAGATAAATTTAACACATTGACTACCTGAGGAGGCAATAACCCTCATGCTATGTGTCCATATGTGACCTAGGAGTATATTGTAAGATAATGATAAATGAATAACCATGAGCTTGGTATGTATGGTATTGGGTCCAATAGTGAGGGAGCTAAAAATAAAACCAAGTGGTTTTTTATTCATCTTGTCAAATCTGCAACATGTGAGAGAAGTTTTCTTGAGGTGATCTTTGTTATACCTAAGTAGTTGAATTAGCCAAAGGGATGTAACATTAATCCCCAAACCTTCATATCCTAATATTTTTCAAATAAGGATGGTATTAATTATTATTTTAATGAAAAGATGTGGGTCATCATCTTTAAAGAGAATTTCATTATTGATCATATCTTCTTCAAGGAATTCTATGGAAGGTTTAGAAGAAGGAAAAATAGTTTTGATAGTGTGTACTTCTGTCAATGTAGGATCTTGAAGAGGTTATTCTACTCCAAGGGAAAGAGGTTCTTAAATATCTTGTAATTATTGAATTAATAATTTACGATGATATAGATAAGTAAAAACTAACTCCATGAGGGGTATTTTACAAGTTATAGAGTTAACCTCCTCTAATTAATTCTAATGAGATTTAGAAGATGAAGAACCAACACAAGACTTGGAAGGTAAAATGTTTTTAGTAGGAAGAGAAGTAGTTGGATTTTTGAATTGAGGAAGTGTTTCCTCATTCATGTCAAAAGGTATGTTAATGGTAGTGGTATCTTTGATAAGTTGTTCTTCTAGTGATACTTTCTTTGGATTTATGATGGGATCTTTATGGGTGGGTTTACATTGATAATTTATCTTAGTTGTATTCATATTTTGAGAATTAGTATCATATTGGTCATATCCATCATCAATTACATAGATATCCTTACTTGAATGTTGTGGATTGGAGGTTAAAAAAGGTTTTAGGTTTTTAAAGGAAAAAGACTTAGAAGCTTATTTATTTTGAGAGGCATTAACATAATCATGATGATATATTTTGATCATAGTTTCATGATTGAATGTATCTCCTATCATAAAATAAATATAAAATTTGGTAAGCCCATGACACATTTCATGGGAATGACCAACATCATCATGAAAGTAATAGATTTTTTTACGATCATACCATGTAGGTGGATTATTAGCGTAAGTGAATGGTTTAAAAGGTGTTAAATTTTTTTCATTTTTTTAATAGTTAAGGGTGCATGGGAAGTTTAGGTATTATCCATTTTGTCTACTCTTAGTTTTATTTAAGGAGGATTGCCAGTGATTGAATTTATGGATTTTTATAAATATCTCTTGATGTTTTTAATGTTAGGATCAAATTATTTCATAAGAAATTCTTGTCTTTTATCTTGATCAATAACATCATTTAGAGTTTGGGGAGAAAAAGTTATATCCTTGTATTGAATGGAAGGTGTTAAAGAAGTTATGAATAGTTTGAATAAGTTATCATCAGTCATGTTGTGATCAGATTTGTGAGCCAAAGATTTCTAATGTTTAATTAAATCATGAGTTGATTCAAAAGAGGATTATTTAGCATTAATGAAATGGCTAAGAAAATTTTTAGGAATATCATTGTGTTGAAATTCCTAACTAAAGGATTGACTAAATCCTCAAGTTACTATATAGAATGTTGATGGAGTTGATTATACCATTCTAATACCTCACTTGTGAATTTTTTGACTAAAATTTTAGTAGTGGCAAAAGTATTAGTTTGAGTCCATTCTTTATAAATATTACCAAATGATTTAAATAAAGATGCAGGATCTTTAGTCCCATCATATTTAATAGTCAGATAAATCTTTCCAATATCAATAAAAATAAATAAAGGGGCTAAAGGTTCATTTTAAATATTTTGGAACATCTTATTATACATAATGGGCTGGGGAATGATATTTCCTATAAAATATTTAAGAGGTGGAGGGATGAAACTCTAGTTATTTTGGGGAAGGATAATAAGAGGTGGATTAGCCATGTTTAACAAATGATGTTGAATTTACATCATTTGAGAATTATTAGAAGTTTGCATGATGTTCATTTGTTACATTATTTATGCAAGAATTTGAGTGGTGTCAACTGGGGGATTGGGGTTATTAGTGTTTAAAGGTGGATTGTTAGGATTGGTAGGAGGAACATTCCCTAAATTAGTATTAAGGGGAGAGTTTATAAGTGGAGGATTGCTAGGACGTGGGTTATTGGTGTTTAAAATATTTCTTGTAGGGTTGTGGGTTAAGATTTTATCAATTTCCCCTAGACTGTAATAAGGTGTTTTAAATAAATAATTTTCCTTATAAGTGTAAAATGGATCTGATACATTAATGTCATTAGTTATAGTAATTTGGACCATATTGTAGCCCAAAGATGAGGGATGAGCAAAGGTGCTCCAAGAGTGATAATCATCTTGGGTAGCAAAGGTAGGAAGAAAATAACATCCCATGTATCATTTAAATGGATTAAGGTTGTCTAAAAAGATTATGATAGTGGATTTAATTATGATTTAACTAAGAATTTAAGATCAAAAAGTAGAGATAGAAAATGGGAGTAAAGTCAACCAAATATCAAACAGTATTAACCAAGAGGTACAGAGTTGATTAGGTCAATAGAGTCTAGAGGGACGACCAAAAAAATTAAGGAAAGGACATATTTAGATTAGTTAATTATGTTTTGGAAAATAATATTGACCATCCTATAAGAGAATTTGTTAGATAGGATGATTGTGTCTTATATAAAGCTAGAAATTGTATGAGACATGGTCGAGTAGATCAGCTATGTTTTGAGGGTAAAGATAGGTGTTAAAAATTATGACTGTATACAATCTAGCTTGATTTTGTAGAATACTTGAAATAAACATACAAATAACTATATCGATCTAGTTATGACACATAGTATAAATCTTGCACCAACATTGGTTGATACGAGTTTTATAATATAGTATATAATTATCAAAGAACAAGCATCAAAAATAAAATTGTTAATCTAATTGGTCATTCCTAAATGTTTTAAGTTATAATAATTTTTGATATAAATGTGATATATATTTATCTATAATAAGGAATTATAAAAGTGATCTAAGGATGGTTTTAGGTAGTTAAGGCTGAAAGGGATATATATTGGTGATGGTACTATCTTGATATTAGGTCCTACCCACTTAATTGACATTCCCATGATGATAAGGGTGTTGGGTGATTTTCCAATATATACCATCAACCATGTATTTATACTTATCCAAAAAACCAAGTCAACTTTCCCCTTGGTGATGAAATCCAATTAGGCAGACCTTGGGCAGAAGTTGTTCAACGCTTTTTGATGTTGTGTGGTTTAAAAGTGTGTGAAAAAAAATAGTGTGACTAAATCAATAAATTAAAAACATCATATTTATTCTATGTGTGTTACTTTAATCAAGAAAAGAACAAAGAATAAAAATTTAATTAATTACTAACAAGATAAGTTAATTGTTTTGTTTGAAGAGTATAGAGTTGGTTTAGGTGACCATGTATGCAAATAATATAGAACACAATCGATAGGTTTGATGGTGTATGTTGAAACAAGAACCAGAAAAACATAGTCAAATAGGTCAACTAAGTCTTTTAGATAAGAAATCAAGCTATATAATAATGTTAATATAGTCAAACTAGTTCAATATAGGGTTATAGTTTTATAGACTAAAAATTGTGAAAAATAACATTGTAAATGAAGAATAGAAATGACTAAGAAGGTAAGAATGAAATTGATAATTTTTGAAGATGCTAAAGATGTTTTTATACTATTTTGTTTAGATGATGACTTTCATCCTACTAATAGAGTTGATTGGGTTGAATGAGTCTAAATACATGTATATAAAGAAGTAAACTAGGTCGATCTAAATGATCTAGTTACCTATTATTGAAGATGACATGCATAAAGAAATATAGAGTCGATCATAGTGAGTATGTGTTAAACCTATGCATAAAATATTGGACTATATCAACAAATTTAATTTATTAATATAAAAATAGATGATAATAAATGAAGGCACGAAGGAAAACATGCAAGGGTTAGTTCACATCGGGTTCACCAAATGTATACAAGTGAAAGTGAAGTTGATCTACAAATCAATCTTAGATTAAAGAAGATAAATCACACTAGTTGTTCTTCTTATTAGTTCATTTAGATAATTAGGGTCATGATTAATATGGATCTGCTAAAACTAAGGGGTCTCTTACCAAAATAATATCACTAGAGAGGGTTTCAAATCCTCTATTCAAACAACTTGAGATAACCCTAGATAGGTCCTATGTTTTATTATTCACAATTAAATGACAAAGTAAAACAAAATATAACCTAGTGCTCACCAAAGCATGTGGCATAAAATGGAGGTAATAAACATAAAAGTAAACATGCATATAAAAATTATAAATAATTTAATATAGATATAATACTAATTCATAGAGAGATAAATAAATTTAAAATCCATTATACTACCTCTATCTACTAAAATAGAGGAGTAAGAATTATAAATACTTACCTTGAAGATGAACCTATCAAGACTCAATCTCTCCCTTGGCTAATGGTGATTTTCAAGAGGCTATTTTGGTTTGTAAGGATAACTAAGATATGCCATATCTAAGCTATATTACTTCTCCTAAGCATCCAAGACTTTTTCACAAGACAAGATTCTTCTCTCCAAGTTCAAACCCTAAGCAATGACTCCTCAAGTAGAATGGTGGAAGATTAGATGGTAAAGAAGCACAAATTAATGATTAACTCTTGTTTATATATTCAATGATTAAAAATATGTGTTTATATATATTAATCTAACCCTAAACTCTTTCAATTTTTTATTCGATAGAGTTATCCCAATCAACCATGTATCTTTAATTAATAAAGTAGTTAAGTCCTAGACTAGGTTGATTGATGTTGACTTAATCCCATAACATGCTAATATATTTTAAGTAAAACTCAAAAAGACTTTTTGGCTTAGGTAAGGGTTGTTTGAGGTAGTGAACTTATTGGAGGAGTGTGTAATGGATGTTTCAAATCTTAGGGAAATGTATAAGAGAGGTTTATATTGGATTAAAGTGGTGGTATAGGGAATAATAATCTTGTGAGTCACTAATAGTCTTCCCACCCATTTCTTGGTACACCCTTTAAGGCATTCACTCAAAGAGATTGAGTCTCAATGGGTTCTTGTAAGAGAGAAAACATTAGTAATTGATAAAGTTTAAAAATATTGTGTGTATTAACTACTAGCCAAAATACTGCTTAAACTAATCAATTTTTATTATAAATGCTTAACCAAATGCATACATTTCAAACTAATAATGAAAATAAAATGATGAAAATTAAAAATCTCCTATTACATCTCCAAAACCAACCCAAACATGTTCTATGTGGATCACAAAATCCTAATTCTCCCCACCCCCCTTAATGATTCACATGGTAACCTCATACCACAACCCCCACTTAACAACAAACTATCAAACATTTACAAAATGAACCTATAGTACCTCAAATTTCCAACATTGACATAGAAATTATCACACCTACTATCATTTATAATGGATCTATAGATCCTACCTTGCATTTAAAAACATTTAAAAAACTTTACAAAGATTGGGTCAAGATTAATACTTTCATTGCCACTAAAATCTTAGCTAAAATGCTTTTAGGAGATGCTTTAGATTGGTATAATCAGTATAAAACCCATTCCATTACTAGTTTATAATACTTGGTCAATTAATTTGTTCAATAATTTCAAACTAGTGATCTTCCTAAAAATAAATTTGCTCATTTCATCAATTATAAGTAACTAGAAACTGAAATGGCATAAGTTTTCATCAAATGGTGGAAAGCTTTATCTAAAAAATTTGGGCATAATATGGTAGATGAGAACCTCTTCCACCTATTTACTAATTTTATTCACCCTAAATTTCAATATCACATTATAACTCTCTCCCCCAAAAAAAATTGGAATAAACTCTTGACCAAGCCAATTGCCAAGATTTCCCCATGCATCAATTTGAACCTCCCAACCTACAATGGGAACTTGCATGTTTATCAAGGCTAAGAAACACAATGTGAAAAATTATGTTGTTACCAATAATTATGACACTATACACACCATCCAAACCATTGATCCAAATAATAACATGGAGCATGTTCCTCCACATAATAACAATTCTACTCATAATCTCACATTTTTTTTAAATAATCATACTAATGTGCATAAACCTTTTTCATTAGTATAAATTCAAAAACATATTACAAGACCTTTACCATGAATCCTTGACCCCACTCATCCTATGAAAACATGGTATGATCCAAATAAATTTTGTTGGTTCATGAAATTTTGGGCCATTATCATGAAACTTGTAGACAATTAAGAAATATTATTATGGACTTTCTCCTTGGTCCCAACTTTGACCATGAATCCCTCATATGAAAACTTCAAAAATCTTATGACATAGCACTTAAATATCATGAAACTCAAACTAAATATCAAGCTTTAAACCAATCCAATGTTTATTTATCTCTCTATAAGGATCCCCTTCCTAATCATCAAGACAATGTTGATCAACCTACCCCTACTTCTAATAACATTAAAAGTTTTATAGATCTCAACACAAATGATGAAAATGTGGTTAACATGACTAATATGAGAAGATTATTTGATTATATGGATGCAATCCCAACACCTTAACATCACACCTCTTTAACATATTACATTATTTAAGACACTTCCCCATCCCATCTCATAGAATTGGGGCATGTGGAACCAACACACATGCAAGCACCACCTCCAACAACACAAATTGATCATACCTCTCATACCATTTATATAACTTATACTCGTTCCCCAACTTCCATACTTATATAAAACATCCCTAAAACTTCAAATAGTATTTCTTCTACTCAACCACATGAAATAACTCAACAAATAATCACATCACCTAAGATCAATCAACCTACTTTATACCAACATAAACCAATAATAAATTATCAACATAAGTTTAATTTCACATCTAACCCCCCTTTTATGTATTTATTGTAACACTATGCACCTTTATCCACTAATCATTTCATAGGTTATGATGAATGGGATCCCATTGTGGAACTTTCCCATCTCCCATCTCAAATTCCATTCTTAGAGCTTATAAGAATTGTTAGGAATGGTAAAGGCATTCCAACCCTAGAATCTGAAGTGTTGGTAACAAAACATCATAAAGAAGCTACAAATATAAAATGCATAACAAGGCAAAGTATATATATTCAAAAATGAAGCATATCAAAGCATGTTATTAAAAATGAAGGAACTTGATTATATAAGCAAGGCAAAACATAGAACTAGTTAAACTGACCTATGTGAGATAAAGCCTCACATAGAAAAAACTCACTAAAAGACAAAATATCTAGCTAAGACACTATCAAACATGAGACAACACATGAAATACATACTCTAACACCCCTCTAAAGTGAAGCTAGGGGATCATAAAATCTAAAAAATAAATAGTGGTATATTCACAATATGAGTCTCAGTAACTAGGCTTGATAAGGTACTCATGTACAATATGTATCCATCAAATTAATATGGAATATGTCCTATGAACACCCCTAAGGATAGCTTCTAAAACCCCAAGCATGCCACACAACTCAAGGAAATGAGGTGATGCAAAAGGCTTTATGAAGATGTCTGCAACCTACTATTAAGTCAAAATGTACTCCAATCTAAGAATGTCATCCTAAATTTGATAAAAAAATGAAGTTCATATATACCTTAATGTGCTTGGTCCATTGATTCTCAACTAGGTTATGAGATAGATGGATTTCACACTAGTTATCACACCAAATTATAGTGGGTGAATCCTAAATTAAGTCAAACTCTATCAACAACTGATGAAGACAAAGAACTTGCTAACTTTCAATAACTACTATTCTATACTCAACCTATATATATGAAAGTGAAATAGCCTATTTTCTTCTTACATAACCAAGTAATAGGTAAATAACTAAGATAAAATATGTAGCCACAAGTGGAATGCCTATCATCAAGAAAACCTACCCAATCTAAATCATTTTATCTAATCAACAGAGTAGAAACCTTGGTGTAGCATAATCCAAAATGAGTAGTACCTTATAGATATTGCAAAATCCTCTTGGCAGACTACTAATAAATATCATGGGGGTCATGTGAAAACCTAGATAAAATCCCAACTATAAATTAAATGTTAGGGTAAGTATGGTTTAAATACATAAGAATCCCAACCATCTACCTATACAATGTAGGATCACAAAGTGGAGTAGTACAAGAGGCAATGAGAGTCACTCTAGATTGAAAAGAAGAAGGAATTGGCTTGTAATCAACCATGCCAAAATGTTGAATTAGATCAAGTGTTTAATTTTTCTGACTCAAATAGATCCATGTATCTGACTATGAAATCTTTAGACCAAGGAAGAAATGCAAAAAACCAATATCTATCATGTCAACATGTGCTAAAAGTGCCTATTGAATAGTCTAAATCTGAGATGAGGAACTACCTATGAGAAGTAGATCATCAACATACATGACCATAATAATAATGTCCTCCCTAATACATTAAATATACATTGTGAGATCAAAGTGGCAGAAAAAAAACTAGTAGAGATAAGAAATGAATCCATCTTCTAATACCAAGCCTAAGGGGCCTATTTGAGACTGTAAAGAGACCCTTTAAGTCAAAAAACAATATAAGAATCATGAACAAACCTAGTAGGCTACTCCATATATATTTCCTCATGTAATTCTCCATGCAAGAAAGTACTCTTAACTTCCATCTGATATACTAGAAAACCCTATGATGTAGCAAGAAAAAGTATAAGGCAAATAAAATCCATCTTGGCAATGGGTGCAAAAGTCTTAGAGTAGTCAATACCTTCAACTTTTGAGAATCCTTTGCAGTAAGACATGATTTATACTTGTTAATAGACCCATCAGTTCCATACTTGGTGCAATACTTGGTGTTAATAGACCCATCAGTTCCATATTTGGAGCATATAATGCATCATTGATGTGACCACCATATAGTTGTATGTCACCCTTCCCCTTAATAGAAATGAAGGAATAATCTTCAACCTTAATGTTGGAAGTAGAGCTTAGACTAAGAGATATAAAGGACTCTTTGGTAGAAGTCATATGGTGAGAAGCACCATAATCTAAAACCCAACCATCTAAAATAGGTAACTATGATCTCCTGACAATTTAAGTGCTTTCCCATGCTTATGATATGTCAAAAGAGTGGAGATATGGATCTTGTGTTTCCTAATGTCATCCTCTTAGGATTTCAATCTCTTGAAACACCTAGACTCTTCATGACTAGTCCCCCCATAATAGGAGTAAGATAGGTTAGACTTATTCTTGGATTTGGAAGATGGCTTGTGTTTAGATGTAAAAGTGTTTGTTGGCTTAGGTGCATTTTTATTTGGAGTGTTTTTATTCTTACCCTTATATTTTTCATTAGACTTAATAAGTGAGGCTACTAATGCTTTTGGAGAGGTATAATACTCAAGGTAAGACAATTTAGATTACTCCCTAGTGAGTCTCTCACAAAACAACTCTAAATCTGGCATTTTAAAAGCGATACTTAATCCATCCATACTAGAGAAAAAGGTAGAAGTAAATATTTGGAATGGGCCACTTAACTTAGACAAGATTAAGTATACACACTCTTCATACTTTTTATCTCATCCACTCCCCTTAAACTATGTTAATAAATTCTTAAATTTTGTGAGAAAATCTACAATGGAAGTAAAGTCATTTGGATTTAGTAAAGTAAGCTCCACTTCAAACTACATCGCTCTCAAGTGGTCTACTTTCCCAAACAAAACCTTTAACTTAGTTCACATTTTGAATGGAAAATCACACCCATCAAAATGAAATAAGATACTGTCACTTAAATATCCCCCAATCAAGCCCAAACATTCTTCAAACTTACACTGATGCTAAAAATTTTCATATTCTTGTGTGAACTATGGTTGTGTTTCATTCATTAGGAATCATAATCCTTCACACTTTATGATTATTTCCATTTTAAGTCTCCATGTGTGGTAATTATGTGTAGTCAAAGGCTCACAATGGTCAATACCAGAAGTAGAATCCATGCTAACAATCACTAAAGAGCATAAAGAATGCAAAGTATGCATAAAATTGGTACCGAGACAACCCCCCAAAATATTGTATTATAGGACCCCCCCAGTTTTGGCACTTTATAAAATAGTGTATTTTTATAATTTAATGACACCAATGGATAGAGAATCAAAAAACACACACTTTTGAAAAAAAAAAAACTCAAATTTGAGTTATAGTTCAAAAGTTACAAATGTTATGATTTCTCATAAAAATGGATCAAAACAATTAAAAAACACTACAAACTAGTTTTATGACCAAATCAAAATAACACAGTCATCCAACCACTTGTTGGAGCCATAATATTGCCATGGACTTAGAAAATTCAACCAAAGTAGAAAAATATCCTCTTGGTTACCTTGGTATGTGTGCAAGTGAATAATGCTTCCTCTTGAGGCAAAAAATATAGCTTGTAAAGAAAATAATGGATAAAAATGGTTGTTTTAAGAGGAAAAAAGGAGAATTAATATTGTTTTTGGGTTAGACGAGCACCATTCTTGTCTTCCAATGCATATTTTTGAGAGAAAAAACTCAATGCCACTTTACCAAAGAAGGACATAGATCTTAGAAATGTTTTTGGGAGTCTAATCTCCTTCCAACATAGTCCATAGGTCTTTTTTTTTCATGATAAATAAGCCAAAATGGTGACCAAGAAAGATTAAGATTCCACTCAGATTTATAATGCCTTTCTCCACTCATTACTCACACTACCTCCTTGAAGAAAATGCAGATCCCAATGTTAGGTGGTGCCACATGTATTAAGGCACAAATCTATAAAAAAAAATAATAAATTGATTTGGATTTCTAAAGTAACTGGTGGTTTCTTCCTTTCTCTTATGCCATTTGTAAATTTATAATGTAGTCTTGGAAAATATTAAAGTGCCACCACTTTATTCAACTGTTGTAGATTATAGATACCAATTCCTAAAGCCCAACATAGTTATATGATAGATAGAAAAAATGAATATAGACTATTTCCATGTAGTTTCAGCTTCTTAGACAAGCCAATGCCTAAGATATAAGTCTATAACTCATCATATATCAATTCCCCTTCCCAAATGAATCTCAAAAATTCATATAAGACAAAAAATTATAGCACTACACACTAGAAAAAAATGCCAAACTTCAGAAAATGATGCCAAAGACAAGAAAATTTCATCCAACACCACTTTATTTTATTCCAATACCTTAAATCTAAAAATCCATTTATATATTATTAGGTCTCAAATTTAAAATGCATATTTTTAATGGAGAATTGCAACATTAATCGCTTACACTCAGATATGAAACAAGAAAGAGACAAGAAAAACTCCAAAATAGATCTTACCAAAGATAATGCCAAAATTAGATATTTTCTCTTATAAATCTAATGCCTTGCCAATAAAAAGGATGCTCAGCCAAGAAGAAGCACCAAGATTATAAATCTAATGCTAATATCAAATAATCTTATTAAATGGTACACTCCACCCTTAGATCTAATGTAGTAGCATAATCAAGACCTCCACACCTCTTTTTTCTTAAACATAAACAAGCTTTCAGATCTTGGAACAAAATTAAAAAAAATAGCTTAGATTTGAAGCAAAGAAAGAGAATATGATATTTTCATTGCCTCAAAAGCAACAATAGCTTCAAAAAACAACAAAATATTCAAAAATTGTTTGCCACTTTTAGATGAAGGAAGCAGATCTTCCATGATTAAGGACTTGAAAACAAGAGCTTAAAAACAATGAAAAGCTTCCAAATCTTTTAAAATTATAAAAAGAGGCACCAAGATCTTATTTTACACCTCACTTCTATGTTTCCTCTCCATAATAAAGGAAGAAGCAATGACAAGAGGGAAGTGAAATAAAATTATCTAAATTACAAGTTAATAGATGGATGTAACTTATTTAAGGCTCTGGTACCATGTTAGGAATGGTAAAGGCATTCCAACCCTAGAATCTAAAGTTTTGGCAACAAATATCATAAGGAAGCTATAGATATGAAATCCAAAACAAGGTAGATCATATATATTCAAAAATGAAGCATATCAAAACATGCTAGTAAAAATGAAGGCACTTGCTTATATAGGCAAGGCAAAACATAAAATTAGCTAAGCTAGACTATGTGGGATAAAGCCTCACATAGGACAAACTCACTACAAGACAAAATATCTAGCTAAGACACTAAAAAACATGAGAAAACACATGAAATACATAATTTAACAAGAACCTCTCCCTAGCATTGTAATTTCCTAATGAAATTATTATTTTAAATGAACATCCCTCATCTTCCACCTATAGGACTAGAAGTTATCTTATTTAGATCTAAAGATAACATTATTCAACAATGTGAAGAGATGTCCATCAATTTTGATGAAATAGTAGACACCTATCTCTCACTTAAGTTTCCTATCTCATTTAGGACTCCTAATGAGATATTTCTTTATGTTGATCACCCTCCTTTATTCATTAGCATTAAAATAGGTGATATCTAAGTTAAGTGTGCTTTAATTTATGAAGGCTCAGGCATTTGTGTTTTTTCCCTTGACTTTATTACAACACTTGGATACTCCAAAGGTAACCTTAAATCCACATAAAGTATATACCAAGGATATGACAAAATATAAATGCCTCATTTAGGTTATGTTTGGATTTTTATTACCATTCCTCCCATCACCATTCATGTGAAAGTCATGATTTTTAACTTTCCACCTTCATATAATATCTTACTCGGTCAACCTTAGATGCATCGCATGAGAGTAGTTACTTCATCTACCTACCAATGTGTTAAATTCCCTTATAATGGTGGTATATACAAGATTCAAGGGGACACAAATACTTATAATTTTGATTAATTCCAAGAATGAGGTGTTTTTAAAATACCCACCCTTAAACCATTACCTAGTGTTCCATTTAAATACTCCCAATGCTTTAACTATCATATCAACTCTAATAGAGGTTATAATCATCATTAAAAACTAATAATAAATATTCCAAATAACTTCTTAGACTCTGATAATGATGAACTGAATGAGATAAGCTTAAGGATCAAAAAATTTGATCTCTCCCCTAACATCATCGCTCAACTTCCTCCTCTTCAACCCTGATCTTTTCAACAACATTTTGATGTAATGCCAATCACCTTAACCAAAACTAAACATTTCATTCATCATGATTCCTTAACTAATAAAATATTTTATGCATGTATGATCG
The DNA here is from genome assembly GCA_037957365.1 of Torreya grandis. Lineage (NCBI taxonomy): Eukaryota > Viridiplantae > Streptophyta > Pinopsida > Cupressales > Taxaceae > Torreya > Torreya grandis. The sequence continues at coordinate 1,552,725 of JARHVA010004028.1, read as the reverse complement.
ATGTATAGACACCTGATTATGATGATGGTTATTATTTAGATTACCCATTTTTAGTTGGATTTATTCAAGCTAAAAATGTTGAGCTTCTTAGATATTATTCTTCTTTATTTCAGTCTTTTATTTCTCTTTCTATCATTCCTTCTCTTATAGTACATGATATTAGTTTTTCTACTACTATTCATAGGTTAAAGATGGATCACACATGTATTATGCCTCTAGTCACCATAGAACCTCTCAGGAATATGCTTATATATCATGCCATGATAGGACTCTATAGTTTTTATAGATATCATGATCCTTCCAACTTGCTTCCCCCATATATGTTGGCCACTCTACTTTGACCCACTACATAGCCATCCATACATATAGATGAGCCTAGTCTAGTTTATTCTCTAGCTCATCCCTTCCTTCTTGATGTTATTATACCATTACATAATCTTGATCCCTAACATACATAATGAAAGATGATCCTTATTATGATATTCATAGAGTTTATGGTCATTGGACCAAGGATTATCATCTACATCAGAAGTAGTAGGATTCTTCATCTACCACTCTATCTAATAGACCTCCACCATCTACTAATAGATGTATTTGTTTCTTATATGGTATAAATAACCATTCCTCTACTCACTGATGAAATATTAAATAGTACATTGATACACTTTGACCAATCATTGTACAACCCAAAGATAAGACTATCCCCCCTCCCAAGATACTTTTAGAGTATATCCCTAAAATTGGGGAAGTCTATTATCTTTCACATTAGTGTACTACCCATCATATGAACATATGCCAAGTGCTTTGACAACATCTTTAAGATTTACCACAATCTACACTGGCACCAGTTATTCCTCCAGCTATAGGTTTCTTATGAATAAAGGCTCTTCTTTCTCCATTGGCATCACCTCTACATAGATTTATAGATACCATTCATATTAATATACCTATTTTGTGCATTGAGTATCCCACACAATAAATACCATATGAGCATCACTCTTATTCTACTACACCCACTTTCTCAGTAGAGATGATATGGAAGGAAGTCTTTTCATGACTTTCCATGAAGATTTATGAAACCCTAACTAATGTTAGAATTTAGCTACATAGGTATGTGTCAGATGTTATGGAAGACATTTATGGTTAGGTCTATTAGTATTTATGAACACATCATAGTGTTCTCTCATAATATTTATCATTATATTACATGATTTAGATTAGATTTGTAATTCATTTATCTATATTATATTTTTAACTATTTGGAAAACATGATTTCACTTATCTCTTTTTGCATGAACCATTATATTATGCTTTATGTGTTTTACATGGTTTCATTCTCTTTTTCTTTTTCTTAATGTTTATTCTCATTTTTCATGGCTTAAAACTAATGCTTATGATTCAATTCTTTCAGATGGATTACTTTATTTTTTATTTGATGATTGTTTGATACTTTTAAACTCAAATAAAGACAATTATTATTGTGACATATTTAAAAAACCCTCACTTCCTTAGTCTTTTATCTTTACCATATGATCAGTTAGTAAACATGACTTCTCATTATAATACTTATATACACCAATCTCTTTGATCTCTATTTTTCCTTATTCCTTTTCACATATTAAACATACATACAATTGAAACTTGAGATTAAATATTGGTCCATAGGTAATCCTAAGTTAATTAATCAGTCATATCTTTGGTTACTTAGTCTCCTATAACCAAATTTTAAATCTCATTCATGTATATCACTTTATTCACTAAATGTTGTTTATTCCAAATCTGTATGGAGGAATAATCGTAAAAGCCATAAAAAATTTAAAATCTAAATCATTAGAAAAAGGAAATGATTAAAAATTAAATATAAAATACAAAATTCTAATCACACTAAAAGATGTGATTTCCTATTTTTAGCACATATCTTATTCTTAATCAAATCTCAAACTCCATAGTTGGCCTCATGATATATCCTAGGTCAATTGTGGTGTAGTAGGATAGTAGATTGGGATAGGAGAATAAAAAAAATCTATAATGCTACCTACTTTATCTCAAAAGTACCAATATTCATAGTATACCAACGACTCTATAAGGGGTCCTAAGGAATGGGGAACATGTTGTGGGAAGGTAGGTCTATTTTACTTTCCTTATTTATATAACCTTCATAATTTAATCTTAGTAATCCACATATTTTCCTATACATATTTGTGCTTATTGTGAGTAAGTATCCTTTATATTTTGATGGTCATTAGACACTTGGTGTTTTCCTTGTTAATAGTATGCCTCATGTTTACTAATATTTTCTTATAAATGCATATGCATTAATTTTTACACTCCTTATTTAATTAAAACAATCCTAATATTTCCCCTTGATGAATATTGTTTTGTTAACTAATCATACCCATAGATTTTTCTTTAAATGAGTTGTATTATAAGACCTTGGATAGGACTAGGCATGTCTCATAAAACATTTCATTATTTTTCCCTTATTACCATTCACCCTAGTGGTGTTCACTTTATGAGTTATAGTATAAGACCTTGGATAGGTATAGGCATTCCTCATAAATTAAGTGCATTAAATCCCATTAATTTTTTCCAACATTTGCATCTACCTTATTGGTTTTCCATTTGTGATTTGCAATGGAAGACCTTGGATAGGACTAGACATTCCTCACAAAATATTCCAATAAAATTTCATACTATGACCAAGTCACAATAATAATTACATGCTTAAAATTTGAGATAATTTATTTTACATTATGATTTACACATCATTTACATACTTCCCATCTTGATTTAGTATGTTTTATGCTTACTTCATAACCACTTCACTTTATCTTCTTATTTTTTAATTACATGTATTTTTACAACCATTTTATTAAATTTATTATAATTCTTTTATTGATTTGGTATGATTAATTTTATTTATACTTAAATTTGTTTTTATTTTCATACTTCCCATATTTATTTAGTATGATTGATTAACTTTCTTGTACATTTATTTTCATACCATTTTTTATGGCATGTTTTCCACTTTCGTACAAATTTTCATACTTTACATCTTGATTTAGTATGACTTATATTTATTTTAATTTGGTGCAATTTTTACATGGTTTCAAACATTTTTTACTTATATTTTACCATTTTTATTTACTATATTTATTCATATTTTGTTTTACACATCTCCCATCGTGATATATTATCTATTACATTTTATGATTATTTATATAATTTTTCAAATTATATGCTTTTATTTTTAACCATGCATTTGTGTCACATTATATTATAAAAGAAAACATACATCATATATTTCCCATAACATATACAAAAAAATTAAAATGCATGTGATAGAAATGAAATACATCCATACATCTATCAATACAACTCATAGACCAATAAATGTCGATATCAACATAATAACATGAGTCTAATACAACATAATACAAATATAAATACAATGTCTATAGCTCTAAGGTTATGTTCCATCCCATCTATCAGGTGGACAAGCCATGTTACCCATAGATGCCTATGACTAACCCCTCTGAATAGTAAGCTATAATGAGGTAGTATGGTATCTAAAACCATCACCTTATCTCTATAGGTTGGCCCCTTGGGCCTGCACATGTCCAAGCTCTATAGTCATGACCATATGGATAGTTCACTCCTAGAACAATGCCTAACATGTTTGTGCATCTATATATCAAACTCTAGTCGGTAGTTGTAGCCCATATGCATATGTCTCTAACTACCTAGCTACCTCTCCCATCCATCAAAACTAGCTAGTATATGTTGGAGTAGATGGTGTATACAAGGGAAAGTGAATCTAATCTACAAATCAATCCTAGCTTGGAGAAGATAACTCACACTTGAATTTATACTTATTTGTACATTTATATATTTTATGTCATGACCAATATGGATCTATTAGACCTAACCAAGGGGTTCTTTACCATATAATATCACTACAGAGGGTTCTAAAGCCTCTAGTCAAGAAATACCATGTGATAACCCTAGTTAGGACCTATATTTATTTATGAAAGTAAATGACAAAGTAAATCAAATCTAATGTAGTGCTCACCAAATTATGTCACACAAAATGGGGGTAATAAACATGAAAAGAATAAATCTACTCAAATCAATGTAGAGGTAATCCTAATGCATGGAGAGAGACATATTAATAAGTTAACAAATTTCAATATATCTAAATTAATAAAGAGGATCAAGAGTTAGGAATACTTACCTTTGAATATGAAACCATTGAGACTCAATCTCTCCCTATGTCAAGGTGCTTTTTAAGAGGTTCATTTGGTTTGTAAGGATAACAAATATAGGTCAGCTCTATGCTTCACAACTTCTCCTATGCATCCAAAAGACTTTTCCAATAATATAAAATTCTTCTCTCCAAAGGAATTATGAAAACATAAGCAATGGATCCTCAAGTAAAATGGTGGATAATCAGATGTACAAATTAATGATTAACTCTATATCTCTCTATAAAATGGTGAAAAGGATGTGTTTATATAACTGGATCTAACCCTACACTTTTTTGAAGTTTTAGCTAATAAAGTTGGAAAATTTGACCCTGTTCTTTAATGAATAAAGTAGTTAGGTCATGGACCTAATCATGTAATGTGTTTATATTTTAGGTGTAGGGTCATCCCAAGTTGATTATGTCTGATAAAGACAAAAGGAGGTTTTGGCTTATGTAGGGTTTGTTTGAGGTGGTGAATCAATTAGAGGGGTGTCTAAGGGAGGTATCAAAGCTTATGTAAATGTATATTAGAGGTTTATGTTGGTTTCAAGTGGTGTTATAAATAATAATAAAAATTAAAGCACCAATGGTCTACCCACCCTTTTCCTGATGCACACTTTAGGGATGCACTCAAATAGATTAAGACTCGATGGGTTCTTGTAAGAGAGAAAGCATCATTAATTGATAAAGTTTAAAAATATTGTGTGTATATATATTCCCCACTCAAAGCTCATCATATGTCTTATATTTTCAATATGGAATGGTGCTTTGGGGGAAAAACATAGCAACATACAATGCTAAGCTAAATAAATTATAGTAAGAAATAAATAAGATAAATGCAAGGACAAAATTGAAAAATGCATACCTTTATTTACCTTAGTGTTGTAAAAGAGGAAATTAAGAGAAATGTGAATGTGTCAAATGTAAATAATATTAGGCAAACTTGTATAAATAAGAGAAAATTTCAAAAAAAATCAAAACATACATGTAATATATGGAAGAATTCTCTATGATGTCAATATTTTAGAACATATTTCAGTTCAAAAAAAGAGCTAGTAGAAACAAAGTTATGGGGAAAATATGGAATCTAGTTATAAATAATTTACAGGTAAATATTTTTGAACAGTAAATATAAATAAGGTGAAAATTAATTCATTTGTTATTTTTACTATATATTGCTCTAAGAGACCCAGTTGAGCCTTGAGAGTGACCATGGTGAGGATATGATAGCTATGATGTGAAGGATGCCTATGAAAATAATGCCAACAAGATTATTCCAAGCCCAAGATCTGAATCATTAAAATCAAAAGCATCACAATAAGAGTTGTAAGAGCTGTAAATATTATATGCAAATATAAAGGTGACATCATATAGTATCCATAAAATAAATTATATATGTTATAAATTATAAACCTTGTGTATATAGGCAAAGACAAACAAGAAGTAAGTCAAACTAACCAATATGGGATAAATCCACAAAAGGAAAACTAGAAAATATATAAAAATTATTTATATAACCAAAGAAACATGAGAAACAACTTGAACACCACCCCCTAAAGTGAATCTAGTGGATAATAATATCCAAAAAACAAAGTGGCATATCCACAGTATGAGTCTAGAAAACAAGGCCTGATGAGGTACTCATGTACAACATATATCCATGAAATGGAGAAAGGAACAATACTTGTAGGAATAAAACTCCCCCCAAAAAGATGTAAAAGAGAGAAAAGAAGGAAATAAAGGAAGGAATGAATTCATGTGGAATCTCCCTAAATATAGCTTATTTCACCCCACATGAAGATCAATACTATATATCTTGCATGGATGGAAAATATGTAAGGAACCATTTACATAGGTAGTGAGATAGTCCCAAAAATAAAATTTTCTTCCCATTAATGTATCTTTTTCCTGATTGATATGAATAATATGTCCCAAAGACACATCACCTATAGAAATATTGATTCCAATAGGAGATACAATACCCTACAAGAGTCTACCAAGATTTCCATGAGTGTATCCCATAGAGTGAAGTTTTCAAGATCCACATACAAGAGTATGTTTCTCAAAGGAACCAAAAACATAATTATGTGGATCCAAAATGGGATAAGCAACAAATTTAGTATCAGGAGTAGCAACAAGATCCAAATCAAAATGTGCAATAATAATAGGTTTCTTTTGGAAGTCACCATCAAAGTACATATCCTCACAAACAAGAGGAATAGGTGATGAAGGAACAACAACTATGGAAAAATAAAAGTCATCCTCAAGAAGTTGTGATGGTGTTTTGTCCATGATCTCCAAAAGTGATGGTAAAGGTGCCACATCCTCAAGAATCATGTTCTATTGATCAATGAAATGAATATGAGTAGAAACTATATGAGGAGTAATTAGTACCTCAAGAAAACCATCATCAAAATACAAGTCCTCACTAACAAATGAAAGAGGAATAATGAGAGGTGTAGGAGGTAAGAGTGCCTCATCTAGATCACCATAAAGAAGTATGTCCTCATAAAATGAAGAGGAATCCTGATTCATGTCACTAGTAAAGAGTGAATCCTCACTAGGAAGAGAATAAGGAAGTTCCAATAGTGCCTCACCCATGTCACTATCGAGACTCAAATATTGAACATTAGTGTTATCATAAAAAGATAAATCCTTTCTAATAGGAGGAAAAGGAAGTGGAATAGAAGGAGGTGGAGTAAAAAAGGGTGAAAAAGACTTAGAAGACTCAGTATCCTTCTCAAATAAGGTTAAAATAGCATCCCAAGCTTCCTTTGGTGATGTGGCACATGTGACATAACATTTAAAACTATATGAAACATGGAGGTTAATCAATCGAAGAGCCTTATCTTACTTAGATGCAATCTAGGCAAGATCTTCCTCATCTATATAGTGGGGAATGTTGCCATGCACCATTATCCACATGCCTTTTAGTTGTAAGTGAATATTCATTTTGATCTTCCAAATAATGTATTTGGAGGTTTTAATGGGATCAAAGAAGCATGAATCGACTATCAAAAAATAAGGAAAAGTCAAGAAGAAGAAAAACCCTCTCAAAAAAACAAATCCTCCCATGAAAATTTAATGTCTCCTAACAAAAATAATAAACACCCCAAAAAAGTGTAAGGCCCCCCAAATTTGGTAATTTATAATTTAGTGTGTTTTAAAATATAAATGAAACCAATGGATTGAGAATCAAAAACATACACTTTTGAAAAACAATAGTACTCAATTTTGAGTCACATTTCAAAAGTTATAGTTTTTACAAGTTTCCCATCATTAAAATGGATCAAATAAGTAAAAACTGCACAAAAATTAAATGATTGGAGAAAAATTAAAATATTTCTACTAGATATGGAAAAAAATAATTTTATGGAAATTTTTAGCAAAGGAAAATAACTATCTTCAACATAGATCAATCTTCCATGTTGATTTTTCACTTTAAATACAAGATTTGATTTTTTTTATCACGCATTAAAAATCAAAGTAAATCAGATTATTCATAGGGTCAAATTTAGAGCCCTATATCTCCTTATATAATACTTGTAATCCTTATTATGACCACTTTTAGTAAACCTCTTGAAGTCCTATTTCTAACAGTGAAAGAATTTTTTGAATTAGATAGGTTTATGTGAGAATTAAAATGATCTGCAAAAGAGTCACAATTTTTTGAAAAAACAATTTGTAATTTTTCCAAAAAAAATGTCAATGCCCAAAGAAAATATTAAAGATCCATAAAAAACACCTCCACTACACCAATAATAAATTTTGATAAATGGGAAAACCCTTATAGTATCAAACTCATAAATAGATTGTTGCAACACCTCTATCTCTGATACCATCAAAAGAATGTCAACAAGATCATTCCAAGCCCAAGATTTGAAGCATTAAAAACAAAACCATCACAAAAAAAGTTGTAAGAGTTGTAAAGACAAATTTAATATCATATATTATCCATAAAATAACTTCTATATGTTACAAATGAGAATCCTTTCATATATAAGAAAGGACAAATAAGAAGTAAGTCAAACTAATCAATGTGGGATAAATCTACAAAAGGAAAAACTAGGAAATAGACAAAAACTATCGATATAACTTAGCAAACATGATAAATAACTCTAACATCCTAGAGGTTGTGGCCAGTGTAGCTCATGTAAGTGATGAATTAATTTCAAATTTTTGGTATCATAATTGAAATTAGGTTAGATATTAAAAAATAGTTGTTAGGAAAAATGTAGATACCAAAAATGACCCTAGGGAATTTTTAGGTAAACTAGGGGTTAAATGAGATATTGGGTAGAAAGAATAAAACTAGTAAATACCTAAGGCACTTATGATAAATGGTTAAAAATTCACCACAAACTAAGAATAGAGTTGACCCTGTCGACTCGATTTAAAAAGGTTAGAGAAATCAAGGTGTCTGACTGCATAGAAAGGGGTTGATTTAGTACTGTTATGGGTGGCCATATATGTATTAGAGAGATTTTCTAGTTATAAAAGTATAAATGATAGATATAGTACCTTCTAGTTGATGTAATATATAAATATGTGTCTGATATAATCTATGAAAGGAGGATGAATACATGGCAGAGGGCCGATATAGTATGCAAATGATAAGAGAGGGCTAATTTAATATCAAAATTTTGATTATATCTATAGGAATGGGTTGACTATTTATTAAAGGATCAATTTGGTATGGAAAAGAGATGATAGGGCCAATTTAGTATGAAATAGGTTTATTGTGTAGGAAAAAGGGTAAAATAAGACAAATAAGTTGTTGAAGTAGTTAATTTTTTTTATTTTGAGAATATTTAAGCATTTATTTTATTATTATGACATTGAGATCTAATAATTATTTATTATTTGATATTTTAAGAGGTGATAAAGATTTGGTGCCTGGTGGATGCATCATATCTATCATATTTATTATATCAGTTGTCAGACATGGATTGAGCTTAGTTAGTTACCTTAGGGTTTAAAAGCATCATGGAGATGAGGAGGATCCCCCTTAGTTTTTATCTAGTCATCATTTTCCTAAGATCATGGGAGTGACTGACCAACACTTTCTGATGGGAGGTGGAAGACATGAGAGAGGTAAGAATCACCTTAGAGTATGTCCATTCCTCATATGGACTTCCCATTATTGGGACTCTAGTTATATGTGATGCACTAGAGATGGAGGATGAGAGGTGAGCCCTAGCCCATTGGGTGATAAGCTCAAATAGTATTTATCCTAGTTTATATTTGAGTTTGTTTGATGTGTATATCTTAGCCATTATATATATCTAGAAGGCCTTGATAGGACTTGTGATAACATGTGTGTTGTGTCACAAGTCGAATGGGAAGATACCATTATATATGGTATCCTTATGCCAGTTCATCCTAGACTAAGGTGAATTGTACAATCTAGGTTATATCATTGGGTATAGCTCATGTGTTATTTGTATGGGATGTTGACCTAGGGGTAGAAGATGATGGGCTGCATCATTTTTTTGAGTGTATAGATCTGTGAGATATTCCCTATGTATCATCCAGCTAGGTTACACCATATGGTAGATGATAGGTTATTTCAGGTGGTATGATGGAAGTAGGATCATCTAGTGTATGTTATGCCCCATGTGCTAACTTTATAGACTATTATATGAGGGAAAATAGTGTGGTAGTATTACACTAACATTTATACCATATGGCCATCTTCGATGATTATTAAAACTAGTTTAGCATGCTTTCATATCACAGGCCACTATATTTTATGGGTGGGTCCATATCTAGTATCTCATGTACTTGGGAAGCTAATCCTACCACATCCATTATCCTCTATAGTAGTCATTTCATATTAGACATGACATACTAGAGAGTTGAGATGGAGAGGAGGCACATGGGTGCTTGCCAAGATACTTATGATTATGCCTTGATGGGCATGACCATGGATAGGGTAGGCACATAAGTAGGAGGTGATGAGACCTAGTGCTAAGGATGTTATGGATATGGATGATACTATTGGGGAAGTAAGAATGGAGCCATAGTAGGGGATATAGTGGCCACCTTGATCTCATCCGACCCCATCAATAAGAGGGGACATAGGTATGATGAGTAACACATGGTGATCCTATAATGTCTATGGGATATAGATGGTTAATAGATAGGCCACTGATGAGGGGATCATAATGGGATTAGGTGGTGACTCCTAGTTTTTCACTTGTGCAAAGGTAGCTGATAAAAGAAGTTCTCATCAGGTGAGTGAATGGGGAGATAATGGTTGATTATATCAACATTGGTGAGAAATATTTTAATTTATTAAGTTTTTGACATAAGTCACTATTTACATTATCATTTATGTATTTAGTGATAAATAAATGGTTTAAGATATATACATGAGTTATGATAAATATTTGGTTTTTGTTTTGTAGGTAATACATCAGAGGAGATCAGATTGGGAGCCATGATTATGGTTTCACACCGTGATATCTTAGATGGGGTGTTATCACATTATGATCCATCCATCTTGGTAGATCCTATATTACCATCTACCCCAATTTATGCTAGTTGGTTTAAACTCATGGGAGAGGTTGCTTTATAGTTGTAGGCATGAGGATATGGGTCATAACCACCTATAGGAGTAGGAGAGGGAGAGGCTCAAGCTTGGCACTCATTAGCATAGGAGTGAGTACTCATATGGTGACCACTATAGTGTTTATACATGTGCAAGCCTAGGTGGATAATCTATAAGGTCATATTAATGGCTTGAGATCTTGGACTACCTCATTATAGTGCACCATTCATAAGGGTCAGTCACAGGCATCCATGGGTAGTGTGGTCGGCCATAGTATAGGCATGATGGAGCACAACCTTAAAGATATAACTATTGTATTTTTTACTTTTATTGTATAAAACTCATGGTATATATATTTATATGGACATTTCTTGCTTTATGATTTGTACTTGTATGTGGATGGATGTGTGGATATTTCCTTTCTAGTACATGTATTTTATTTTTGTTGTATATGTTATGGGAAATATGTGATGTATGTTTTATTTTCTAACATTATGTGATATACATGCATGGTTAAAAATAAAAGCAAAAGGATTTGGAAAAGTATAAATAATCATAGAATGTAATACACACCATATTATGATGAGAAATGTGTAAAAACAAAAGATGAATAAATAGAAGAAACCAAAGTGGTAAAGTCATAGGTAACAAATGTTTTCAAACCATGTACATATATTTTCACCAAATTAAGACAAAATAAAAATCATATTATATCATGTTGGGAAGTATGAAAATTTGTAATAAAATGGAAAACACATGAAAACCAATGGTATAAAAATAAATGAACAAAAAAGTTAATCAACCATACTAGGTCAGGATGGGATGCATGAAAATAAAAAGAAAATGTAAGTATAAATCAAATTAATCATATTAAATCAAAATGGGAAGTATGAGAAATTTAATAAAATGGTTGTAAACATACACATAATTAGAAAAAAAGAAAATGAAAGTGAAGTGTTTATGAAGTAAGCATAAAACATACTAAATAAAGATGAGAAGTATGTCAATAACATGTAAATCATAATATAACACAAATTATCTCAAATTTGAAGCATGTAATTTTATTGTGACTTGGTAATAATATGAACTTTTTGTGGGAATATTTTGTGAGGAAGGCCTTGTCCTATCCAATGTATTACACTAAAACCCATAAAGGGAAGACCAGTAAGGTGGATATAAATATTAGAACAAATTAAAGATGTTTTAATGTGGTAATTTTGAGGAGACACTGGTCTTATCCATGGTCTTACATTGTAACTCACAAAGCAAAAACCTAATGGGAATGATCAATTAACAAAATAATATTCCTCAGGGGGAAATATTAAGTTTTTTGTAATGAAATAGGGAATTTAAAAACCATGACATAGGAATCTATGATAAAACATTAGTAAACATTAGGAATATTAGGTAAGAAGGAAATACACTAAAATTCTAGTGACCTTTAAAACACAAAGGATACCTGCTCACAATAAGCACAAAGTTGTATATGAACATAGGTGAGATATTAATATCAACTCATGAAGGTTATATGGGAAAGGAAAGTAAAATGGACCTACCTTCTCACAATATGATCCCCATTCCTTAGAACCTCTTACAAAGATGTCAGTCTACTATGAAGATTGGGTACTTTTGTGATAAATTAGGTAGCACTTATATATTTTATTATTTTGTTCTCCTATCCCAATCTATTGTCCTACCACACCCCAATTGACCTTGGCCCCATCATGATGCCAACTATGGAGTTTGAGCTTTGATTAGAAATAAGAGATGTGTTGAAGAAAATAAATCACATCTTTTGGTGTGATTATACTTTTAAATTGTATGTTTCCTTTTGAATCATTCCCTTTTATTTAAATGATTTGACTTTTAACTTTTTTATGGATTTTGTGATTCCTCCTCCATGCAGATTTTGAATAATCAACATGAGTGATAAAAGTGATACACATTAATTATCTTTATATTTTGGTTTAAAGGAAGCTAAGTAATCAAATATATGACTGATTAAACCCCTTATACTTACCAATGAACCAATATGTAATCTCAAGTTTTGACAATATGTATGCTTGGTATTTGAAAGGAAAATAGGGGAAGAAAGGAGATAAAAAATAGATTGGTGTATAGAAATAGTACAATGACAAGTCTTATTTGATAATTAATCATGTTTCAGAGATAAAATACTAAGGTAATCAAGGTTTTATAACTAATTCACAATAATAATTTTCTTTGTTTGAGTGTAAAAGATAGCAAACAATCATTATAGATAAAATAGAAGAATCCATGAAAGAAGTTAAATCATAAACATAAGTTTGTATTCATGACAAGAATGATAAGAAGCCATAATAAAAAATGAAATAGAATGAAACCATGTAAACACATAAAGCATAATATAATGTTTCATGCAAAAATAGATAAGTGAAATCATGTTTGACTCATAGTCAAAGATATAAGATATATAAATGGATCATAAATCCAATCCAAATCATAAAATAGAATAAGTAGAAATAACACCATGTTGTGTTCATAAGTACTAATATATTTGACTATAAAATATTATCCATAACATTTGAAACATCTCTATGAAGTTAAATTTTGATGTTAGCCAGAGTCTCATTGATCTTCATGAAAAGTTATGCAAAGACTTCCTTTCATATCATCTCAATTGAAAATTAAGCTAGTAGAAGAAGTGTAATCCTCATGTGGTATGTTCTACATGGGATAATCAATGTGAGGAATGGATGCCTCAATGGAAATAGTATTTGTGGATCTATAAAAGGTGTAACTACCTAAGGAGGAGCCTTCTTATGTGGGTGATCAGTAGGGAAAATAATAACTAGTGTTGCTATTGACTATGAGAAATCATGAAGATGTTACTAGAACACTTGATATCAATCGATATAATGGGTAGCACACTAGTGCCAAAGATAATATACTTGTATTTAGGGATATACTCTATTAGGATCTTGGGAGGAAGTGTGGTCTTATCTTTGGGCTATGTAGTGGCTAGTCGTAATGTGTTGATGTACTACCTAAATTTTTCATAGTGGGTACAATAATGATTACTTATCTCATGAAAATAAAAAATATGTATATTATTAGATTATGGGGGTCTACTAGTTAAAAGGGTGGATGGAGAAGCTTAAGGTTGTTGATATAGGTGATAATATTTAGTCCAATTATCATCAACTCTAGGAATATCATAATAAGGCTGATCTACCATTTTATAGGTAAGGGATCAAGTTGTGGTAAGGGAAGAATATCATCACCAAGGAAGGGAGGTAGTGGAGTAAAATCTAGGCTAAGATCATTTGTAGGTAAGGTTGGTTATGTAGTGGGTCTAATCATAGTGGTTATCATCTCTAGAGGAAAAAGAATGTAAGGGTCATGATATCTATAAAAATTATAAGGTCCTATCATGGAATGATCCATTAGCATACTCTTAAGAGAATATGTTGTGACTATAGGTGTACCATGTGAGTGTTCCATGTCTACCATATGAACAAAAGTGGAAAAGCTAATATTGAGTGTTATAAGAGAAGGAACACTAGAATAATAAAAAGACTAAATTAAAGAAGAGTGATATCTAATAACTTTAGCATTTATAGATTAGATGAATTCAACTAAAAATGGGTCATCTAAATCATAAACATCATCATATTTAGGTGTATGAAATTCAATGGTACATATATGAATTATTTTAACATTTGAAGAAGGATGGTGAATGGAATGTCAAGTTTTATTTAAGGTAACTGGAATGTCTTTGAAAGGTAGCTAAAGGGATCAAGGTTGAAGATAAGGATGAAGTTGGTAAATGATATGATAGTAAAGATTATAATTTTTTATCTTTAGGATTATCTCATCTAACTCATCATCATTAGAGTCTAGGAGGTTAGGTGGAATATTTCAAATTAATTTGGGGTGACCATTATAAGCTAGAGTGGAGTTAACTAGATAGTTGAAGTGTTGGGATTAATAAAATGGAACACTAGGTAAAGGTTAAATGGTGGGTATTTTATAGACACCATGTTCTTGGAATTGTTCAAAATTATAAGGATTGATGTCCCCTTGAATCTTTTAGATAGTTCCATTCTGAGGAAATTTTACACATTTGCATGTGAATGAGGATACTACTCTCATATGATGAGTATAAGGTCAATTAATTAAGATATTATAAGAAAGCATAAAATTAAATACCATAACTTTCACATGGATGGTAATAAGATGAACAGTAATGGGAAGCCAAACACAACCTAGAGAGGCATTTTCCTTCTATCAAACATTGACATGTGTTACATGTAGATTTGACGTTACATTTAGCATATCCAAGGGTTTTAATAAAGTCAAGTGAGGAAATTTAAGTACCTAAACCATCATCAATTAAAGCATGATTAACTTGGATATCACCTATTTAGATGTTAATAAACAAAGGAAGATCATCCATACGAAGCAATATCTCATCATGAATCATAGAAGAGATAAGGAAATTAAGTGAGAGGGAAGTGTCCACTATTTCATCAACATGAATGGACATATCTTCACAATTTTAAAGTATACTATATTTAGATTCACATAAGGTATATTATTTCCCTATAGGAGGAGCATGAGGGATGTTCATTTTGAAAAACAATTACATTAGGTCGTTTTGATGATGGGGATAATTTCCCATTATCTCAAAATAGGGGATTTGAGATGGGATATGGGAAATTTATGCAATAGGATCCCATTCATCATGACTCATGGGAGGATTGTTAAATATAGGCTCATAGTGTTTCAATAGCTCCTAATAAGGATGCTTGGAGGTATAATTAAACATGTGTTGATAGGGTATAGTTGGTTTAGGTTGGTTTCAAGTGGATTGAGTGAATTTAGGTGATGTGATGGTTGGTTGAGGTATTTATTTTGGTTGGGTATAAGAAATAATATTGTAATTTTGAGGTGTGATGGCTTGTGTTATAGAAGCTGGGGGAAGAGTAAAATTTATATCAATGGTATGAGAGGTATGATCAATTTGTTTAGTTATAAATGATGTTTGTATGGGTATTGGTTCCTCTTACCCTAATTTCATGAGATGGGATGGGGAAGTGTCTTGAATGACATGGAATAGTTGAAAGTGGTGATGTGTAGGTGATGGATTTGAGTCAATAAAGGTAACTACTCTTCTCATATTAGTCATGTTAACCACATTTTCTTCATTATTATTAAGGTCTATAAGACTTTTAATGTTGTTATTAGTATGATAAGGTCATTCAATGTTGTCTTGGTGGCTAGGAAGGGGATCCTTATAGATATCTAAATGAACATTAGCTTGATTTAAATCTTGATTTTTATTTTTCATTCCATGAGCTTTAAAATCTATGTCATAAGCTTGTTGATGTTTTCAGATAAGAGATTCATGATCAAATTTAGGACCAAGAATAAAATATATATCAAGGTTTATTAATTCTCTACACATCTCATAATAATGGCCCCAAATTGCATGAAACCAATAAAATTTGTTTGGATCATACCGTGATTTCATAGGATGAGTGGGGTCAAGATCTCTTAGTAGAGGTCTTGGGAGATGTTTTTGAATTTTTTATAAGAACAATGGTTTGTGCACATTAGTATGGTTGTATCGAGAAAATGTGGGAGTAGGATTAGGATTATTGTTATGGGGAGGAGAATGCTCCATGGTGTTGTTTGGAATAATAGCTTGGATGGTATGTATAATGTCATAAGTGTCAATAATACCATCATTGGTGGCATGATAGTTTTTATTTTTTTTGACCATGTGAGTGCCCATTATAGGTTGAGGTGGTTCAAATTTACACATGAGTAAGTCTTATCATTTGGCTTGGTCAAGACCATATTCTAAATTTTTTGGAGAGAGGTCCTAATGTGATATTTTAATTTAGGGTAGAGAGCATTGGTAAATAAGTGGAAGAGGTTGTCATTTTCCATATTATGTTCACATTTGTTTGACAAATTTATCCATCATTCGATGAAGACTTGTGCCATTTTAGTTTTGATTTGTTTGTAATTTATAAAATGGGCTAAGTTATTTTTGGGAAGATAAATAGTTTGGAATTCCTAGACTAATGAGTTGACCAAGTCTTCTAGACTAGTGATAGAGTTGGTTTTTAATTAATTTTACTAATCTAAAGTATCTCATGAGAGTTTTTTATCCAAGAATTTGGTGGTAGTGAAGGTATTAAGCTTAACCCAGTCTTTATAAAGGTTTCCAAATGTTTTTAAATGCAAGGTAGGAATGGTAGATACATTATAAGTGATGGTGGGGGTGATACCTCCTATGTTAATGTTAGAAATTTTAGGTACTATAGGGTCATTTTGTAGATGTTTGATGGTTTTATTTATAAGTGGATGTAGTGGGATGAGATTACCATGGTAATCCCTAAGTTGGGTGAGGGGCATTAAGATTATGCACTCCCCATGGAACCTGATGAGGTTGGTTTTGGATATGTATGAGATTAGTTTGAATTTTCATTATTAGTTTGAAAATTATGCATTTGGTTAAGCATTTGTAAGAGAAGTTGACTAGTTTGAGAAATATTTTGGCTAGTGGATGTATCATGTGATGCATTAGTATTATGTGAGGTATTAGGATATTAAAATGCTCTATGAGTATGTGATGAGCTACTATCACGATCCACATTAGTAGAATGAGTATCATTGGTATCAAAATAATATTTGATATCATGGTTAAGGATGTGGGTGTTTTGAAGAGTCCCACTAGAAGTTGAATCTATCATGTTAGTAGAAATACTTGGCATAGAGTTTGAAGAAGACATAAAAGATGATGTCATGTTATGGGAAGGATAAATTATAGAGGGAAAATATTGGGATGAAAATAAATGGCTTCCCCCAAACCCTTGGTAAAAGGTAGGGGAAGGAAAATGGGGTTATCCTATATGAGGGCCCATCATGAGATTATAGATAGTTGTAGGATCTTTTCCTCTCCATTGAGGGTTTTCATTGATGTAGAAGAGAATTTTCATTGTGTATTCAATATCATGCTCATATTCTAAATAAAAAAAATGGTTAAGTGTTTAATAATAATTGGGAGGATCCCCATAGTTGTTAGTGTGGGTGGTGACATGGATATTGTTTTGACCCATAGTGGGTGCCACAAGATGTGTCTTAGGAAACCTATTGGATCTGGTAAAACTCATCATGTTTTATTGATTCAATTATGTATTATCCTTAATAAATTCATGATGAAGGAGAGATACTAAAAAATTGGTAAAAATGAAGGTCAACTAGAAGGATATAGGGTTGAACCATTCAGTATTATTTTGTAGTATAGTAGATAAAGTGGGCTACAAAAGACATAGTCAAACTGGTCGATTGTGTTCTAAAAAGGGTGAAATTGAGAGTCTAAGAGATGCACATCTAGATAGGTAAACTATGTGTTTATTGTAAATATAACAAGTATTCTATAAGGTATTAGGTCAAATAGATAAAATGTGTTATGTGGGAAAAATGAAACTAGAGGATACATAGTTGAATAGATGAATTGTGTTATGAAGGTAGAGATAGGTTTTGACTATTATTATTATATATGATCTAGTTTTATTATGTAGAATACTTGAAATAAACAAACAAATAATTGTATTGATCTAATTGATCTAGTTGTGGCACACAACACAAACCTTGCACCAATATTGGTTGATACAAGATTTTAAATACAACATAAAATGATCAAAGAGCGAGAACCAAAAATAAAGATGTTAATCTATGTGGTCATTCTTTGATGTTTTAAAGTATAATAATTTTTAAAAATAATTGTGATAAAGATTTGGCTATAAGAAGTAACTAAAAATGCAATATAAGGATGTTTTTAGGTAGTTAAGGATAAAAGAGATCTATATTACTGATGGCATTGGCTTAGTATTGGGTCTTACCCCCTCACTTCATAATCTCACAATGATAAGGGTGTTGGGTGTTTTTCCAATATACACTATCAACCATGTATTTATACTAGACCAAAAATAGAGTCAACTGCCCCCTTGGTGATTAAATCCAAGAAGGTAGACCTTGGGTAAACTTTGTCTAATGATTTTTGATGTTATGTGGTTTGTAAGTGTGTGAAAAAGGAAAAATGGTGTGACTAAATCGATAAATTAAAACCTCCTATTTATTTTGTGTTCTACTCTAAGAAAGCAATTAATAAAACAAAAATTTAATTAGTTACTAATAATATGAGTTAATTCCTTTATTTAAAGGGTATAGGGTCAGTTAAGATGACCATGTATGCAAATAGTATAGAACAAAAATAAATAGGTTGATTCTATTTGTTGAATTAAAAGCTATAAGAACACATTTGAATGAATCGAATGAATCTTATAGATAATAAAAAAAGCTATAAAATTATGTCAATCTAGTTGACCTAGTTCACTTTAGGGTTACAATTTTATAGACTAAAAACTATGAAAAATAGGACTATAAATGAAGAACAAAAATGATTGAGATGGTAAGAATGAACATAATAGTTTTGAAGATTTTAAAGTTATTTTTTTTATATTTTGTTATTTAGATTATGATTTTTAGATTTCCAACAGATTTAACTTGGTTGATAATAACCTAAAAACCTATACGTAAAAAATAGAATTGAGTCAAGTTGATCGATCTAGTTACATGTGTTTGAAGATGATTGCATATAGAAATACAAAATTAATCACAATGACTATGTTAAACCTGCACACAAAATGTTAGACTATATCGATAGATTCAATCCAATATTATAAAAATGAAAATATATATTAAGTGAAAATAAATGAAGGCATAAAATAAAACCTATAAGTGTTAGTTTAAATTAGGTTCACTAGAATGTATACAAGGGAAAGTGAAGCTAGTCTATAAATCAATCCTACCTCAAAAAATATAAATCACACTAGCCCTTATGCTTGTTGGTACATTTACATAATTAAGGTCATGACTAATATGGATCTATTAGACCTAACCAAGGGGTCCCTTACCACACAATATCACTACAAAGGATTCCAAATCCTCTAGTAAATTAATATCATGTGTTAATCCAAGTTAGTTCATATGTTTTCTTATCAAAGTAAATGAGATATTAAACTAAATCTAATCTAGTGCTCACCAAAGCATGTGGCACAAAATGGGGGTAATAAAAATAAAAGTAAACATGCAAAGAAGAATTCTACTCTTGTTAATTTAGAGATAATCCTAATGCATGGAGAGAGAAACATATTCATAATCTAACAAATGAAAATCTATCTACTTTGATAAAGAGGAGAAAGAGTTAGGAATACTTACCTTTGAAGATGAATTTGTCAAGCCTCAATATCTCACTTGGCCAAGGTGCTTCACAAGAGGTTATTATAGTTTTTTAGGATAAAAAATATAGGTCAGCTCTAGACTACACAACTTCTCCTATGCATCCAAAATACTTCTACAAGATTCTTCTCTCTAAAGGAATTATGAACCCCTAAGTAATGGTTCCTCAAGTAGAATGGTACATAATTAGATGCAAAAATGAATGATTAACTATATATTTCTCTCTATGAAATGGTGAAAAGGATGTGTTTATATAGTTGGATCTAACCCTAAACTCTTCCAAAGTTTTAACCAATAGAGTCAGCCCAATCGGCCCTATTTTTTAATAAATAAAGAAGTTAGGTCCCAAACTAGGTCAACCAAGCCTAACCTAATATTGTAATGTGCTTATATATTAAGTATAGGGTTGGCCTAGGTTGAATATGTTTGATAAATGATAAAAAGATATTTTGGCTTAGGTAGGGGCTATTTAAGGTGGTCAATTGCCTTGAGGAGTGTGTAATATAGGTATTAAAGCTTAGGGAAATGTATAAGAGAGATTTGTGTTGGTTTTAAGTGGTGGTATAAGGAAAAATAATATTGAGAATCACTGATGTTGGAAGTATCTATTAAGATGGGGGTGAATTAGTTGCATGATAATAACTATTCAATTTCATTCACCATTAAGTGAAGAATTCATTCACATAAGATGAAATGTATAAACAAACAATCATATCACAAAATAAAATAAGATATATGTTTGAAACCCTCTTAGGGGATAAAAATCATTGAACCATACATTAGACTACAGACTTATAATGTCAAGATCCAAAGTTTAGTGAATCACCAACTTCACAAGGAGCTCCAACCCCTACCTAGTTAAGCACCCACTCAACTAGTCTTCTACAAGCTCTATCTTAAAAGGAGACTCTAAACCCTAGGAAACCAAGTACCAACTCAAATACCTTGAATATATGGCCATCTTATAACACCTATTTCTAAATCAAATAATGATGACTTCCTTTGTTTGCACTCTTTTCCCTTCAATCTCACTCAAATGGCCTCTAAGGCTCACTCACTCAATATGCCTCTTCTAGGCTTATTAGGTCCATTGATCTTATCATCCTCCTATAATACCCTGGTTAAATATGAAATTCCTAGTCCTATAATCTCTCTAATGTTCCTCAATAACCTATGATGAGCCCAAAATATGGCTCATTATTGACATGGAATTTCCTTCATTTCATCTCTCTAAGGATATAATCTTATGCAAATCATAGACCTTTAGATAACTATTACATGAAAAATGGATAATTTATCTCATTTATGTCAAACCAAAGTTTGAGTTATCATTTTGTCATTTATACCTAATAATTAGCATATTTTAGTGTTTTGGTTTTGAAGAATACACATGAAGGATGGCATAAATAGCATTTTGGAGAAGTAGTTTTTACCTCAGTTTATTGAAGCTAAAAACTCACTTTGCCAATATTTATGGACTTTAGAGAACCAATTCTATGGACCCTATAGAACTGCTTCTATGGACACTACAGATCTAGAATCTACAAACTCTGTAGGTTTATTTCTACGAACTTTGCAGATCCAAGATTTGGGAAATATGGGAGTTGCAAGAAAGAAGGATGGCTACAACTAGAATCACATCAATAAAATATTTGCTTCCTATTTTGAAGGATTAAATATTGATACATTTTTTATATATTTATATTTTAAAACTATTATAGGGATAGTATAATTGTTTTGTGATAATAGTTGGATTCTCTAGGATTATAATCAATCTAAATATCCTATCTTTGGGGAGCAACAAATTGACTAGTAGTTCTATTTTTTATCATACTATATTTATTCCAAGTAATGAGTATAAATATGTACATTTTCATCTGGAGTAAAATAATAATGAATATAGTTATATTTTGAGCTCCAAGAATATTGTAAACTTTCTATCTTTCATGATAAATGCAGAATTATTCCAATTTTTAGTATTGAGTAAACTTCATTCCTAACTCTAAGAAGAGCAAGGGCCCACTCTCCTTGGAACCAAGAATTTTTTTATGGTATTTATATTTATGTTAAATTAATTCTCCATTATTATATAATCAAAGTATCTTCAATCGTTACATGTCTTATTCATTCATAAAATAGTAAATTATGGGTTTACATTTCAATAGTATTTCATTTTTGCAGCAAGTGTGAATGAAGAGTTAAATTTACATTTTTAAGCAAAGTGTGAATTAGATTTATATTTACAATTTTAACAAGTGTGAATTAGATTTAGATTTATAGTTTTAGCAAATGTGAATTGGATTTAGATTTATAGTTTTATCAAGTGTGAATTAGATTTAAATTTACAATTTCAAGCAAGTGTGAAAGTGTGCTTTAATTTAAAGTAAAGGATTGAATTAGTTATTGTAATGGTTAATCTCTTCTTTCATCAAGTGTGTGAATCAATTAGCTTATAAAAATTCTTTCATTAGTAAAAGTTAGATTATAATCATCAAAATCCCCCCAAGACCAACTTATAGATCTACCACCATAAACCTTATTCCAATTAGCTTTGGACACTGACCCTGGTTTGATAAACATAAATCTGAAAGATTGATTAAATGAGAATTTGAATGACACTCATCATTTTTAGTGTCATTATCAGGGATCAAATCTGGGTCACCTGTGTGACGGGTGGGAATACTTACCACTATACTATAATGACCATAATTACCATTAACCATTATTTGTTTAAATACTACCATCAAAAACCACTATTTGGAAGCTTTGTATAACTATATTATTTCATTTGATCTATTTGTAAGACAAATCTTTGATTCATTTGTTGTTGCTAGTGTGAAAAGATGGGACCAATTATCAGTATCTCTCAAAAAGATGAAAATTTATGTCTCTTAACAATCTAAGGTGGAGCAGAAGAAGAGTTGAAGCAATTCTTGAAGAAATTATAGAAGTAATAAACTCTAGAGGAAAGAAAATATGGATTGGAATGAGGTATAGACCTTCATTGTTTATCATACCAATTATTGGATGGAAAAATTGGGCACCACAATCTGATAAAGAGTTTAACATATGGAAAATAATGGTTCAAACATATAAAATATTTACAATCAATACATATCGGCATATCAAATATGAATTTGATGAATATGATCTCAACAAAGGCATGGAAAATAAGCCAAAAACTAATGAAGCTAGTTGAATGTTTGCAATGGGACTTGGAAAAAGTAAAGTCTAGGGGAGATGATGAGCCCAAAATATGGCTCATTATTGACATGGAATTTCCTTTAGTTCATCTCTCTAAGGATATAATCTTATGAAAATCATAGACCTTTAGCTAACTATTGCATGTAAAATAGATAATTTATCTCATTTATGTCAAACCAAAGGTTGAGTTACCATTTTTCATTTATACCTAAAAAGTAGCATGTTTTAGTGTTTTGGTTTTGAAATATATACAAGAAGGATGATAGAAATAGATATTTAGAGAAGTTCCAATTTTGACCTCAATTTTTTGAAGCTACAAACTCACACAGCCAACATTTATGAACTCTATAGAACCACTTTTATAGACTCTACATAACTACTTCTACGGACACTACAGATTTGGAATCTATAAACTCTACAAATCTATTTCTACAAACTTTATAGATCTAAGATTTGGGAAATGTGGGAGTTGTAGGAAAGATGGATGGCTATAGCTAGAATCACATCAATGAAATATTTGCCTCCTATTTTTAAGGATTAAATCTTGATGTATTATGTATATATTTGGACCTTAAAACTATTATAGGGATAGTATAATTGTTTTGTGATAATAGTTGGATTCTCTAGGATTATAATCAATATAAATCTCCTATCTTTGGGGAGTAACAAATTGACTAGTAGTTCTATTTTTTAGCATACTATCTTTATTCTAAGGAACAAATATAAATATGAACATTTTCATCTGGAGTAAAATAATAATGAATATATTTATATTTTGAGCTCCAAGAATATTGTAAACTTTCCATCTTTCATGAGTTAATGCAGAATTATTTTAGTTTTTAGTACTGAGTAAACTTCATTCCTAAATCTAAGAAGAGAAAGGGCCCACTCTCCTTAGAACCAAGAATTTCTATAAAATATTTATATGTATATTAAATTATTTATTCATTATTACATAATCAAAGTATCTTCAATCTTTGCATGTCTTAGTCATTTATAAACTAGTAAATTATGGGTTTACATTTTAATAGTATTTCATTTTTGTAGCAAGTGTGAATGAATAGTTAAATTTACATTTTTAAGCAAAGTGTGAATTATATTTAGATTTAAAATTTTAAAATGTGTGAATTAGATTTATATTTATAGTTTTATCAAGTGTGAAATAGATTTAGATTTACAGTTTTAGTAAGTGTGAATTAGATTTAAATTTATAATTTTAAGCAAGTGTGAAAGTGTGATTTAATTTCAATCAAAGGATTGAATTAGTTAGTGTAATGGTTAATATCTTATTTCAAAAAGTGTGTGAATAAATTATCTTATAATAATTATTTCATTGGTAAAATTTAGATTAGAATCATCAAAAGCCCCCTAAGACCAACTTATAGATCTACCACCATAAACCTTACTGTAGATAGATTTGGACACCGGCCCTAGTTTGATAGACATCAATATAAAATATTGATTAAATGAAGAGTTAAATGACACTCATAACCTACCTATACTCTTTTATTTATATATTTTCTTATCTTAAGTTTGTTTCACCTCAACTAACCCAAATAGGCCAATTAGGCCTTGCCTTTATAGCACACTCTTGGTCTCATCCATCTTGGTTGGCCAATATCCTTAACCCACTTGGATTATAATTAGAAAATGTATAAATAAATGTTTAACACAATAAATAATCACTCTTTTTGTCATTCATTATATCATTAGCCCCAAACCTCAATTAGGCCTTAATGAGACCTAAAACAATTAGGCCTATCCATGCACACATTACCACTTGGACCTCTTGGACCATATTTGACCTTCACCAACACTTTAAAAACTTATTATATCACTTTAATACACCATTTATAATTTAAAAATATGTTCATATCAATTTTAAATCCAACTCACCACTTGAACCAAGCCATTTAGCCTACTTGTCATTAGGCCTTAAAACACACAAAAAAAATTGTCTCATGAAACTAAAGCACATAGTCAACTTTCCCAAGTAACCATATGAAAAAATCACATAAATATATCATTAATGACCTAAAAAACCTCAAAATTTCTATTTTAAACCTTAAATCAAGCTCCAATCACCCAAAATCACCTCTATAATAGGCTCACTCAGTTCTACTAAAAATCTCAAAAACATAGTCAAACATATTTGACCATCAACACCATATTGAGAAATTTAAATTAATATAATTGAATTAATATGAACCTTATGTTCCTTATAAACATCTTAAAATTATTTTTATTCTTCAACTCAAGTCAGAGGACCTCCAACTCACCTCCCCCATATGACCACTCAAAAAATTACCCGTAGCACAAAACACAATCATAAAGAAGTTCATATTTTATACTTGAAATGATGCTTTCTTGACATATAATCCACATTAATATGTCATTATATATATATATACATATATATACATATATATATACATATATATACATATATATACATATATATATACATATATATATACATATATACATATATATATATATATACATATATATATACATATATATATATATATATACATATATATATATATATACATATATATATAATAATACAATATATTTATCATTGATTTAGACATCGACCATTGGTCTAATAGACCAATTATTGAAGCGTCTCTTCAACAGTCTTAACACAACTAGATAAGCCTTTTTGACTTCCACATATCAACACCTTATATTAACTTAAAAAATTACAAAAATATTTTATAGTTAATTAATATTTCAAATAAAATAAACAAGTAAATTTTATGCACTGACTCTTGTCACAGAGTCTTAAAGTCTTCATCTCACCTATCATACCTGGAGCAGTCATCTTGGCTCATAAACATGATCATGGTGAACATGATTTATCACACCTATAAGGACATAAAAAATAACATATAATTAATTTATATTATCCTCAATCATTCTAATAACATATTAAATCACAAATATGTAGATGTAAAATGGAAATAGACCTAACTTATCAAACTTTAGACCTCACTCTTCCATTGTCCTCACTCACATAGATACATCATCCTATGATCATTTTAATGATTATTTAAGGGTATAATAAACACTTAAAAACACAATTAATATGAGTTATATGTCTAAAAAAATTACCCCAAATATTTTGATTCATCCCTAAACAACTAAAACTCATCCCTAAACTGTTTCTCATTCAAGCCTGGTTTCTTTCACTATTTTCACTCTTTAGAAGATTAGTGATAGATCATCTTCCATGACCAAAATGATTTACACAAAGACTATTTCATGTAAAAATAACACCATGGCCCTAAATATTAATTCTTGGCCTTTAGCCTTCATCAACTTGCATATGTTGACTCAGTCAACCCTTCTTGTAACATCAAATTATTTAGAAATAAGCACTTTTTTGTACCCTCTACTCTCTACCTTGACAAAATAATACCATTTTGAGATCCCTATAGTATTTATATACAGTATATAAACAAAAAAATTTAATTTTCAATCCATTATAGGCACTTTCTGTCAAGATATTCATCATCAGGTCAATATGAAGGTTTATATAGGTTTTAAGACTAGTTTACATTCTTAATGAATGTTCATAAATATATGTACCTAAAACCACTTAAAAATTATTGTAAAACATTATTATGACCATTTAACATCTCTCCCAAAAATATCAGCTTCTTATGAAATGATCACATGTGCCAATGAACATCAGAAGTTCCTTCTCGGGCTTGGAATCCTTCAATCTGCATGCATAGGAGACCTCAAAATGTTGTTTATTGATTTATCCTTAAAATGATGACTTAAAACTTGGTAAAACTATTTGAAACAACATATAACACCTCAAACCATTCTCACATGGGTTCTAACACCTCTAAAACTCACCTTGACCCCTCATTACTACAACACTAGGTCTCTATGCACATTAGGTCTAGAACCACCAGTCATACTGGGATCTTGAATTATCTTGAAAACTTCTTATATTTTAATCCACACCTAATATTCATGTTAAATTAAATCATAATAGGCTCACAATTTTCCAACCTTATTGACACAAGTCCCATTATTCTCTTTTCAACAAGATACCAAGTTTGTGTCTTCATCCTAGGTTTCTCATGCAAGGGTTAGACCTCAAAATTTGACCTTAATTCCATTATATATGATATTTTAAACTTATTCACATGTTAAAAATATATATAACATCCTTTAATAATCTTATAACACTAATTTTCACAATGTTAAGCTCATACATACATATATCATCACTGTTATGCCTCTAGTCTAATCACATATACCTATTAGGTACTCTACCTCTTGGAGTCATACTATGAAACATACTTGGGTATTTAAATACATGTTCAAATTTCCTTATTCATCATATTATTCCTATATATATTCATTTCCTCCATCATTCTTCTTGTATCAAACTAGATAATCATGCTCAAAGTCTTCTTATCATTTCATAACATCATCCTTCATCAATCATCTATAAACTCATATAAACCATAGCCATATTCTTGTGCTTATTTGACATTAATTATAGTTCATAGACACATTAAATCAATGGAAACTTGAAACAACCATTGGTATACCCACCCATTTCCTAATACACCATTTGAGGTGTGCACTCAAAGAGATCAAGACTCGATGGGTTCATACAAGAGAGAAAACATCAATAATTGATAATGTTTAAAAATATTATATGTATATATATGGTACCATAGTTTCCTCCATATTAGTAGTATTAGGATGACCTAACACCCCATACAAAATATCTTGATGGGTACCTCACACTATGGTACCTCATCTAAACTACTTAAACATATTTATAAAACATAAATAAAAAATATACATTAGATCTCATATATGTGTATATATGTATATATATATATATATATATACACTTAAAAAATTACAACATTTTTTACCAACACCAATATCAACAACCATGGTATCCCCATCAGCTCAATTTTCAAACACGTCCATGGTAAGATATCTTTATGACAATACAAAACTTGGATACACCACCCATGCACATCATGGTCCTATCCTCATTTGTCTCTCTATAAACTAGTTATGTCTAGCCTCTACCATTGAATCTCCATATGAAATTTATAGTTCTTGTGTCTTCTCCCCTAGATGGTACCTTTATATCCTACATGTTCATGGTGGTGGCTATAGTCCTTTTTGTGGATTTGTAGTAGCCTCACTTGAATCTCACCCTCTATATAATGCACTATAACATCCTCTATCTCAATCCTAACTACCCTTAGATACCAT
Source organism: Torreya grandis (assembly GCA_037957365.1). NCBI lineage: Eukaryota > Viridiplantae > Streptophyta > Pinopsida > Cupressales > Taxaceae > Torreya > Torreya grandis. The sequence continues at coordinate 1,524,157 of JARHVA010004028.1, read as the reverse complement.
GCCTAACCCACCCACAATCTCATTCAATTAGGCCTAATGATGAGTATCTCTATAGGTACTCTTGCACCCCCTCTACCTCTAGGATCTCTAATATGTCATTCTCAATAAGTATGCACTATTAGGAGAGATACTAGATGTAGTAAGCCTAGTTTTATAGGTACATGAGCTACATGATATGGCTCTACCCATGAGGTATAATGTCTAGTAGTTTACATGCACACCATTCTAACATCCATAGCAACCCAAGTCATCCAACTAGCCACAATATTAGTATAAGAATTCCATACAATCTACCCACATGTAATGGTCTAAAAATCTAAGATATGGGCCATGGCATACATTACGTGTTCATGTTTCCACCTCACCACCTAAGGTAGCCTATCATCCATCACATAGGGAAACCCAGCTAGCCAATATATAGGAATCCTCTCATATATCTAAGAACTCAATACAATAATGGGGCCCATAGCCTTTTACCTTTGAGTTAGCATACCATACATGTCTTACATGAGTTTTACCCAACTAACTAAGCCTAAATCATATAGAGCACCCTAATTTAGGATCGACTAACACAAGGCTACCTCATTTAATGATACCTTCCCATCTAACTTATGACACAACACATGTGTTATCATAAGTCCTATAATGACCTTCTAGATATCTAAAATGGTCAATATATATACATCAAATGATCATACTTTTAACCCAGAGTAAATCTTATTTAGCAATTTGCCTAATGGGCTAAGGCTCACCTCTCTTCCTTAACCTTTGGTGCATCACAAATCATAGGAGTCCCAACAATGGGAAGTATAAGAAAATCATGGACATCTTACAAGGTTATTTCCATGTCTATTGTATCCCCATCCACCTCCCATCACAAAGTTTTGGTTAGTTATTCCCATTATCCTTAGAACATGATGACTAGATCACCATTAGGAAGGATACTCTACATCTCCATGATGATTCTAAATCCCAAGGAGGTTAGCCATGCTCAGTCCACATTTGACAGTCACTATATTAAATTTGATAGCCAAGATTCATCCACCAAGTGTCAAAATATTCATCATCTCTACAAAATATCAAACCCCATAGAATGTATTAGATCTCGATAAAAAATGATAACTATACATTCTTAAAATTCTTAAATTATTAACAAATTAACTACTTCATCAACATGTTCCTACTATATTCTCTTTTTCCCCTTTATCCTACACATTTGACCCTTTTAATACTAAATTGGCCTTGGCTTCCCTCTTTACTATGTCAACCCTTTGCTACACATTCAGCCCATTTCTATAAACATAGTTGGTATTTTTATACTAAATTGGCCCTTTTACCATCTTTGCCAACTAAATTAGCCCTTTGCTACACAATCAACCCCATTTAATAATCTATATCAACCCCTAATATATACTAAATTAGCCAACATACACTAAGTTGGCCCAATCCCTTTTTATAAATGAGTCATCTCTTTGTTACATAATCAACCATCTCTATTAATACTATGTTGACCTTATACTATGCAATCAGTAACCTTCTTACCTCTCACTTTTTCCAACTGAGTTAGTTACACTGACTCAATTTGAAATTTGTAGTGACTTTTCAACCATTTACCATAAATACCTTAGGCATTTATTGGTCTGACTCTTTCCTACCTAACATCCCATTTTGTTCCTAGTTTACCTAAAAATTTCATAGGATAATTTTTTCTACCTACATTTCCCCTATTATATATTTTTATTTACCTAGCTTAATTTCAATAAAATTTACCAAATTTTTTGAAATTAATGCACTAATTACTTGAGTTGTACTAGATATGGCCACTAGGCATCTTCTATGTCATATCTATCATCTCCTCACCATGGTCACTCTTTGGGATATTAGAATAGTAAAAATTACAAATGAATTAATTTTTATCCTATTTATATGTATTATTCTAAATTATTTACCACCAGATTCCATTTTTCACTCAGTACTTTATTTCTACTAGATCTTTTTCCAAATCAAAAGATGTTCTAGAATATTGGTATTATAGAGAATTTTTATACATATTACATGTATATTTTTCAATAAAAAATATTTCTTGTTTATTTTACAAGTTTGCCTAATGTTCCCTACATTAGACACCTCTACATTTCTCTCACTTTGTTTCTACTCTATAGCACTAAGGTAAGTAAAGGTACATATTTTTAAATTATTCTTTCATTCACATTATTTGCTTCTTATTGTAGTTTATTTATATTAGTGTTGTGTGTTGCAATTTTGTTTTCTTGAATCACCATCTCGTGTTGTAACTATGTGACCAATGATGAGATTTGAGTGGGGCATATGTATACACATAATATTTGTAAACTTTATAAATTATTAATGTTTTTTCTCTTTAAGAACCCATCAATTCTTAATCTCTCTGAGTGTATACCTTAAAGGGTCCATCGAGAAAGGGGTGAATAGACTATTGATGTTTCACAAGATTGTTGTTTCTTATACCACCACTTACAACCAACATAAGTCCCTCTAATACATTTCTCTAAGCTTTGACACCTCACTTACATGCTTTTCCAAGAAATTCACTACCTCAAATAGAACCTACCTAATCCAAAACTCTTTTTACATCCTATAAACACATTTAAATGGGTTGACCCTGTTCTATAAATTGAACATGTTACAAGACTAAGTCAGCCCAGCCGACTTATTTTGGGACCTAAATGCTCTATTTCCTAAACAACTAGGTTGATTGGGCTGACTATGTTGGCTAAAATTCTAAAAGGGTTTAGGGTTTGATTTGGCTATATAAACACATATTTTACCTTATTTCTAATAGAGATATATAGAATCATTCATTTTTGCATCTTTATCTAGTTATCTACCATTCTACTTGAGGATTCATTGCTTAGGGTTTCATACTTCCTTTGGAAAGAATAATCTTGTCTTCTAGGAAAAGTCTTTTGGATGCATACAAGAAGTCTTATAGCCTAGAGATGACATATCTTTTTTATCCTTAAAAACCATAATAAGCTCTTTAAAATAACTCACAAATGAAAACAAGGTATAAAAATAGCAATGGCCACATCAAATATTAAAAATAAGAATTCTAACAAAATAAGTCAAAAAACAAGAGACAATTAAAAAATTTAATGTTCCAAAAGTGGTTATTATTTATTATTATAATCACTTTGGTATCTTGACACCTGATATGCATCTATAATATCACTTATCTTCCTAGAGTAAGCTAATTATATTCCTAATAATCACCTTCATGAATATTATGTTGGCTCAAACATAGGTATGTTGAGCTCATTGAAGTTCCTTACAATTTTGACTCCTTTGGATGAAGTCTTACAATCATTTGTTATAGTCATGGTTTGAATTAGTACTATAAGAGTTATATTGGAGTGATTTTCAACGTGAATGTTTGTCAAAATTCTTGTATAAGGTCTTGTTAACCTTGTTAGTTCCAATTCCATCACTAAAAACATCTAAGTTTCTCCCCAATGCAATATCTTATAAGAAGGCCTAGTATGTCAATCTTAAGGTCATGATGGCCTAATGAAGGATTATTTGATGATTAGAAACATGAAAATTCTATTCAAATTAAAATACATAAAAAGAGTCCTAGGTCTAGTCATTAGTGTGATGTTAAAGTGTCTTACATTGATTTCCAATGTGAAAAGAGCAAAAAGTTCTTAAAAGTACTTATGAGTTCATAAAAGGGAGAAAGGTCTTAAGTTACTCATTAAAATAATTTTAGAAATGTGAGATGTTATATAAGGTCTCATAAAGTCATTTTTATTTTTTAAGACTCCTCATAAGCCCTCTAATCCATACAAATTGGCAAAGAATGTATTTAACTCAGTTGTTTCCCTTCATTCATATTTTTTAGTGGACTTCAATTCTCTCAACATAGGAAGAATGCATCCAAGCCATCACCAAACTAATACCTAACTTCAATATTGTGCTCAAGGTATTTTTCATTATCCTAACATTATTTTTTTATGTTTTATTGGAGAAACTCTCAAGTTCAAATCACCAAAGATAAGGTTTCACCATGGTTTCAAACTCCTTTAAGGCCTAGAGCTTTAAACATGAAGTTTCAATCATTTTTATAGGTTTCCTAAGATTACAATGGATAAAACATCATTGTTTCAAAGATATTATAGTCCCATAACTATATTCCAAGTCCTCCAATGTGAAAGAGGCTCATTCATGAGAAGAATAATAAGTTTTGAGAAAGATCACTAGGAATCAAGCTTTGAAAGCAAATAAAAACATAGAAGATTATCGGTCTTTAGGTGTCTACATGACTCTTTTGAGAAAAATATAGAGATGATTCAATTTCCTTGAATATCCTATGAATATTATAGACATTCTTCAAGTCTTTAATGAGTAGATGTTTCTTTGTAGGCTCACAAGTGCCTATTTTTAGGTTTTACTGATAGTTCCATCATTTTAAAAGATTATAAGATCCAAATATCAAATCCACAACCCTAAAATTTGGTTTGAAAACACTCTATGGAGTGATGGTCATGAAAATTCAACTCAAGAATCCAAATGGGAATATGAGATCTTCCTCCAAGTCAATCACTCTCTAAACATGGTAGTTATGAAGGCAAATAAACTTGAGCTAATTCTCTCTAGCATGCATGAATGGGAGGTGGAGATGGGTGAATTAAGGTTAAAAGTGAGAGTTCCCAATAATATATCAGCCTTGAAGGAGCACATCCACCATCCATAAATGCACTAAAGGATTAAAATAACAAATAATGAAGTCTCCTCTCTGACTACTACACCAACCTTAATTGAATATATTCATGGGAGAGGCCTAATGCATTGGAAAGAGCCTAATGAACCCATTTTCCCTTATTTCTTCTATTGCATAAATTGGATTAATGTAGTAACAACAACATTAATGAGGTATTTTGGTGCTCTTCCTCTCTCTCATTTCATTTTCTTACATATAAGACTAAAAATGACTTGTTCATAACCCCTCCTCTTAGGTGTGATAATAATATGCTCTTTTAGAGACTTATAATGTTTGCTTAATGCCTTAGAATCAATAAATGATATAATTTTCCTTCTTCAATCACTTTCATCTTATGTTTATTTCATGAATTTGTTGAAATTTACTTGTAGAAAATTGTTTTCTCTTGAATTATTATCCAAATTCCACTCACCTCTATGTAATAACACCATATTTTACAGGTTATATGTTGTGTATTATTAGACTTATACATGAATTAGTTGTGTAAGTTTATCATTCTATCCTTTTTCAAGGTAGATGATGACCCTCATAGTTTTTTTTTAAGGTTCATACCTCTATACAAAACACTTATGCAAGAAAGATTCAATTTGAATATTGTGTATGAGAATTTTGAATCCTTATAGGTTATTTTATGTTTTTATAGGTGAGTGGATGAAATATTTATGCTATTGGTACATCATCATTTTTAGTTTTAGTTTAATTTCAACTCCATTTCCCTGATAAAATCATAGTTTTAGCTATAAATATGTCTTTTTAACATATTTTTAGGTCTACAACTGATATTAAGTTAGGTGAATCTAGTTTAGGTAGGATACAAAATTCTCTACATGTTCATCCCAAGGATACAAGGTCCTACCCCTTAGATATTATCCCATTATTTCCATTAGATCATTTGATTGAATGAACAGGTGTAAGACCCAAGAGATAATAGTTTTCTAGCATGCCTGGTAGGATGAAGGTCCATAAGATTGAAGCATTTAGCTAAGGAATTAGTGTTGATCCTTAATAGGCTAAAATATTGAAGACACTTTAGAGGCTCCTAGTGACTATATCCATTTTTGGTTTGATATTATCTCTATACTTTCATGCCAAAGGAAATAAGGGATTCCATAAGATGTACTAGTTTTTAGTTTGTTGAATTGTCCTTGTCCCATAAAAGAGTAAGAACTAAATTATCAAGGTCTATTTAAATGAGATAAATATGTTCTAGATAGTTTTTTACAAGGTCTCAATCTATACCTCCTTTTGTTAGATAACCTAGACCAAGAGGGAGGCTAAATCCTCTTCTTCATATGGCAGCTCAAAGGAATTAGTTGTTTATAGATTTTAATGGAGGCAACTTATTGGCCATTCAAAAAATTGATGATATCCCAGTTGTGTCTCTTAAAATCATTCCTTCTTTCACTATTAATGATTCTACCACTCCCATTTATCATATACAATATATTTCCAACATATTCATAGTCCACAATATCACTCAAGATAGTGTGGCTGTGAGACTTCTTACTACATCCTTGAAAAGATCTCTTCAATGGTATATGTTGGACCCTAAAATTGTATCTATTTACCCTAAGTAATTTCTAAAGATAATGGTGTATAAGTAATAATAGGTGTAGAATAGAGACACACACTGTAGGAGAGACACGATGTAGAATACTATGGTGTGGAAGAGGCAAATGGTGAAGAACAAGGATACATGAAACACAGAGGAACCGAGAACATAGAACTTAGACAATAGTGAAAGACTTGGACAAAGGGCATGGAAATTAGAGATGGTTAGGTAATGGTTTGTGTAATCATTAAAGGAGAATAGTCAAGCATGAATGTAGCATTAGTTCACAATAACATAGGTGAAAAATAATGAATATCCAACATAGAGAGAGTATATAAGATCAGTTAGGCTTGGGTCATTAGGAATTCAATGTAACGACTTCCCATGACTCAATGTTGTTAATGTTCATTAGTAATTCATCACTAGGTTATTATTTCTATAACTAAATGGTTGGGGTAGAACTATGTGTAAATACCTATATTTTTACTAAGTGGGTTGGTTGGTTGGAAATTGTAATCTTGAGATATAATTTTCAATGTGACTTATATATGGAATGAGAGAAAGCACTTATCCTGATGAACTACCTTAATGTAATTTGGTTATGAATATAATGGAATTAATAATCTTTTATTCTCAATTTGTGCTCATATTTTTATATGATTAGTTAAGTAGGGAATGAATGAATAATCAATAATTAGTCATGAAACCAAATATATATTTAGAACTAAGTGTCTATTCAAGAACCCTAGCATAAAGAACTAAATGAATACACCATCGTGAAACAAAACCAATGGGGACCAATCTTAGGCTAGGTGCTTTGAGTGATCACATGATAAAATTTATCATGTGATATCCCATCATGTTATCTCATTGGACCTCTTATTATATTAGGCACATGACTAGGAAAATTCATGATAAACCAAAGGAAAACAACCCAACATTTTAGTTCTATTGTCAGGACACCTTACGCTTGTTCATAAAATGGTGGGAAATTGTTATAATGGATATTATTGAGCATTTTAATAATCATTAAAGGATCATATTTTAATTCTTAGTTCAATTTTTCATGGTAGGCATGAAGGCTTTCATTTTAAAAATATATATCAAAGTAGTGGGTTAGCAGTATTATACCACTAGAAAAAACTTGCTTCATCACCTAAGGATGGTCTACCAGTAGCTTCTTTTCTTTATTTAAAAGTTAGTTGATTTTATAAGGATTGCCTAAAGCCATGTGTCACTCTCCCAATAGTCTCAAGCCTATATAAAAATTCTTTTAAGATAGTCTATTTTTAATAATTTTCCTAGTGAATCTCCATGTCATCAAAGCTATGAGATATTAGGCTAGTAGGATACTTCCATGTTTCATGATCTTGATGACCTAGCATCCTAGATCCATCCATATGAATGCAAATCAAGCAATAAAATGGGTAAGTAGGATGTTTCCATGTGTCACGATCCTAATGACTTGACATCTTATAGTTGTCCTTATTATTTCAAAGGTCTTGGGTAAGTGGGTTAGATGGATGATTCCATGTGGATAAATCCTATTGTTATATAACCCGAGGATGGTTTGTGTAAGCCCAATATTGTGTTAAATCCCTAGGTAAGTAGGTGAGTGAGATGATGCCACATTAAAATATATCACTTCACCATATGGGAATAGTCAGCATGCACTTAAGAGATTCAACCAAGAAATAAAGGATTAAAAAGAGGACATGTGGATGGATTTTTTCATGAAAAGATTTATTGGCATCTAAGTAGCCAACAAGGCATGTGTCTAAGTTCAATATCCCATTTGGCTATCAATATTGTCAAGAGTAGGATTTATAGAATCAATCCTAGAGTGGTATGGAAAGAAGTTACATGGGTATGGCTTGGCATTCCCAAGAATATTTTCCCACTCTTTGAAACCACTTCTTCTAGTCATGATTTGAATTGTAACCACTTGGTTAGTGGGAAAGATGGATTCAAACCCTGATCTCTAGATATTTTGCCTATTTAAACATCTAGAATCATCATTATATGGATTACTCTTTCTAGCATAGAAATGCTACAAAAATTGATTTTCCTTTTATCCTTAATCTAGGTATGGTGAAGCCCTATTCTGATAAAAACTTGTATTTTGCCTCTGAATTGAATATATGTTAATTTCTAACCTTCTCAATATTATAAATAGTGTATGTCCATGGTGGTTTGATGGATGTTTTTGATAGTTTTTGTAACTTTCATTTGTTCTAACTTTTACCTTTTTCACATTTTTAGTCATCTTAGAAAGTCTTATGAAGTGTGTCACATGGTCTTATAATGGATAACTATGGAAAACATTCACTAGTGTCTCCTTTGAGACCTCTTGTTCATCCCTCTTAGCTAATATCTTGACCATAGCTTTCATATCAAAACACTAATGCTTGGAGACTCGTTTTGAGTTGTACATTAGGTTTCAATTCTTTTTCATGTTCTCATTGTAATATAGGCAAGTGGGGGATATTAATTTTGGTGCATCACCTCCATGTTTTTCTTTTTTATTTTCATTTATGTTCTCTTTCTTTATTTTCCTTATAATTCAATAGTTTAGAATTAATATAGGTGATCCATTAGGGGAATCCAACCCTCTCCAAAACTTCACTCCAACCATAGGTGACCCATATCCTTGGAGTGTTTCCATTATGTCATATGAATGAGAAGGCCTAAATAACCTCCTTTATGGGTTTGATTCATATCAATAACAACTATCTCTATAAAATGTCAAGCATTGGATTACTATTGTATAAGAAAATTTTACACTTTAATATGTTGAATTAGGATTTTATGTGTTTGCATGGGTATAATAACACCTTTATGACTCACTCTATGAATATTTTTTGTAGAAGTGCCTATTCACTTGCATGTTTGGATTTATGTGTATGCATAAGACTATTGAAGGAATTATATATATAAGGTATCATATTTATTAGAGTGGCAATCAGCCTTGGTAAGATTATAATTGCCTTGGATGCATGTGATGGACATTTGGCAGAGAGAAATACTTAATAGTTATATTTTAGAATACATATTCTCTATGTACTCTTATCTAGAGGAATCCTAGTCTAACTTCCTCTAAGAGATGCATGGAAGGTATCTCAGGTAGTTTTAATTATAATTTAAGAATCTTATAATTGACTCGAGACTTGAAATCTTCCACATGGATGGCTAAACTCTCCCTCACATGAATAGAATAATCAGTGGGTAAATGAAGGGGCACATGTTAACATGAGATTTTTGGTTCAGCATGGCATCCAGTTAATGGTATTTGAGTAATAATTGTTGGAATCATAACCACTGAGAGGGGATTGAATTAGTGGAATTAAAACTTTTCCCTTAACTTGATTAACTCAATTATTTATCCATCATAAGCATATAAACATCAACCATTCAATCAACATCACAATAATTTCATACACAGAAAGCATAAACAAGAGAACACATCACAACATAATATATATGTGGGAAACCCTCATGGGGGATAAAACCCACTGAAACATAACTTGGACTAGTTTTCCTATAACCATGAATCAAGCTTTAGTTGAGCACCAACCCAGTAAGGAGTACCAACCCCTAGAATTCACCAAGTACCCACTTGGCTTTAGCAATCTCTAACTTGATAGGAGGATACAACCCCCTTTAATGATCAATCATCCACTCAATCAAAAATATGAAACTCCACATTTATTTTTTCCCTCACATAACTAATTATGGTCTTCTATAGCTCAAACACTCTCAAATCTACCTCTCACATAGGCATATAATAACCATCTTCTTCTTTACTCAAATAGTTCTTTTATGGCTTGAAGATATCATGAAATAATTCATGAAACACTATAGATGAGTATTATTGATTCATACCAATTATTTGATTTGATAAACCAGTTGTGTAAGATCACACAACCCTCTTCTTCTTCACTTTATATCAACATCTCTCAACTAGACAAATAGGCCTAGATAGCCTTAAAATAATCAATCCAATAGCTCATCACCTATAAACACATTGATATACCTTTAACACACATTCAAAATTATTTTTTGATATATTTCATGGAATCTCACATCTCTGAAAACTCCTATCCCATTCACTTCACACTCCAAAAATATAAAAAACCCAAACATGCCTAATTAGCCCTATCTTATACATGCTACTTTCTTACACACTTTCCTTGTCAGTCAAAACACTTTACACATTCTTAAAGCATCACTAAAATTAACTAGGACACATTTCATACATTACATACCCACTCTCTAGGTCATCCATACTTCAAATAGCACAAACCAACACTCTAGGCTTAGGCTAGGCCTAATGCATTAGACCTTATCAATCATATGTTACATGAAAAGTGTTTACAACAAATATAACCCTCAATTAATGAGATAAACCCTTTTATAAACATTTACACTAGGTCCTTTAGACCTTATATAAATTTTATAACTCATAACTTATTCACTTACCTCTTGACACCTCTTTTAGCCCTTACAATATCGATAGGTCTCATGGAGACCTAAATCAAATAGAATTTTCCTCTTTCACACAAAAGAGATATCTTGAACCATATAAAACATCTAAAACATGAATAAAACAACTTCATATATTGTTCTTATAAAACTAAACATCTACCCTTCAAGATCCATAAGCCATCATGACTCTAACTCTTACAAAGCTCCTTCTCAGCAACACACAGTCATATAGGATTGTGAGAACAACTTTTGCAAACCTCTGACATAAATTTTTTCATCTTCATGATATCAAACTAAATCTAAATAACCTATACACTTGACCATTCATAACCTAAATTTCATCTTAAATCTCATAAATCAATCAACTCTTCATGGAACACTTCAAATATCACTCAATAGATCAACTTCTTCACACTCTATCCATACCATGTTTATGAAAAATCAAAACTTCTTCATCTTCAAAATACTATGATCTCACTCATCTAAAAAACATTGATGTTCATATTTAGGTCATATATATCTTGTCATTTAATTCTCATATCATCATACTACCTTGGGTCTTCAAACAACAACACTCTACCTTCAAAGGTATTGGTCTTAAAAGACCAATCTTCAACTCACACATATCATTAATCTGATCCTACTTCTTAGACCTCATTATGAGCACATAAAAAATGTGAAAACCACTTTAATAAATATTATACCATATTCCTTATGTTTTTTAACCTCCATAGGTCATATAATAGTAATTTGCTTCAAGGAGTACACCCTAGGGTTTGTTCTCACAAGACTGTAAGAAACTATTGCTCTCTACCAGTCAGCTCAAAGAGTTATTCTACCATCTAAACACTTGAACTCAAGATAAGTAACACACCTACAACTGAAATGAGACCTTAAGCACATTCTCAAACAATCATATAACTTAAACTTGATGATGAAAAATCATACTCAACTCTTCAAATACACCTACTCTACCGTTACTAATACCTTTATGAAACAATTATCTTTAAAGGTGAATTTCTTACACAAAACAATACTATCAAATATCTTGCATTGCATATAAAGAAAAAAAATGAGATAAAAATAGGATCCAACACTTATAACACCATTATAGGATCATTTGAAAAGTTCTAATTCACATGTACTCTTACTAGGTTCACAAGACAAAACCTAGTCAACCAAAAGTCAACTTCCATGTACAACAAATACACTTATACAAACTTTCAAGACTCTAAAATTTTTCAATATATTCACCGTGGAGTTTACTTCATATCTTACACCATGTTTTTTTGACCAAAATCCTACCTTATATAACCTAATATTTTCTCTCGGGTCTCTACAACACTACATAGTCAATTCAAATTTGAAATACAATGGCTATATTTTTGAACCTATAATGACTATTTCCTAGATCTTTAACTTGACGTCTTCTAGCACGTCTCTCTTCACAAACCTAAATTTAGAATATTATAACTTGACAATGGAAACACTTCAAGATCCCAAAATTATAAGAGGCATTTATGACACTAAAGACAATATCTTCATGAATTCATTTGACCAAAGTTGAATTTCTAATTACATATAATAAATACTCAAACTAGATGGTCATAACATACATACATGATGGTCTAGTGATGGTCTAGATGATCCTTAGATAATGTATCACTTTTTATCTCTTTAGAGGATAATTGATAATACCAAACCCTCTCTAAAGCATCTAGGATATCCTCACAACATACTCTATCACCTCAAAGGTCTGCACACATGATATGCACTCTCAGATCCACTTGGAACTTATTACTTTGTCATCAATGCATTATGTACTAAGAACACCTTGACATCAATGATAATCAATACAACACAAGAACATGCTAAATAATATCCCCCTTTGTAATTTAAGGCAAACACCTTTCATAATTATCTCTCCAAAGTTAACAACTCCTTCATTATAATCTCTCTCCCCCTTTGACACTAATGACAAAGGGTCTCTTCCTCAACATGACAACTTGATCCTAGGACCTAATATGCATATTTGAATCAATCCACACTCAAACCTATTTCTTGAAGATCTTAAATCATCTCACATTCTCCTAAAATCATATAAAAACCTTAGACCACTTGTGTTTGTCAAAAATTAATCATTATCTTAATCTAATATCCAAAATCATGAAGACCTTTTCAAAGCATTTCAACTACAAGTTGTCCTCATACTAAGATCAAGAAACTTGAGTTAGCTCCCCCTAACTCAATACTCCATTTTATTTTAGAGAATACCAACTAAATATAAAAAAAATTGATATCAAATAAGAATAAGCATAACTTCACACAAGCTTTACTTACCATGATTGAAGACACCTTCATTAGGCCTTAAAGACCTATCAAGCCTAAATAGCCCAAAAACATTATCTCCACACATCTAAGGCAACCACTCAAATATTACACATAGACATATGATTAAATCACATGGGTGAAATATTTAGGGACTCAGCGTCATGTCCATGAGCTTCAGACATTCCAACACAGGGCATAAGACCTCCAACTCATCACTATCAAATGCTCACTCAGACCTGCTAAGAACCTCAAAACCCAATCTTCAAAGAGAAATATCAAAAAATATGAACACACTTAGTCTAGGCATAATACATATATTAATGGAATCTCAAGACCTAAAGAACATCATATATCTCATTAGGTTCTTCAACTCAGCTTCTACAAACACTAAATCTTCACTATAAAAAGCTCACTCATGGCTACCAAATTCTACCAACATCCAATCAACAAACTTTGACTCTTTATAATAGAATGATCACTTCTAGTATCTCTTAATGTACTCAAAATAACCCTAGACCACTTAGTCACACCTTCAAGTAACTATTGAACATGGTATAATATCACAAATTAGTTTTTTAAATCAATCTCTCTACCTTTCATCTCACAATCATTACACAGTTACAAACTACAACTTTCTTGAGAAAAATTGACCACCACACAAGATTAGGGATAACTTTAAATTAATTTTGGGAAGCTATAAATATTATACTCACATTCCATGTCCATTGGTTAATCCCTAAATAGTGATTTTTCATCCATAAACCTCTTCTCACTTGATGGGTTTTTCTTCACTATTTTCATCATTAGCCCTTTTAGCGATAGGATAATTTTCATGACCAAAAATATTGACACATAATATGGAACATACTAGATTAAATACATGGATAAGAATAATTCTTGACCTTACACCTCCATCCATTCTCATGTGTTGACTCAGTCAACCCTACCTATAGCATCAAAATTCCTATAAATAAGGACTTTTCTATACCTTTGACTCATTACCCTGACACACCACTACCTCCTGGAGGTGCTTGGAGGAGTCCTATATAATATCCAATCATAAAAATTTATCAAAAAATCCATTCTATGCCAAAAACATTCACATCTTTCTAATCACTCCACTATGAGGGTTTGCAAGTACAAAAATCTCCCTACCTTCTTAAAATTTGTTCATAAAATTGAGGGCTTGGTTTCTCTACAAAATACTTATAAAATCTTCTTAGGACCCTTCCCAAAAATACTCAAAATGACTTATATCACCATTAAAACTCTACACATGCCAATGAACATCTCAACTTCCTTCTAGAACTTGCAAACCTTCATTTTGCATGCATAGGAGAACTTTCAACATGATATCTTACTTTCTTCTTCAACTGATGACCAAAAACTTGGTAAACATATTTGGAACAACCTATCACACCTCATTCCATGATTACATGGAATTTATTACCTTGAAAACTCACCTTGCATTAAACACAAACTGATCTTGCAACTCAAACTTGACTGAGACAATCAACTACCTTGAACAACTAATGTAATGACCATATTTCATGTCATCACCACTACCTTCGCATGATTCCAAAAACTAAAATAATGTCTTCATAAATCCTAGATAGAGACATCCTTACTCCATAAGTTCCTAGAACAATGTGAAGCTAAGAGATGCCCACATCTCCTCTCTTACCTCCTTGAGACTCCTACACTTGGTAGACTGATTAGCTTCCTTCTGAGACTCTTATGATTTTAAACCATCTTTGGCATACTAGACTCAACAATGATAATATTTTATTAATTTTATGCAACCAACTTACCTTTAACATCAATATCATAATAAACTGATAATAGGTGATTTTGACAAGGTTCATACTCAATTATAACAAATGATACCTTTGATCAATATGCATATTAGGACTAGTATCCAATGATTTTTATATAATGATTGATAATATGGATTCTTCACAAACCTTCTTGTTTGAGTATTACTCTACCTCATCAAGTGAACCTTCTTTATTCTTTAAGTCATCTTGGACTACCTTTGCTAACTTTGGTCCCCACATCCATGTGTGATTTTTCTTATTCACATTAGAAGCTCCATGTCCTTTGAGATACCTTAAGGATTTGTCAACTCCATTTGGGTAAAATTTTGCAATATGACCACTCTAATAACAATAGTATAAAATAAACTTACTCATACCTTTTTATTTATAATGATTAAGATATCCTTTAGCCTGACTTCTCCTTCTCATGCAATATCTAGCTTTATGACCAAAAATATGACACACATAACAATGACCATGAAATAAAGATGAGTACCTTTATGAATTAGGATATCTTATGGGCTTCTACATCTTGCACATGTTACTTTCATACTTCTTAACCTAATCTAATTTCTCTTTCTCCTTTTTTGGTTGGTTCATATTGATAACTAACTGCTCATGCTCATTATTCAACAAACTAAGCATAGTCTTGACCTGATACCACTCAGTCTCCTTTGAACTCAAACTTTATTTAGCATCTCCTAACTAAACCTTAAGATATTTTATAACTTTATCATCCTTTTTTGCATCTTTCTTCAAAGTACACACTTGCTCTTTAATTTCCTTGATCACAACCTTTAACTCTTGATTCTCTTTATTTAACTGCTTAGTCATCTTCTACTTCTTAGGACCACCTTCAAGTTATCAAGCCTTCACCAAAATACTGGCTCTAATACCAATTATTAGAAGCATATCCATTGAGAATGGGGGTGAATTATTAGACTTAATAGTTTTCCCTTAACTTGATTAACTTAATTAGTTATCCATCACAATCATATGAACATCAAACATTCAATCAACATCATAATGAGAGCATACATAGAAAACATAAATAAGATAACACATCATAACATAATTTCTATGTGGGAAACCCTCATTTGGGATAAAACCCACTAAAACATATCTTGTAATACTTTTCCTATAACCATGAATCAAGCTTTAGTTGAGCACCAACCCAACAAGGAACACCAACCCTTAGAACACCAAGCACCCACATGGCTTTAACAAGCTCCAATTTGATAAGAGGTTACAACCCCCTTTGTTAATAAATAATCCACTCAATCAAAAATATAAAACTCCACCTTTGTTTTTTACCCTCACATAATTGATGATGGTCTTTTATAGCTTAAACACTCTCAAATATGCCTCTCACATAGGCATATAACAACCCTCTTCTTCTTTACTCAAATAGTCTTTTTATGGCTTGAAGTTATCATGAAATCATTCATGAAACACTATATATGAGTATGACTTATTCATACCAATTATATGATTTTATAAACCATTTTTGTAAGCTCACACAACCCTCCTCTTCTTCACTTCATATCAACATCTCTCAACTAGACAAATAGGCCTAGATAACCTTGAAACAATCAATCCACTATCTCATCACCTGCAAACACATTGTTATATTTTACCACACATTCAACATGATTTTATGATAGACTTCATGACCTCTCACACCTCTATAAAATCCTATCCCATTCGCTTCACACTCCAAAAATCTAAAAAACCCAAACAGGCCTAATTATCCCTCTCTTATACATGTTACTTGCTTACACACTTTCCTTGTCAAATAAAACACTTTACACATTCTTGGAGAATAAATAAAATTAATGAGGAGATGTTTCATACATTACATACCCACTCTCTAGGTCATTCACACTTCAAATGGCATAAACCAACACTCTAGGCTTAGGCTAGACCTAATGTATTAGCCCTTCTCAATCATACATTACGTTAAAAGTCTTTACAACAATAATATCCCTCAATTAATGAGAGAAACCTTTTTATAAATATAAAAACTAGGTCCTTTAGACCTTATATAAAATTTATAACTCATAACTTATTTTCTTACCTCTTGACACCTCTTTTATCCCTTACAATATCAATAGGTCCCATGGAGACCTAAATCAAATAAAACTATCCACTCCCACACAACAAAGATATCTTGACCCATCTAGAACATATAAAACAAGCATAAAAAAACTTTATATGCTATTCTTATAACACTAAATGTCTACCCTTCAAGCTCCATAAGCCATCATGCTTCCAGCTCTTATAAAAGCTCCTTCTTGGTAATACATAGTCATATAGGACTGTGAGAACAACTATAGCAAACCTATGACAAACATTTTATCATCTTCATGATATAAAATTGAGTATAAATAACCTATACACTTGACCATTCATAACCTAAAGGTCATCTTCAATCTCGTACATCACTCAACTCTTCATGGAACACTCAAAGATCACTCAATATATCAACTTATTCACACTCTATCTATACCCTATTTATGAGAACTCATAACTTCTTCATCTTAAAAATATTGTGAACTCACTCATCTATAGAAAATTTATGAAAATCTTTAGGTCATATATAACTTGTCATTCCATTCTCATATCATCATACTACCTTGGGTATTCAAACAACAACACACTGCCTTAAAAGGTATTGGTCTTAAAAGACCAATCTTCAACTCACACATATCACTAATATAATCCTACTTCTTAGACCTAATTATGAGCACATACAAAACATGAAAACAACTTTAAGACATTTTATACCATCTTCCTTATGTATCTTGACCTCTATAGGTATTACAATAATCATTTGGTACGTGTGAGGCATCACTTCTACTAAATGGAAGGCAACCTAGTTTTCCACTACCCTTTTAGACCGTGTGCATAAATGGTACTTAAAGTTTTATCCATAACAAGTTATGGTAAACTACAAATAGTTAAATGTGGATTTTCTAAAAAAAATTAACATTCCAAAGTTTGAGCAATATAGTATTACTTCCTTAAAGGATATTAAACAAAAACTCACTAAGATTGTGCATGAGTATGATGCACATTTTAAAACACTTCTTTCCCAGTTATCATTTGAGATAAATGCAACATAGCATGACTAGTTGTTTGTATGAGTATTATTACTTCATTTATAATGCAACTTATCCTAGAAGACCTTAATTAACCCACATAAGGTATCAGAAGCTGCCCTTCATGTTGAAGCTATAATAAGTATATATATAGGAATTAGTCCCTTTATGGAAGCCTAGATTATTGGTATGGTGTCTTAGTTGGAAAATCTCATCATAAACAATTCTCAAGACACTCAAAATAGTTTATGGTGTGTTTGACTGTGAAGTGAAAGTCATAACAAAAATAATTGTCCCAAGAGGAGTATTCATGTAGTGTTAAAGCAGTCCTATGAGATCTGCTAAGAAGAATGTAGAGTAAAAAATTATTCATTCTGATTTTTAGTTGCGTGCTACAAAATTTTGTTCCCGCATACTTTGGTCTGAGATGGAAAAGTTTTGAGATAGAGCACAGCCGCTAATTTTCCTTTTACCAAGTGTCATCATCTGAGGCACCTTTCATATTTTCTATAAGTTGGTTGGGACATGCCATGTATCTCATAGCAACTTAGTGAAATGTGACAAGTGTCAGCATCTGCATTTCATTTTGACATTCACGTTTCAAATCTCTTTTGAGTGAAAGGTTTCAAGCTAAGTATCAAGGTAAAGTGGAAAGAGCCAAGTGGAAATCACGGAAGGTCTCAATTTGCTTTTCTAAAAGAAGCAGAGACCACCACATAACCCCAGTTAAGTAAAGCAGAGACCACCATGTGTCACCTTCTATAGGTTTCTAAAAAGGTAGCTAAAAGAAGCAGAGACCACGACATAACCCTAGTTAAGTAAATTAGAGATTGCCACATGTCTTTTATTGAGGGAAGTGGAAATCATCACCAATCCCTATGTTCCTTTTCAAGTTGCTTGGGTAAGAAAGGTTGTGGGTCTTATTTTTTTTTAAGCTGTTAAAGTTTTGAGGAAGTGGATTGTGACAGGTGTCAAAGGTAGAACACTCATAAGTAAAGACAAAAAAGAGTATAAGTTATGTAGAAAGTGTTGTGTGTCTTCGGTAAGTGTTGTGGAACACACCAAGTGTCATTTTCTGGTGTCTCCTAAATAATAAGAAGGTTTTCAAGGAATTGGCTAAGTGTCATCTTCCATTTAAGAGAAGGGAGTGTCCTACGATCTATTCTAGCCAATGAACTGCCGAAAGATAGAGCATTTTTAGAATTTATGAAATATCTTCTGTTAGACACTTCTAATTTGGTTAGATTTTAGTTGGGCTGTTAGATTAAGAATAAGCAGATAATCTAGAGTGAATCCAAGGCTATAAATAAGGGTGCAAAGATCACTAGAAGGATCATCATCAAATACCAGAGAGAATTTTATAAGAAAATTATCATCAAGAGTTTGGACTTTCTAGAGCCGTGACTAGGAATATCATTTGCCTTTATTCTATTTTCTTAAGTTGGAAAGTTTATGTAACTGTGCATGTTTCTATGCCTCTTATGTGACTGGAGAATTAATAAGAAGATTGAATCCTATGCCTTTGTTGATACTTTCTGTGTCATTGCAAAAGTAGTCTAGGCTATGTTGTCAAGAGTTTTAGACTTTCTAGAGCTGTGATTAGGAATGTCATTTGCCTTTGTTCCATCTTCTTGATTTGGAAAGTTTATATAACTATGCATGTTTTTGTGCCTCTTATGTGATTGGAGAATTCAAATAAGAAGATTGAACCCTGTGCCTTTGTTGATATTTTATGTATCACTACAAAATCAGTCTATGTTGTGAGCCTTTGTTTCTATTGTTTCCATCTTTTACATTGATCATGCACTTGTTTGCTCTTAAATGTAATTGAATCTTACATATAGTCTCATTGTGCTCAGGATTAAGGTTGAATTACATTCAGGTGCATCGCCATACTTATATTTTTTTTATTGCATTTGTGTTTTTATTAAAATTCCTATCCCTTTTCCCAGTATACACTTGATATAAAGAAGAGACTAACTTCTTAAAAAATTTAGAGGTTGTTTCAAGTCGTAAGTCCCACATCTTGAAACTTCCCATTGTTGCTGTTAGAAACAAGTGTAATTTTAACCATCAACAGTTTTTGGCACGCCCGGTGGGATAAATCTTGAATTTTCTTTCAAGATCGTATGGACTAGAGAGCTATAAGGAGTTAGAGCTATGGACTAGTAACTAGATCACAATCTGCTTTAAATCTAGGTATTCTTTTTCCACCTTTGGTAACTAGTCCAAGAAGAAGAGTCAACCAGTTTATACCAATACCAAGAGCAAATATGGGAGCCCCTATACCCCCAATAAATTATGCAAGTTAGAACACTTGTAGTCCATTGATTCTCCTAATACCACTAGCCACTTAGGACCCTATCCCAGTGAATGCCCTAAAAGCTCTGCCCAAATTCAGTGGGCAAGACTTTAAAACACCTGAAGAACATCTTCAAGATGTATCAGATGTACATGATATACATGTTGTCACGCAACAAAATGTGGCCATAATATTATTAGCAGCTTCTTTTAAAGGGAAGGCTCTAGAATGGTATCGGTCTTTGACCCAAAATACCATATCTACATGAGATCAGCTTGGAGATCTTTTCTTTGAAAGATTTGAAGAGAAGGGTGATAAGTCTTCTTTATTATAGCAATTGATTACCATTCAAAGGGCACCACAAGAAGTGATGACTGACTTCAATTTTATATTTCAAAAGACTTGAGAAAGAATCCCTACTATAGCTAGACCATTACTAGGTATGGCCATAGTGTTTTATCTTAAGGCTTTGAATTCAGAAATATCTGTTATGATTTAGTCACTTGGAGGTCATACTTTGCCAGAGGCTTATGACTATGCAGTCAGAGCTAAAAATAATTTAATAGATGCTGGAAAGTTGCCCCCAAGGCCTCCCATGCCCATGTTCCCAAAAATTTCCTTACCATTACCTCAAGAAGCCCCTAAATCCATAACCCCACCTTTGTCTATGTACACATATCCTCATCCAATTGCTAAAGAAATTGTCCCTACTCAGTCATCTAAGCTGGATGATATCAAGAATATCTTGAGGACATTTTCTAATGAGTTGATTAATATAAAAAGACAACATAATACTTTCCCTAGGCCTCCATATTAAGGCTATCAAGGAAATAGACTTTCATCTCAGCCAAACCAATACCATCCAAGGCAAAATAACTCTCAGCTAGCAAACCAATTAGTTGCAATTCCCACACCCTCATAGACTATTCCTCCCAATTCAAATAGGGAGATTGTTCCAGGGCAAAATAACTATGCAAATAACACTAATGCCTGGTGTCTTCCTTGAAATAATGCTCATACACCTAGATATTTTCCCATGGGTAATCTAAAACAAAAGGTGGCAGAGCAAAGAAGAATGGATGGTCAGTTTGCAAGTTCTAGTGACAATCAAGCCTACCAGTCTTTTGGTATGTAAAATTTAGTCTTAATGGCTCAGATGCAAGGGATGTCTTTGCAACAAGAGGAATAAATAGCCTCGAAACATGCTTTGTTCTCATGGGTTGAAGATGAAGAATTAGTTTTCTTGAACAAAGCTTCCACTTCCAAGAAACCAGTGGTGCAATCGATTATTATACTAGATCAAAGAGAAGGAAGGTGGAACAACCTGAAGTTGTAAATAGTCAAGTCATGGAGAATCCTCCATTTCAAGGATAAAGAAACATAGTTATCAGACAATAAGTGCCTCAACCGGTGCAGAATCAAGTGATTCCTGCACAAATTCAAGAAAAAACAAGATATCCTTATTCTCAAAGAACTCAGACTCTGGGACCTATAAATGTGGTGGATCAATTGAAAAAGACTCCAGTACAAGTATCAATATGGAATATATTGGCTATTCCTAAATAGAAGACACTACTACAAGAAGCTCTACAAGGCCAAGCAGTGCCCAAAGGTACTATTATCAAAGAAGGACCTGCTGAAAAAGAAAATCTCAAAGACACAGTTCATCTGCAGATAACAGCCCTAGTGAATAATGCAGCAGAGGTAAGCAAATACAAACTGGATCCCTTCTATTTAACTTTGATAGTTGGTAAGAAATTGCTGCATAATGCAATGATTGATTGAGGGGCTAGTACTATGGTTATGCCTAAGTAGATAGCTGATGCTTTAAAGATAAAATATGAGCCACTCACTAAAGGAGTCGTGTAGCTAGATGGTAAAGTAGTACAAACAATAGGGAGAATTAAATAACTCCCATTACAATTATATACTTGTCCCAATATAATTGTAAATCAAGATGTAGTGGTCATAGATATACCTCCTATTTTTGGCTTATGTTTATCGAGAGACTTTACAGCCAAGATAGGAGGATATATGTCCCTTGATTGGTCTCACCTCATCCTAAGAACCAAGTATGGTTCAAAGATGAAGATATTATCTGAGCCATTATATAAAGGTCACATCACCAATGAACTAACTACAAAGTTAGAGGCAGCTCATGCTATGATGAATAAAGAAGAAAGGGTTTTTTTTGAGGAGCTAGGTGAATGGATTGGACATAATCAAGAAGAAGAAAATGATCATTTATTAGCTATGATGCAAAGTGACCCATATGGAAATTATGATTCTATTATTCTGGGCACTTACGTTATACTTGATAAAGATCATAAAATTCCAAATATTTTGGAGGAAGAAAAGTTAAAAGAAACCTCTTCTATTAATCCTTGAGTCTCTCAACATGAATTCCAGATTTCAAATGAGAAGTCACAAGCGTATGCCTTAATCTATGATGAAGAAGAAATAATTTTTGATTTTCTTCTTACTTTGCAAGATGATGTTAAGGAGCATGGACATTTCCTTGATCATGATTTGAACGATTTATTTGAAATCATTGGGTCAGGTTATACTATTTTTCAAGAAGGTTGTGAGCTGGTTGTAGATGAACAGGACAACATTGAGATTTAATTACATATGCAAAATCATTGCAAAATTTTAGAATTATCTTTTCAAGAAGTTGATAATTTTGAAGTCATTAAAGAAGATGATCATGTAATAGAACCTGAGTTTGAGGTAGAAGGAGATAAGTCAATAAATGATATATATCAAAGGGCTTCTGTTGATAAGCAAATAGTCATTAATTTCTTGATAGGAGATGCCAGTATCAAGAATCAGCATTTGACAAGCTTCCAAGAACAAGAAGAGTTTATATATGTTGGAAACATGTTTTACTCAGACTCATTTGAATGTAGGCCAATCAATGCAGCATACAAAGAGAGCAAGCCATCTGAGCTACATCTAATTCAACCACTTGTTTGACAACATAAGTCATCTTGTCATGAAGAAGACTTTAGAAATTCTTCTTTTGATCCAAGAGGGAGATAAAGATACTGGGTTAATGTATTATAGTTAGGTAGTTCCCCTTTCCATATTGCTTTGTTTTCCCATTTTTGTTTTCTCACTTTTATTTTAAATAAGTGTTCTTTGAACACGTAGTCGGCAGCTCAAAATTTTTAAAATTCTCCAATACATTGAATGTCTCCCAAATCTTTAGAAATCCCCAAGGTACCATGCACTGCCACTTGCATAACGTGTCTATCTCACTGTTCCACAAAGATTGAGTAGGATTTGCTAATGGTTATCTGAGTTTAATGCCATTTTGAGACTTGATAGGTTAATAAATACCTCTTAGCAAGAGTTAAAGCTTAAAAGTTCTCAAACATTCCTACATCTATGAGAAAATATCCTACTACTTGCATTTTTTAGTGCCTATTAAACTTGCTTCAGCGAAAGTGTTTCTATTTTGCAAAAGTTCATACAAGTTATCACAGAAAAGATAAAGAGATGGAGGGGGCACAATCTTCACAATAAGGAGCTAGGATGTATGAATCCTTTGATAAGTTTCTTACAAGTAAGTTGTATGCTTCAGCTCCTATGCAACCATTGAATACCTATCCATGGACTAGAATCCTTGAGGTTGGTCAAGCGAGTGACCCAGTAAAAATAAAAGATTATGCAGATGGTGTCATGGACCCAATTTTTTAGAGAGATAATAGCAAAACTCTTAGAGAAGGGGCACATCAAAGGTGTCTACAGAGGGCCAGAGTTGGGAAATATGAAACATTTACCATGATGATATGGACTTCACAACTAGCACAATTCATTATCCCAGCTGTACATCCATGTCCTGACTTGATCAAATTATGCACAAATTTGTTCCATGCACCCTCATGCACCATTCAATAGGTTCCATTTACAGTACAAATCACACCATAGGCTATCAAGGATATGTTAGCCCTATATCATAATAGTACAGCTATGTTTCCCACTATTGCTAAAATGCAAAGAATGTGGGAAAACATCAATACTTAGTTGAGGTTCTTGAGATACAAATTACAAATGGGCGACGATGACACTATAGTGCCTACACTCCTTGCAGTAAGAGCCCAATTCACACAAGCTAGCCAAGACACACTGTCTATGATGGCTTTCATCTTTGGCATGAAAGATGATATGGCAGTTTATGTAGAACAAA
This sequence comes from Torreya grandis, assembly GCA_037957365.1. Taxonomy (NCBI): domain Eukaryota; kingdom Viridiplantae; phylum Streptophyta; class Pinopsida; order Cupressales; family Taxaceae; genus Torreya; species Torreya grandis. The sequence continues at coordinate 1,499,618 of JARHVA010004028.1, read as the reverse complement.
TGGCTATCCTCTTCAAGCTGAAGACCATCGACAAGACTCAGGAGTATAGGCTTGATTTTTATAAACAAATTGCTTTCTCAATGGTGGAATAACTGGCCCATTTTAAATCAAAAGGGGTTTTCAAGTACTCTTCTTATTTGTTTCACCTCATGTTGTTTCAAAACTCTGATCTCTTTACCCAACATATGTATCTTGATATGTATGACCCAAGTTTTGATCTCCAAAGGACCATTCCTGTGTCTGCATAGACACATATTTTGTCAAAGAATAGTGACCCATATGAATTCTAGGAATTATTTTTTACCCTTGCTTTTTGTCACCTTAGCCCCAAACTAGTTATGAACAAATTATTTCCAAGCATTTCAAACCTTCTAGCTAGTTGCCCAATTCCTTGTGATTTCTATTTTGGGTCTCACCATACAATTATAAGAGTCCATGGTTTTTATGGGGAACCAATGTTGCTACTTAAGATTTTGACTCTTAGGTTAGCATTCTTAGAGTCACCAGGTAGGTATCTACAGTTGATAATGAATATGGCTCTGGGATGAGGAAAAGAAAAATGTATGACCTCCCATGGATGACAACTAGCATGGTTTTAGAAACTAGAGACGCTGAAGTTATGTTGCTCAGAAAGCTAGCCTTTCTAGGTTTCCTTCTAATATAAGACAAATGGGTTTATGACCCAAATGGTTTCATAGCTTCTTGGATAAGGACTAACAGGGTTGTAACTAGAATTTCACATGAAGGCCACCCTTTTTGGGAAACCAATAAAAATCCTAGAGAAGATGCTCTTGGATTTTATGTTAAGTTAATAGACTTGCCCCTTCCACAAAATAGACCCTGGAAAACATTCTATGTTAAACAGAGGAATTATGATCCTAAAGTCAGAATGACTTCTAGCTTAAGGACACTAAAAATAAAGATTGGGTGCTAATAAAATAGAAGCCTATTGGAAATATAGGCAAGAAATTTGTCAAACAACCCATTCTTTTGGGAATGTAGACACAGATGAGAAATGGGAAGAACTATGGGATGAGTGCCATCTCTCCCCTGTATCTAGCCCAGAGACAAGTAATTTTCCACCACCAAGTGTAGAGCTAGAAGCTAGGGCTGGGTCAAGCCAAGAGTCACAAGCCTCAAGGCAAACTGCAGCTATAGTGACTATATCAGTTTGGCCCCAATCTCTCAGCATCATGGAAAAGCAAAAGAGTGTGGTGCCTTCACCACCACAAGCTTCCCCATCAGCATCAATTATAGATATTCCCAGTTCTCCACAAGCATCATTGAAAGGAAAGGAAATGCAGCTAGAAGAAGAGACACCCAAGAAGTGAAAGAGGGTGCAATTTTAGTTTGATTCAAAAGAGGAGACAGACACCCCACCATGCCAATTACAAAGTACTGTAATTGCTCCTCAAGTAATTATTATTCTTCCTTCTCCTTCTCAGTCTATTTCTTCTCCTATTGGCATGATGATTTCATCTAGCTAGATGATATCCCCTACCACTTTTGTCATTCCCATTTCTCACTTCACCCCATCTGTGTCACCTCAGGCTTTAACATTACCTCATTTCTCCCCCTCTGTTCCCAATAAACTTTCCCCTCAGATTGCCCATAGCAAACAATTGGCTATTCAATATGGTTTACCACAGGGACATCCTTTTGTGAGTGGGCACATTGCCTCTCCTTCTACCTTCTAGACCCAAGCGGATGCTGCTAGGAAGGCAAGGGAAGCCCAAAGAGAGAAAAAGAGGATCAAGGAAAATAAATCCTTGGCTACTCCCCATCTGTGATCACAATTTAACCCCATTCAGTAGCAATTGATGGTGACTCATTTGTCACCAAATGTAATCAAGTCAAGTGAGTAGATGCAACTGGAAGACTACACGATGAATGCAGTGGCCATCGACATGTCCCTCTTCAGGCCACAGGACAAAATTAAGCTACTAACCGAATCCACTTCTACAGTTACTGAAGACTACTTGAAGACATCAAGGAGGCTATAGAAGATGGAGGCCAATTTAGCTAAGGAAAAGGCAAACTGTAACACTTTGACCATAGAGATCAATAGAAAAGACAATGAAATAGAGAATCTGAATAAATAGTTGTAAGATATTGTTTCTTTTCAGATTCACTGGGTAGTCTAGGCCTAAAATGATTCTTTAAAAGCAGGGCTAATGTAGGTAAAAGATGCATTAATGACCCTAAGGTAGGACAAAGTAGCATTGCAATAAAAATGTGAGGAACACCTACTATAGGTTACCCAATTATAACAAAAGTTGCTAAGTGAATAGAATAATACTGCGGCTATACAAGCCCAATTTCAAGCTGAGCAACAAAGAGCAACACAATTGACACTGGAGCTGGCCAATAGGCCAAGGAATGTCAGAGTGTTAAGTCTGGTGAAGGAGATATATGAATCCATGTGGAAGAGAATCTCTTTGAAGATTATTCAGCTTAGGTCTTCTCTCACCTTCCTGCTAAATGCACAAAAATTATGCGAAAAGGTGGAGAGTTCAGTTTCAAACACTATGGCTACAATTTTTGGGAGAGGAATGGACTCTGAAATGTTACTGCAAAAGCTTTATGATGAAATGAATGCAACATTGTTAATAGTAGGAATCAATGATAAAATGATCACTACTAAGCAAGTAAATGAGGTTCTCAATTGCAATTATGTGGCCATCGGTTGTAGAGAGCTCCTAAATGTCATGAAAGAAGGAACCAGTGAAATGAAATAGCATATTGAAGATCTAGTGCAATTAGGTCTTCCTTCTCCATTTCCTGATGACAACACCATGCTGATGGTAGATGAAATTAAACCTTTGCTATTGGCTAAATAGAATGATCAAATATTTTTTCATAATTTAAGGGATGATTCATCAGTGCCTAAAGTAGAAGTTGTCTTGGTTCCTATTTCCTAGATAAAATTCAAATTGAAGGCTACAATTCTGATTTTGCAAAAAATTTCACACAAGGATATTATTCACCTTGATTTAGCCTTCAATGAATTACAAAATAAGTAGGGGTTATCTGACAATGAATGGTTTGCCTATCAAATAGCATTGCTGAAGCTATAATTTTGAAATTTTGATCTAGTGGGAGCTATGGTTTCTTTTTGAGCAGGCTTAAAAGTCCTTGGGGTCACCAATAACTGTAGAGTAAAAAATTACTCTATGTTTCATTTTGATTTTTAGTTGCACACTGCAAAAATTTGTTCCCACATACTTTGGTCTGAGATGGCAAAGTTTTGAAATAGAGCATAAGTGCTAATTTTCCTTTTGATTCATTTTTGTCTAAGTGTCAAAGTCAAGCGGAAGCTACCAAGTGTCACCATCCAAGGCATCTTTCATATTTTCTATAAGTTGGTCGGGACATGCCACATATCTCATAGCAACTCAATGAAATGTGACAAGTGTCAGCATTTGTGTTTCATTTCAGCATTCACATTTCAAATCTCTTTTGAGTAAAAGGTTTCAAGCTAAATATCAGGGTAAAGTAGAAAGCACCAAGTGGCAATCATGGAAGGTCTCAATTTGCTTTTCTAAAAGAAGTGGAGACCACCACATAACCCTAGTTAAGTGAAGCAGAGACCACCATGTGTCACCTTCCGCAGGTTTTTAAAAAGGTAGCTAAAAGAAGCGGAGACCACCACATAACCCTAGTTAAGTAAAGTGGAGATTGCCATGTGTCTTTTGTTGAGGGAAGAAAAAATCACCACCTGTCCCTATGCTCCTTTTCAAGTTGTTCAAGCAAGAAAGGTTGTGGTTCTTATTTTATTTTAAGCTATTAAAGTTTTGAGGAAGCGGATTATGACAGGTGTCAAAGGTGGAACACTCATAAGCAAAGACACAAAAGAGTATAAGTTACATAGAAAGTGCCATGTGTCTTTGGTAAGTGTTGCGGAACATGCCAAGTGTCATTTTTTGGTGTCTCCTAAGTAATAAGAAGGTTTTCAAGGAATTGGCTAAGTGTCATCTTCCGTTTAAGAGGAGTGTCCTACAATCTGTTCCAGCCAATGAACTGCCAGAAGATAGAGCATTTCAGAATCTATGAAATATCTTCTGTTAGACACTTCCAATTCGATTAGATTTTAGTTGGGCCATTAGATTGAGAACAAGCAGACAATCCAGAGTGAATCCAAGGCTATAAATAAGGGTGTAGAGATCACCAAAAGGATCATCATCAAATACCAGAGAGAATTTTATAAGAAAATTATCATCAAGAGTTTGGACTTTCTAGAGCTATGACTAGGAATATCATTTGCCTTTGTTCTATTTTCTTAAGTTGGAAAGTTTATGTAACTGTGCATGTTTCTATGCCTCTTATGTGACTAGAGAATTAATAAGAATATTGAATCCTATGCCTTTGTTGATACTTTTTGTGTCATTGCAAAATTAGTCTAGGCTGTGTTGTCAAGAGTTTTAGACTTTTTAGAGTTGTGATTAGGAATGCCATTTTCTTTTGTTCCATCTTCTTGAGTTGGAAAGTTTATATAACTGTGTGTGTTTCTATGCCTCTTATGTGACTAGAGAATTCAAATAAGAAGATTGAACCCTATGCCTTTGTTGATATTTTTTGTATCACTACAAAAGTAGTCTATGTTGTGAGCCTTTGTTTCTATTGTTTCCATCTTTTACATTGATCATACACTTGTTTGCTCTTAAATGTAATTGAATCTTACATATAGTCTCACTGTGCTCAGGATTAAGGTCGAATTACATTTAGACGCATCACCATAGTTAGATTTTCTTTCTTGCATTTGTGTTTTTTTTTAAATTCCTATCCCTTTTCCTAGTATACACTTGATATAAAGAAGAGACCAGCTTCTTAAAAATCTGGAGGTTATTTCAAGTTGCAAGTCCCAAATCTTGAAACTTCCCATTGTTGGTGTTAGAAACAAGCACAATTTTAACCATCAACAAAGACCATGATGTGAGAGATTTCCCCTTGCTTCAACATGATAATCAAACTAAAGTATCATCATATTGTAATATATGTGATGCATATACACATGATATAAATGATTTCTAAGTCATCAGTAAGATTCATGAAGCATGCATGCGAGGTACTCACAAGACCTATGTAGATAACAACCAATAAAATGGTAGAGGTTTATCCTATAGAGGTCAAAGTCATGGATGTGGAGGTGGTCATTTTCTACCTAAAACCTACTATAAGTGTGGATCTCCATATCATTACTATCATGACTTCACAGTCTACCCAACTTGTGACTTTTGTAAGAATGAGCGTCACTTAAAAGAATGCCCAGACTTGTATACTACCATCACAAAAGAGCAAAATGAGAAGGGTGCTTTTTTAGATGCATTCCTTATAGATCACATAAAAATCCTTGAATAGTCCTTATGAACAACCCTTTACCATTGTGTATATTATCCTTCTAGCATTGAAAGTATGATTTATAAAAATTATTATACTTGTGTAATTAATGACTATTTTAAAAATTATACAGAGAACCCTTATTATGTAACTAAAAATTTAAGGTTTCAAACATGGACACCTTCAAGGATATTATAAGGTGAAACATTATATCAATATTTTTTAAGGAATAATAAAATGTGAACCAAACCTAGGAAAATTAAACACAAGATTGGTGTGGATAGCATCATTTAGGAATGGACACCAAACATAAAATGGAAATGTGGCTCAAATAACATACATGATAAAGGACATGATGCCATTAAATCATACCTTGATATACTTAAATAGTGTAATGAATTCTAAGGTGAAACTATTGAAATTCATAATTTGTGATATTATTTACAAAAATAATTCCAAGGCACACTCCAATAGGACCTTACAATTGTACTATTTTTTTAATATGAATGGAAAATTGATATTTATTTCATCAAATTATTTATCATACACATGGAAGTAAGTTAAGACCTTAATAATGTAGTGTTTTTTAATATGAGTGGAAGATTAATATTCATTTCAGCATATCATTTTTCATAATTTTCAAACTAGGAATATATTAAGATTTATGTTAAATTATGTAATGAAAATATATTTCAAACTGAAACTAGCATTATTCTAGTTACATAATATAGCAGATTCACCAGTAGTGGTGCAATGTGAGTTTGGGGGTTCACATTGCCACCTATATGTTACATAATAATGTTAAAATTAATTCATTTGAAACTCTAACATTTTTTTAATTATATTTTTTTGGTGGCATGTTTAAATGGATAGAAAGTCACATTTTGAATTGATTTACAATAAAAATTTTGAAATGAACTAAAAATTATTGTATGATACTTATAAATGGTTTAGTTATGTTTTACATTGGTGTAATAACATTTTTTAATTTACATTTCATGATGTTATTGGTTAATATGAGGCAAAAATTGAACTACTATTAAATAGTACTTTGAAAACTATTGGGTGTTACTATGATAACTATGGGGTATTGTGTGATCAAGACCCATTTCAAATATTGAAACGTGTTGAACTATTGGCTCATTTCCCCTAGATATAATGAAATATTAAAAAATAATTATGATATAATTGGAATCTAATTTTGCACTAGTTGGAATCCAATATCAAACTAGTTAAAACAAATAATAGAAATATTGGAATCCAATATCACACTATTTAAAAAACCAATAATAACAATATATAAATCTAATTTCAATAATTATAAAATCAAAAAGGACAATACTAAATTCTATATTCTTTGACATATGTCTAGATTTAATGAAATTATAGCTTTATGGCTACACATGTGATGCCCACCCATAGTATGGGGGTAACACAAGTTAATATTAAAATTTATATGTCTAGTAATGTTCATGATAGTCTTGTTAATCATGTGATACTATCTATTACTAAAAAGTATCCTATACCTACTACTCAAGATATTATACCAACTCTTCTTGATCTTCAAGACAAGGTTTCCTAATTAGAACAAGGTTCTTATAAAGTAGGTCATTTGAAAATTTATTGATAATTATTAAATAGCTATTTAGACTTGGATATTTCTACTTATCCTTTACCTTTAGGATTTTTTCACCTAAACTTACACAATTTTATGGTAAATTTAATCCCAAATAACATCTTAGAGCCTTCCATGTAGTATGCTTAAGTTATTCCTCTAAGGAGCCTTAATCACTATGTTATTAAATGGTTTTATGGCCTCCATATCTAACTGGTACATTATTTCATTCCTTTGGTTGATCAATTCTTAGCTCACTTTTTTATCAATATTGGTGATAAGTTCTCCAATGTTCAAATTGTAAAACTTAATCAAGGAACTAATGAGCCCATTAGTGATTATGTGCTTCATTATAATACTATGCTCTCTAAAATGACAAATCCAAAGGTTGATAATGAATTTCAATACATATTCAAGAAAATCTTATTTCATCTTATCCATGATTTTATCATGTTTAATTACATCCAATATTTCAATGACATGTTCCATACATTTAAAACCCATGAAGCTAAGCTACTTACAATGTAAAGTATGGGTATAATCCTCCAACAACTTCTAATTTTAAGTATAAAATAAAACTAACTTTAAAATCTAAGGTAAATTAGACTAAAGCAATGGTTACTATTTTTTCACAACTTACTAATAGTCTTGTCCTTTTGGCTCTTCAAAGGAGGAAATTTACACAATTTTTAGAACCTCCTTGTAAAGTGATACAGAAGCTACTTGAATCTAATATCATATCACCCCATCCACTAATGGAGGTTGATATAAAAAAAGCCACGACTTAAGGGTCCAATATCAATGCATATTATGATTTTCATAGATATGTAGGACATTAATTATAAATAATATGGTTTATGACATAGGATACAAGATTTAATTGAGGAAAAAAATATTGAGGTCAATGATTTTAATTCACCTATAAATTATTTGGTTGCAAAAACTAATGTGAAGTTTTAGATATTTTCATATCTATTTCTCAAACATGTGGGATAATAATCCAAGGCTAATTATGAGTGCATATGACTTATAATGTGCATCCTCCTTAAAATTATTATGCTTTTATAACCAAGGAAGCTCATTTTACATATGGTATTATTAGTACACTTAGATATACATGAATAAAAATACCTACAATCACATTCGATGACCATGATACTATTGATGATTATTATACTAATGTGCCATTATGTATACATGCTTTTACTGACTCACATCTAATACACAGTGTTATTATGGCTAATAGATCAAGTGAAAATATGTAAACTATGATATTTCTTAATTTTATTATATATAAAAATATATATTTGATTGGTACAACTACTATAGTAAAAGGATTTGATAGAAATATACAAAACCCTCTTAGGAGCATTGTGTTACCAATTGTGGCAGGCCTTGAAACTATTGCTAATTGGTTCTTATTTTTTTAAATACTTTATCCACATAAATATGGTCACACTACTTTATAATGTTATATATTGACATATCATAAACCACATGAATTATGCCAAAATACATGACTTTTATTTTTCATTTCTCTAAGCCATGTATTTATATGCAGGTTTGACCCTTTAATTTATATCACTACTACACAAAATTTCCAAAGTGAAATTATCAAACTTATTAATATCACCCTCATACTATATCCATCTTAGGAAATTTATCCAAGATATTTTTGGATAGGTTTTTGCTAGGTGGATAAGATTATTGGTGTTCTCTTGTCCAACTAGAGTGGTCATACCCCACACCAAATAACATCTAGTTTCCAAATTTTCTTACCACACATTTCATAAGGTTGACTAAAGGAAATTATCAAAAAGTTCACCTATAAATATACATCAAAGGTCAATCATTTTGACTAACTTAGAATTATCTATTGATAAATTTCACACTATTGTACATAGATAAAATATGGCATATTCCTTCTAAATTAAAGATAATTCATAAGGAATAGCTATGAGACCAGTCTAGAGCACCTCAAAGAAAGTCAAGATTCTAAATTAAAGATAATTCATAAGGAATAGCTATGAGACCAGTCTAGAGCACCTCAAAGAAAGTCAAGACCTATCATTATTAAGTATCAAATATATTTTTATAGCTATATACACATAGTCAAAATCACTCTAGGTTAGAGAGCTACATGAGATATATTTCTCTCCTTGGAGTATAGGATATGTAGGTAGTGGTCAATCATCAACGGGGTGATTAAGGTTAGCTTAACCCATTACACTCCCTTCTATTTATAGGTTTATAAGATTTTAAAGTGCCCTTAGGATTTAAAAGATAAAATAAGTAAAATGGTTAATTATACATGGTGTAATATTAATTTTAATATCTCTTCATACTAATTAGACTTAGACATAAGAGGCACATCAATAAAATTTTCATCACAGTTAACTATGATAAGTTTGTAGACAAAAAACTCAATCAATGTGTGTTATTAACCACCTACGACATTTCTTTTTCTAAAAATAACATATGATCATGATTATAATTTAGCAATATCAAAATCATGTTTTATTTTTCTGTCTCTTTCAATCACCAGTCCAAATTAAATGGGACATGTTCACAGTCAATGAACACAAGCAACCTATACTACATTCTAGCTAGGGAAAACTTGTCCTAGAGTAGTTTTAGATTTTTTTCCTTAATACTCAGCATGCAAAATCACATATTTTATTTATTTATACTTTAAAACATCTAAAATCATCAACACATATCCTAGTTTGAGCTAAGTACATTTCTTCTTAGTGTTTTCCAAAAATAACAATTTTCAATATTTTTTAATTTTTAAAATTAGAATTATTGATAATTTTACATCTTTATCATTATGATATCTATCTATTTTTACACTATTAGATTCACAAAACTTAATTATTTTGTTAAAAATAGAGTAAAACATATTAGTGAACCCATACTTTTTCGAGCATTTCTTTTCTAAATTTTTTCCTAAGGTATTAAATTATTTTTTATTTTTATACATAAAAATATTGTTTTCTAATTAGGTTTTCAAAATTATTTTTCTTTTTATATTGTTTTCATATAAAATATAATATGGTTGTTTTAAAAAATCATAAAATTTATCATTCTAGGCAAAGTGGTCTTTATTTTTACCTAAGTCATAGTGTGAGGGGTACTACCCTAATACTCAAGCCATTAGACAACAATATATATGAGTTTTATTTTATATACACCTCATGGTATATAAAATATACCTAGGGTTTTTTATATTCATATGAAGCCTTTAATCATTTGTTTGTGTATATCATTAGTAAGTGGTTAGCCCTAGGATGTTACTCTCAATGTACCCTAAAGGTGGGATAATATGGCTATAGGATGATATAATCTTCTGTATTTAACACATTTTGGGTCATGTTCACTATTTTATGATTGATATCAGTATATATGAGAGACTAAAAAGCAAAATCACATTGACTAGTTACACCCCCAATCCTTGTTATAAATTTCAAAGTTCAAAATTCAAATCATGGTAATAATGACTTAATTTTGCTTAAATGTTTTGAGGTTCAGCATTACATTCTATCTTAATTTCTAAATTTTTATTTGGATACATTATTTATGTATATTTATCAAATTCAAACATTGTAAAAAGTCTAAAATGCATAATTTACAATCACAAGCCTTACTCAACTCAAATTATTGCAATAATGGGTCTAAAATATAATTACCATCAAGGAAAATCTTTTTGAAATCAAATACGACCCGAGAACAAAAATAGGTGTATATTCAAAATGTTATAGGACATATCACACACCCTATTGATGAATTTTCATGACTATTGAGATTGATAAAGCTAATACAGAGAAAGTGGAGGAAGTTAATAAAAAATAATTCATTGAGTACCTTAATGCCAACCCAAATAAGATTAATGCATTGTTAAACATTATAAGAGATGAACAAAATAAAACAACTTAATATTCCACGTATGCTTCAATTTTTATAGTTACTATTATTTATTCTATTCATATATCAACACCTACATTTGCATATGTGCCAAGATCCCTAGGTATGGGGGCATCACACGGATTCTAAAGGATTCATATGCCTATTTCTATAAGGGCTTCATACACATTGTACACACCCAAAATTTTCATGATGCAACATTTCATAAATTCTATGATGATGTTATGATCTCCATAATTTAAACATGCTCAAAACTAGTTACATCTCTTTTTTCTTCTTTATTTTCCTTATTGATCTTTCCTTTTGCCTTTTCCTAAGGTTCTCTTTCAAATGTCAATTTTTTTATATTAGGTGGAAAAAGTACCATAGCATTTTACATAATTTCCACAGTGGTTTTCATGACCACCACGATAGTTTATATAAATCTCACATTGTTTTTTCAAACCACCATAGTGGTTTCTAAACCTCTGCTTGCATAGAGCGATGGCTTCACCATTGTATAAGTTTTTTTTAAATTGACTCCAAAGAATTGAGTTTTCACAAAAAATTTAAGATTATAGATGCATTTTTATTATTTTATATTATGTTAACATTCCTTACCCCCTAATAGACTCTTATTCATGATTAATTCAATCTTAACTACTTATAAATTAACTCTAACAATATCTTAGTCAAGATTAAGTTTCTAGACACATAATATTTTTGAAATTTATCAATTACATATAATTTATCTATTATAGGAACATTTTGACTCTTAATCTCTCTAAGTGAATGCTTAAAATGGGACAAATAAATGGGTGGGTAGACTATTGGTGCTTTGTAATATTGTTTTTCCATATACCACCACTTAAAACCAACACAAGTCCCTCATATACATTTTCCTAAGCTTTGACACCTCCCTTACACTCTTCTCCAATCACATAACCACCTCAAATAACCCTACCTAATCTAAATATATTTTTACCATACTCTAAACACAATTGAATGGGCTAACCCTATTTTGAGAAATGAGCACATTATAAGACTAAGTCAGCCTAGCCAACTTAGTCCAACACCTAATTGCTCTATTTCATAAATAACTGGGTTGATTGGGATGACTATGTTAGCTAAAAATTCAAAATCATTTAGGGTTAGATCTGGATAGATATACACATCTTTTACCCCATTTTTAGATAGATAGAAATAATCATTCATTTACACATCTTTACAATCTACTCTTCCACCATTCCACTTTAGGATTCATTGTTTAGGGTTTACACTTGGAGAGAAGAATCTTATCTTGTGAAAATTTCTTGGATGCATAGGAGAATTCTTATATCCTAGAGATGAACTATCTTTGTGATCCTTATGAACCACATCAACCTCTTTCAAAGAAACATTGGCCAAGAAATAGATTGAACCTCGATAGGTTCATCTTCAAGGTAAGTATTCTTAACTCTTATTCCTCTATTTTGGTAGATAGAATTGCATAAGTAATGGCTTGTAAATGTATTTATCTCTATATGCTTAGGATTAGCTCTACATTAATTCGAGTAGAGTTATTCTTTATTTTTTAATTTTATGTTTATTATCCCCAATTTTTTCCATAAGCTTTAATGAGCATTAGATTAGATTTTACATTTACTTTATTAGAAACCATAGTACCTAGCTAGGTTTATTATGTGGTATTATTCAACTAGAGACTTTGGAACCCTCTCTAGTGATATTATGTGGTAAGAGACCCCTTAGTTAGGTCTAGAAGATTCATATTGATCATGACCCCAATTATCTAAATGTACCAATAAGTGAAAGGGATAGTTTGATTTATCTTTTCTGAGCTAGGATTGATTTATAGATCAGCTTCACTTTTTCTTGTATACATTTTGGTGAACCTGACATAAATTTACCCTTACAAGTTTTCTTTCATGCCTTGACTTATTATCATTTATTATTTATTTAATTTTTACATCATTAGATCAAATCTATCAGTTCAATCTAACATTATATACATAGGATTAACACACAATCAATTTGATCGACTCTGTTTGGCATTGTGTAGGTCATCTTCAATTACAGGTAATTGGATTAATCTAATTATCTTAGTTCACTTATTTGTATAAAAAAATTTAGACTCAGTTGACCTAGTCTACTCTATTAGTAGGTTAAAAATATTTATCTGAAGGATAGTATAAAAAATAGTAATTTAGAATCATTAAAATCTTTAGGTTCATTCTCACCAGCTTAGTCATTTATTTCCTTCATTTTAATCCTATTTTTCATAATTTTCAATCTATAAAACTGTAACCCTATAGTAAACTAAGTCGACTAGATTGACTTAGTTCTATAGTTTATTCTTACCCAAGAGACTCAATAAACTTGTTAGATTATGTTTCTTTGGCCCTTGCTTCAATAGGTAGAATCAACCTAATTAATTCTACTCTATATTGTTTGTATATTTGGTCGACTTGATTGACCTTGTATTCTTCAAGAAAAGGGATTAACTTTCATTGAAAGTAATTAATTCATCTTTCATTTTTATGCTTGTTTACTTAGAGTAGCACATATAGACTAAATAGGGAAGGTTAAATTTATTGATTTAGTCACAATGCTTTTTTAATTCACATTCATCGAAACCACAAAATATCAAAAAGCATTAAACAATTATACCCATGGTTTACCTACTTGTATTTAATCACCAAAGGGGAAGTCAACTTGGTTCTTTAGTCAAGTATAAATGCATGGTTAATGGTATATATTGACAAAGCACCTAACACCCTTATCATTATGAGATTATGAAGTGACAAGGTAGGCCCCAATACTAATCCAATACCATCACCAATATATATCCATTTCATCCTTAACAAAATGAAACCATATTCAGCTTACCTTTCTAGTTCCTTTCTAAATCCAAATGCTTTATCACATTTATTTCTAAAATCATAGTTTAAAACATTTAAAAAAGACTGCATAGATTAGAATTTTTATTTTTTTCTCTTTCTCATTTCCAATTATATGTTGCATTGTAAAACTTGTATTGGCTAGTGTTGGTATAAGGTTTGTTTTGTGTGCCACAACTAGATCAACTGGTTCAACCTAGTTCCCTGTGTGTTTATTTCAATTTTTCTTCTAAATAACACTAGATCATCTAAATTCATAACTCTAAGAACCTATATTTACCCATATAACACAATCAACCCACTAAATTATGTCTCTCACATTTTTCCCTTCTATGAAACATATTCACTTTTTCTAACCCAATATCTCATAAGGTGGTCAGTTTTCCTTTCTACAAAACATAGTCATTCTATCCAACCTAGTTTCTCATAGGATAGTCTCCAATGTTTCCCCATAGAACATAGTTGACCCACTCAATTGTGTCTTTTCTTAGATATTTTTCTATTAATTTTTCTTATGAACTTAATTGACCTGGTTGACCCTATACCACTAAGTTGATTTAGTTATTTATGCTTAAATCTTGTTTAGCTGATCTAGTTCAGTATCTAGTTGAATTTGCTCCTATATCCTCAATCTTAGATCCCCATTCCAAACATCATGAAATCTCCTATTATAATCTTTTTTATAAACTTAATCCATTTAGATGATATATGGCATATTATTTCCTTACCACCTTAAACACCAAAGAGGATGCTCACTCTAGGTGCACCTTCTATCACCCTTCATATTTAGAATACAATATGGTTCAAATTACCCAAAATAATGACACTGATGGATCAGATCCATTTCACACTTTTCAAGATGATTCTCTCTCCCAATTACTTATTACACTATAGGGTTAATTGAGATAAGTGTTGATATATTTCTACCTCTAGACTCATAAAGGATCAACTCTTGCTAAAAACACTTGGATAATTCCTTTTTCATTTCATGAATATTATGCTTGTCATGACATTCTAAGAGGGTGTCACTTGTCTTTAGTTTCATAGGTAGGGTGTTCATGTAGTGTGCTTATGTCATAAGGTGTTATGGTTGTCACCATTTCACTTTGTTTAAATTTGTGTCAAGGTGTCATCTTGTGTGAACATGTCTAAGGGTCTACAAGAAATATTAGTGTGTTATTTGTGGTCCAAAATAATTCATAATAGGTTGACCTATGGTGTTTTATCCCATGACAAGTCATGTGTCCATTTAAGCATGTTAAGAACCTTTAAAAGGTGGTAGAAGAACTAGAGGTAGTATAAAGAGAGAATAGTAGCCATGTTTGAAACCTTTAGCATATTTTAAGGTTTTTTATAAATGTTAAGGTGAATATTTCCAATGGTTATTAACATTTGATACCATGTATGTGTTACCTTCACAGGGTGTTCAAACCATGAGAATGGTGTTACTATGGCCCCTAAGACATCATTAAGTCATAATCATGGGTAAAATGTATCCAAAAGGGTCTCATGTCCAACATAATATCATTATAAGGTGTTCTTATATGAAAATAAGGTCTTTTTAGAATACAAACACCCTTTAATTAATAAAAAGGGCCCCACACCCAGCCTTGTGTGTGTATGGCTATAGAAGAGTGTTTGTTGAAGGAAGGAAGGAGACCTAAGCCTAAGAAGGTGTTGACAGACCCTAAGGTACAATTCATGAGGGTTCCAAATTCCTTTTTAGTGAGTAAAAGAGGAAATACAAACCACTCAAGGCATTGGCATCAACTAGCTTGAGAACTTAGTATAGGCCAACGATGGTCATGCTAGGCCTAAAGAGGAGAAATGATAGAGATAGCGGTCTAAGCCACTATGATATTATAAAAAGGATTGAATTTGAATTTAAAATATTATAGGAAGGATTTAAAGTCACCAAAATTACCTATATGTGGTCTAGTGCCTTAGAGATTAGTTTTGGCCTATAAGGCCTAAAACCCTGTATAAGCCCTCAAACCTCCAACTTCATTCTTATGGAAAGATGAGTTCCTTGGGAATATTTAGGGTTATAAAATGTTTTATAATGATTTTATATGTATTTAAATTTGTTTCATAGGTAGGTAAATATAATGGAAGTGATAATTTGGCCTAATACCCCTCCTCGAGCTCTCTCATCATAGTCTACCAATTTGAGCTGCAAGTTTGTATGCTCATATCTTATAAGAGGAAATGCATGGAGCCCAGTTATCTTAGAGAAATTTGAGTAACCATATGAACTTTACATCCATGTTAGATAGAGATAGATCCATGGGGCATCTTTATAAATTATCCTTAGGATTGTAATCATGCCCAGACTACCTAGAAGGAACCCAAAGGGTACCAATATTTCCTCGGATCTCACTAGATAAGATGCATGGGACTAAGAGATATTATGGAAATTTTAGGGGTTATATGAACTCATTATTAATTACCTTAAGTTTATAATCCATATCTTGTACTGTATGAACCATCGTTAAGATGGTAGGCCACTTCAAACCCTCTAAAACCTTCATGGATAACCTGATGGCCAAAAAGTTATACTTGATGACTCCAATGGCCATGAAACATAATGAAAACATTAAGAGGACACCTAAAGGTCTTATATGATCCTTTTTTACTAGGAATTTGGCATGTGTGAGGTAATTTGTATAGGAAAATGGATTATAATATCTAGTTTTGGGGTTATTTTCATGTTTCCATGGTATGTTTGAACTCTTAAGTGAATTAGGAGATTATTGGGCCTATACAAAGATGAAATGGCCTTTAAAAAATCATTATTCAACCCCCAAAGTGATATAAATAAGCTGAATGAATAGACTTGGACTCAATCAAAGATATGACCATCATTTGTATTGAGAAGAAAGTGTTTTAGACCTATTCACATAGTAATAAGACTCTCAAAGGCAAAAACATCACTGTACCAACCTCTCCAAGCCATTATCAAACTCATCACTCACTTGAAAGTCTCTAATTCTTAGGAATATCACTCATCATGGTGACTAATGTATTGAATTGGGTATAAATAACATGAAGGGTGGTAGTTAGGTGAGTAGTGGTCATTATCAAACAAGTAATTACCTTCTCACTGCATGTCAAGAAGTAATGGATCAGTTTCAAAAGGACCATGGTGTCTTCATGGAGTCAACTATGATGAAAAATAGGCCCATAGTAGAATAATTAACCACAATTAGAAGGGCCCCTCAAGAGTTTATTGTGTATTTTAACTATAGGTTTTAGAAAACTTGGGATAGGATCCCAACAGTAGTTAAAACCACCCCAAAGTATGCCTTATTATACTACTTAAGATCCCTCAATTATGATGTGGTGGTAATTATACATTCAATGGGTTGGAACGCATTACCTAGTGCCTATGAAGTGGTAATAAGGGCAAAACATTATCTCATTCAAGTATTCAAACTCACACCAAGACTCCTCATGCCATTTTCCCCATAGATACAACCTCTTATGCCTACCATTTTCCCCATACCTATGCCAACCAACAATGAGTAGGTAGATAGTAGTCAGGTAGATAGGTTGGTTAAGCTTGAAGTGATACTCAAGGACTAAAATATTAAGATAATGGCCTTGGAAATGTAGCAACTTCCACCCCAGAGACCCTACCAATCTCCTTATCAATATCCCTATCAACCTTATTAGTTTAATATACCTACATACCAAGACAATCCTCAAAGTCAAGGGTAGATCACTCATGCAAGGCCATATAGCAACTTAAATCCTAACTCTAATCGCACTTATAGAGTATTAGTTCCTACTCAAAATAACTATTAATCATTTTCCTCCTATACAAAATAATCAAGCTCCTTCTACACAATACAAATAAGTTCCCCTTGTGCAACATGGATAAGTCCCTTTCATGATTGAATCTAAATTGCTAAATCAATAAGGAATGGGTGGAGAGAAGACACAATTAGAAGCTAGATCTATCAAATTTAAAGAAGGAGAAAGTTATTTTGGATAATATGTAGTCAATCAGCTTAGAGGTAAAACTAAGGTAGACAACCCTATAGCATTCAATACAAAGACTAAAAGAAGGGTAGTGACTAGTAACTTAGAGGTAGGGAAAGAAATTTCATCTACTCAACCACCTTATAAAACTAATAAACAAGATATAACCCCTAAAGCTCCACCACTTCAAAAGGGCCAAAATGAGAAAGTTCCATTCATACTCAAGGTATAACCAGGTGTTGGTGAAGGAATAAGACCAAAACAAGACTATCTTCATAGCTAAGTGGGTCACTTATACTTATAATAGGATGCCCTTTGGTCTATATAATGTAGGATCCATGTTTCAAAGGGAAATGGATGTAACCTTCCAAGGACTCATTAATGATATGGTACTCATATACCTTGATGATATTACTATCTTCTCAAAGGATTATAAAGACCACTTGACACACCTAAGGTTGGTATTTGATAGGTGCAGGAAGTATGGGGTCTCTTTGAACCCCCAAAAGTGCATTTTACAAGCCATGAAGGTAGACTTTTAGGACGCATTGTGTCTAAAGAAGGCCTATCCATAGACCCTAAGAGGCTAAGTGAAATTATATCCCTATCACTACCTAATCATAAGAAGGGATTATACATTTTTCTAGGTAAAATCAATTTCATGAGGTTTATTCTTGGGTTTGTTGAGTTGGTTAGACCCCTAACTTCTATACTCAAGAAAGATAAGGACTTTATTTAGACTATGGAAGGAAAGAGGTGTTTTTATTCCATAAAATAGGGTATTTATCAATCACCCACTCTCCTTAACCCTGATTTATCTAAAGACTTATTTTTGTATGCCTTCTCAACCAATGACATCATATCTTCCATGTTGATGCAATAAATTAATGAGGGCCTTGAGCAACCCATAGCTTTCTATAGATAAGAATTGGATGGATATGAAGAGAGGTATACTTATGTATAAAAACATGTGCTTGGATTCATGATAATCCTTAATAAATTGAGCCACATTGTGTCCAATAATAATATCTATGTCATGGTGTCACACCTTAGCATCAAAGAATTCCTTATTAACCAAGACCTAAGTGAGAAAAGAGTAGCATGGGTGACTATATGCATGGAATATGGCATATAAGTGAAGGTCACAAATATAGTGAGGGGTAGAGGACTATGTCATCACTTGGAATTAGATGTTAAGTATATCAAAGAGGTATTTTTAATAATGCATAGTGATCACCAAGCAACTGCACCTACACCTTCTTCTAGCTAGATTCAAGACATGGTAAGGTTCCTCCAAATAGGAGAATGTCTTATAGGTTTAGATAGGATAAGAAGAAGGTATTATAGGATGATATAAATTCCTTGTATCTTGGTGTATTTTTTCCTATGTAATAAATATCTTTATGGCATACTCTTAAGGTGTGTGGAAACAAACCAAATTGACAAGTTATTAGATCAGTTTCATGATGGACCTATAGGAGGCCATTTTATAGCCAATACTATAACAACAAGGATAATGAGAGCAAGATAATTTTATCCAAGACTTTTAAAATACTCCCATGCTTGGGTTAGGAGATATTAGAAGTGTGCCATCTTCACTAAGAAATAGAAGCTATCTACCTTTCCCCTCATTCCCATCTAAGTATAACAAATGTTCATGTAGTGGTGCCTAGATTTTATAGGCATGATACATCCTCCATATATTGTACACCATAAATGGATATTGAATACTATAGAATTGGAGTTATATGATAGCCTTGTGACCAAGTTTGGGGTCCCCTTCACAATCATATCAGATAATGCATTAGCTTTTAGTGGTGCAAGGGTAAGTTAATGGACTCTATATTTTGGAATCTACATTATTACTTTCTAAAACTAATACCCTTAGGGTAATTTAATTTTAGAGTCCACCAATAAGGACTTAATCAATATTATAAATAAAACTATGGAAGACAATTAGAGGATGTGGTATACCAAACTAAGGATATCCTTATGGGTAGATAGGATCAGCCCCAAGAGAGATATTGCCCATTATCCATACCTTATTATCTATGGTAAAGAATAAATATTTCTCATATCACTTGAGTTTACATCTTTAGAACTCACATGTTAGCTTGATCTAATGGAGAATGATGCCATGGAAGTAAGTATGAATGAGTTGAGAGAGATAAAAGAGATAAGAGATAATGTTATGCATGCCATATGGTCTCATAAAAATCAAGTTAAAAGTTAATTTGATAAGAGATTTATCTCAAGGACTTTTAGATAAGGTGATATTATGCTAATTAGGATGAGGACTGAGCTAAACTAAGTAAGCACTAAAAATTTGATAGCCTATGGAGTGGACCCTAAGTCATCAATAGCTACAAGGATCACAATGCATTTCAATTTTCAAGATTGAATGGTGAATAACTCCTTATCCCTATCAATGAATTATTCCTTAAGTATTGTAACTAAAGAGAATATAATGTCCTTGTACATATTAGTTTAGGTGTCTATTTCCCTCTAAGTATTTTTGCATAGTTACCTTGCATTGGGTAGTTATTTTATTATCTTATTATTTTCTTAGGTGTTTATATGTTGGTGTTATTTTATGTCCTTTTTATGAGTGTTGAATTTGTCATAGTCCTTAATATGTTGTAAAGGTGATAGATCTAATTTTAAATCTAAAAAAAGAGGTCTCTTAGCTGAGTGATGACTTTCATGTTTGGGATAGCTAGTTCTCTTGACTAGCAGGTAGGTCAACCCCTAGGAATAACCAATGATGTTGATATATTTCTACCCCTGGCCTTAGGAAGGATCAACTCTTTATTTAAAAAATTGGATAGTTCCTTTTTCATTTCATGAATTTTATGCTTGTCATGATAGTATAGGATGGGGTCACTTGTCTTAAGGTTCATAGGTGAGGTGTTCAATTAGTGTGATTATGTCATATGGTGTTGTGGTAGTCACCATTTCACCTTGTTTAAATTTGTGTCAAGGTTTCATCTTGTGTGACTATGTTTAATGGTCTACAAAAAATCTTAGTGTGGCATTTATGGTCTAGAATAATTCATAATAGGATGACCTATGGTGTTATAACCCATGACCAGTTATGTGTCTATTTAAGCATGCTAAGAACCTATAGAATGTGGAAGAATTCAAGGAATTGGAGCTAGTATAAATAGAGAATAGTAACCATGTTTGAAACCTTTAGCATATTTTAAGGTTTTTTATAAAATGTTAATGTAAATACTTAGATGGTTATTAACATTTGATATAATGTATGTGTTGACTTCAAAAGGTGTTCAAACCATGAGAATAGTGTTATTATGGCCCTTAGGACATCATTAAATCATCACCATGGGTAAAATGTCTCAAAAAGGGTCTCATGGCAATAATAATATCATTATAATGTGGTTTTATATGCAAATAAGGTATTTTTAGAAGTCAAACATCCTTCATTCACCAAAAAGGGCCCCACACATAGGCTTGTGTGTGTATGGCTATAGAAGAGTGTTTTTTGAAAGAAAGAAGAAGACCCAAGCCCAAGAAGGTGTTGAAAAACCCTCAAGTACAATACATGAGGTTTAAAAAATCCTCATTTGTGAAGAAAATATGAAATATAGACCACGCAAGGTATTGGCATCAACTAGCTTGAGAACCTGATATAGGCCAATGATGGTCATAGCAGGCCTAAAGAGGAAAAATTATAGAGATAGAGGTACATGGCACTGTGATAATATATAAAAGATTGAATTTGAATTTAAAATATTCTAGGAAGGATTTTAAGTCACCAGTAGCATCTACAGGTGGTATGGTGCTTTGGAGATTAATTTAGGCCTATAAGGCCTAAAACCATGTATAATCCCTCAAACCTCCAACTCCACTCTTGTGGAAATATGAGTTTCTTGGGAATATTTAGGATTATATTATGTTTTATAATGATGGAAAAGGTCCTTAAAGTGGTGTCACAAGTAGGGGAAGACAAGGTAAGCGATAATTTGGCCTAATATCCCTCCTTAAGCTCTCTCATCACAATATGTTGATTTGATTTGCAAGTTTGTATGCTCATATATTGTAAGAGGAAATGCATTAATCCTAGTGATATTATGGAAATTTTAGGAAACCTATTCACTTTTCATACATGGTGGATATAGATAGATCTAGGGGGTAGCTTTATGAATGATCCTTAAGACTATAAGCATGCTAGACTACCTAGAAAGAACTTGAAGGGTACCAACCTTTGATCAGATCTCACTAGAAAAGATGCATGGGACTAAGAAATTTTAGCGATATTTTATAGGTATATGTACTAAATATTCATTTCCTCAAGTTTTTAATCTAGGGCCTATACTTTATAAACCATTATTAAGATGGTAGGCCACTTCAAACCCTCCAAAACCCTAATAGAGACCCTGATGGCTAAAAATTTATTCTTGATGACTCTAATGGCCATGAAACATAATGAAAACATTAAGAGGACACTTACAAGTCTTATGTTCTCCATGTGCACCATGAATTTGGCATGTGTGAGGCAAAATGTGTAATAAAATCGCTTATAATGTCTAGTTTTAAGACTATTTTCATGTTTCTAGTGTATATTTGAACTCCTAAGTGAATTGGGAGGCCTCTTGGGCCTATGAAAAGATGAAATTTCCTTTAAAAAATCATTATTCAACCCCCACAGTGATATAAACAAGCTTAATGAGCAAACTTGAACTCAATTTAAGAGATAACCCTCATTCATATTGAGAAAAGAGTGTTTTGGGCCTCTATTCACATAGTAATAAGACTTTCAAAGGTAGAAACATCATTGTACCAACCTATCTAATCCATTATTAGACACATCACTCACTTGAAATCCTCTAAGTCTCAGGCCTATCACTCATCAAGGTGACTAATGTATTGAATGGGATATAAATGGCATGAAGAGTGATAGCTAGGTGAGTAGTGGTCATGATCAAACAAGTAACTACCTTCTCACTACATGTTAGTGAGTAATTGGATTAGTTTAAAAAGGAGTATTATGTCTTCATGGAGTCAACTATAACTAGAAATATGCCATCCACCACACTTCTATGCCCAAAAGGGCTCATTCAAGGCCGCTATGTCACTAGGAAAACACATGGGGAGACTTATGGGTTTTTTTATACCCCTCATTCATGTTTGTAACTAATCATTGATGATTTATGGTCATTATTTCCTTTCTACTCCAATTATATACCTCTCTCTCTCTCATTTTATAAATTGGGCTTCAAAGGCTATTATAATTATCCTTCTACTAGGTATGAGAAAGTTTTACCCATTTAAATCTTGCATCCTTAAGCTAATATAAGGATTGATTTAGCCTTGTCCTTACTAGTCTTCTATCATGTTCATTCTTATCTAATTTTCATAAGTGGTTGATATTTTCTTCCTTTGCATGTTCTTGTCTCTCACCTAGTTACTAGTGGATTGTCTTATGCAGGTTACAAGGTGTGTGAAGATGTTAATGCTTATGATAATAGTGGAGACTAATTATTAGTGTCTTGAATGATACCTCTCATTCATCACCCTCATGTTATATGCATTTGACATGACCCCCATGTGAAACACTGATGTGTAGGAGTCCTTTGGAGAGAGTGTATTAGTAATCAGTCCTTATTTTTTTCATAAGTGTTATTGAATGATCAAGTAGAGGAAATATAATATATTGGTGCATTACCTCCTATAGTATATGGTTTGATTTCATGTCCCTAATATCCCATTTCATTGGCAAGACAAGTAGGTTTAAGTAGTAGTTGAGTTTAGATGATGTATTAGGGGAGCTAACCCCAAAACTAGAGATTCAACTCACCTATTAGGCTACCCACACCTAGAGGTGATTCCATTATATCAGTTAGATGAGGTAGGTCCAAAGATCTTTTTATTCAAATGTGGAATCCAAATAATAATAAGTTTTTCTAATAACCCTATAGGTAATATTTTACACACTAATAACCTACCACCTTACAATCCTCCATCGACAACCCATCCCCTAATACCAATTTAGGGAATGTTCTTCCTACCAACCCTAATAATCCACATTTAAATACTAATAATCCCACTGCACCAATTGACACCACTCAAATTCTTGCACAAATAGTTCAATAAATGAATATTATGTAAACATTTAATACTTATCAAATGATGCAAATCCAATATCAATTATTAGACATGGATAATCAACCTCCTATTCTCCTACCTAAAAATAACCAATATTTTATCCCTCCACCTCTTATAGATGCCATGGTAAATATCATTCCCTAACCCCTTATGCACAAAAATATGCTTCAAAATATCTAAAATGAACCTTTATCTCCCTTCATTTTTTCTATTAATATTGGAAATATCTCTCCATTTATTAAATATGATGGAACTAAAGACCCCACATCTTTTCTTAAAGCATTTGGTGATCTTTACAAAGAGTGGATTCAAAAAAATACCTTTGCTACCATCAGACTTAAAGTTAAAACATTCACTAGAGAAGTATTAGAATGGTATAATCAACTCCCTCAACATTCCATATGGCAACTTGAAGATTTATTCAATCCTCTAGTAAAAGAATTTCAACATAATGGTCTTCCTAAAAATTGTCAAGTAGTCATTTTATCATTGCTAAATAATCCCCTTCTAAATCAAGTTGTGATTTCATTACAAAATACAACATTATTTAATACCATAATGTAAAAGTTACCCTACTTTGTTGTGTAATGAAATAATAGGTCCCTACTCTCCTTGAATAAGTACATGGGGGAATTTGTGGTGGTCACTATATAAAAAATACTATAGCCTATACATGCTTACATATGGGTTATTTTTGGCCTACTCTAGAAAAATATGCTATTAATTTTGATAAAAGTGTAAACTTTATCAAATTTATGATTATCTAATCCACTCACCACTAGCTAAGATCCAAATAGTGGATTCTCCTTAGCCATTCTCTATGTGGGTATTATACCTCATTGGTAAATTACCTTGGTCATAAGATGACCATGCCTTTATCATTACTATTATTGAATATTTTACCAAATGGGTAGAATCCATGCCTCTTTTCAATGTCATGGGAACCACTATTTCTAAATTTATCCTTAACCAAATCATGTATCACTTTGTATTTACCTATAATATCATTTTTGATAATGGTGGTAATTTTAAAAATAAGAATATTAAATAGTTATGTTTTTGTGTTCTTTTCTCAAATCATCATCTTATGTTGAAACTACATGACACATGATGAGATTCAAGTGAGGCATATATATACACACAATATTTTTAAACTTTGTTAATTATTGATGTTTTTTCTCTTATAGGAACCCATTGAGTCTCAACCTCTCTAAGTACATGCCTTAAAGGGTGCATAAAGAAAGGGGTGGGCAGATCATTGGTGCTTTGTAAGATTTTTTTTTCCCTATAGCACCACTTAAAACTGATACATGTCCCTCTTATACATATTTCTAAGATTTGACACCTCAGTTACATATTCCTCTAAGTAATACACCACCTAAAATATCCCCTACCTAATACAAACCTCTTTTTACCATCCTCTAAACATAGTTGAATAGATCAACCCTATTTTGAGAAATGAGTGCATTATGGGACTAAGTTAGCCCAGTTACCTTAGTTTGGGACCTAACTGCTCTATTTCCTAAACAACTAGATTGATTGGGTTGACTATGTTGACTGAAACTTCTTAAGTGTTTAGAGATAGATATGGATATATATACACATCCTTTACCCCATTTTTAGAGAGATAGAGATAAGCATTCATTAATGCTTCATTATAATCTACTCTACCACCATTCTACTTGAGTAGTCATTTATTAGGGTTTATACTTGGAGAGAAGAATCTTGTCTTATGGAAATGTATTGGATGCATAGGAGAAGTCTTATAGACTAGAACTAACCTATCTTTGTGATCCTTAAAAACAAAAATAACCTATTAAAAAGCACCATTAGATAGGGTATAGATTTAACCTCAATGGGTTTGTCTTCAAGGTAAGTATTCCTAACTCTTACTCCTCTATTTTGGTAGATATAATTTCATAAGTAATGGCTTATACATGTATTTATCTCTCCATACTTAGTATTACCTCTACATTGATTTGAGTATAATTATTCTTTGTATGTTTAGTTTTATGTTTATTATCCCCTATTTACACCACAATCTTTGTTGATCACTAGATTATATTTTAATTTAATTTTATTACATACCATATGACCTAGCTAGGGTTATTGTGTAGTATTTCTCAACTAGAGGCTTTGAAACCCTCTCTAGTGATATTGTGTGGTAAGATACCCCTTAATTAGGTCTATTAGATCCATATTGGTCATGATCCTGATTTTCTAAATGTACCAACAAGTGGAATGGATAGTTTGATTTATCTTATCCAAGATAGTATTGATTTATAGATTAGCTTCACTTTCCCTTGTGTATATACACAGTTAATTCCTACACACAAATTCTTCTCCTTCCTTACAAGTATTTCATTTTTTTAATTTTTGATCAAAAAAATTCATTAGAGATTAGAATTTTCAAGTTTTAAAAAGCCACATTATACCTTATATTGTTTTGAATAACATATTTCAAGCTTCACATTAGTCTTATTGTCATTCATACAAGTTGGATAGAGATGCCCATGAATTTGTAGCTAGTACTCTTTTATGAGCAACCAGCCACCATTAAATTGTTTTTTCCTTCTTCTTTTTTTGTCCTATTTTATTTTTCTCTTGTCAAAGAGTTCCATGGTCACCATTTGAGAAACATATATGGATCTAGCTACCTAAGGATCGAATATTTCCACCAACTTAATCTTCTCCATTTCATCTTTGATTTAGTTAGGTTGGAGGATTCATTTTTCTCTTTGTCTTGTTAATTAGTTTAATTATTAAAATGTATTTATTTTTAATTATAATAGATTTAATTTTAAAATTATTCATTCAAAAAAATCTAAAAATATTTTGTTTCTCTTTTCTCTCTTTGCCTTTCAAAAAAAAATATTTTATCACCATAGTTGCATCCATACATTGTAGATATAAAAGAATAGTAGTGTACACATTAAATAAAAGATATATAGATGAAATTTAAATATATACATCCAACCAAAAACATTTAAATTTAAATTTTCATATCACACAATATATTACACACACAAGTACAAATAAACAAGTTGCACACAAAAACTAGAAAAGAAAAAATAGAGTATGCATTTAAAATTATTTTACTTCCTTGCATGATAAATAAATTAATTATAATTTATATATAATAATATTATTTCATAATTAATTCAAGTACATATCAATTAATTTTCACATAACAATAAAAAATCAACAGCTTGCATACTAGTTTTACATGTACAAACTAGATCTTAAAAATTTAGAAATTCTATTGCATATATAAAATATGAGTTGTAGGTTTAGTTTTCCACTTGAATATTTAATATTATAATTAAAAATTATGTTCTAATTTTATTAATATATAAATAATTAAAACAAAAACATTCATTTTATCATACATAAGAAAAAAAAAATTTCTTAAAATCATGGAAAAAGACCAAAAATTAGCAACTTGAAGTGTTAGTTTTAATCAGTTTTTTATTTGCATTGCATGAAAATGTTATTAAAAAGCACAAAATAGATTAAATATTTAATTTTATTTACTTTCACAATTTTAATTTATTATTATTATATATTTATTTTCATTAAAAAAAAACTTGTTGTAGACATAAAACAAGACCAACCAAAGCCTTGTCAAAACAAGAACAAACCCAAACCTTGGTAACACAAAACATTCAACATTAAAAATAAAAATTAAACAATTCACAAATAATTTAAAATCATCTTCACAAAAATAATAAATAAAACAATTAAATATGCTTCAATTTATAAATAATTATTACCTCACTCTTGGATGATGCTTTTAGAACAAGCTCATATAATAAAAGCATTATCTAGAGTGTTTGCCCCATACCAGTAAACAATATCTAGAGTGACATAAACTCATAAATTAAGATATAACTCTTCCATTTTAATCCTCTTCCCAACATCATTATAATCCAACTAAACTCTTTTTATGATCAAACCCATCCATTATAATCCTAAATAGTGAGACCCATCCCTATCATAGTCCATCAAGCTAACAACCTAAGAAATTGATAATTCTTTCCTTTATCCTCTAGTCTAGCCTCATAATATCTCATTCACTTCATGGATGACATTTATTAGGAACAAATAACTTATTAGAAAAAATTTAATCCCAAGATTCCTTCAACCCGACTTCACTTGATTCTCAAATCGTAGTGTAAATCAAGAACTCAATTACCTTATCTTCTTCCACTCTGAAGGTTCTTAGAACTCTATCACATCCAAATTCACTACCTTGAATAAACAATATGATTTAGGTGAACTATTTTTTCATCTCCACAAGCATCCTTTACCACATATTTTTCAAAACCCTACTCCCATAGCTCAACCTAACCAATCAGTCCTTCCACCTCTTCTCATCCAAATCCCTCAACCAAATTAATCCAATCAACTAAACCACTAGACCACTCATCCCATTATCCTTTCATTTTTTATCTTGACTAGATCACATTAATTAGAGTACATGAATGCTAGCTTATTCAATTACATGTGTACAAAAATTGGTGAACCTGACATGAAAGAAAGGCTTTTCCTTTTGCATAATACTCTTTTCATTCTTTCCTCCATCCTTCTCTCCACTATATTTATTTTTTGTGTAGATACACCTCCTCGATATGTGTGGTAAATATATTGAGATGAATTTTGACCTAAGAACATATAGAAGGAGCCTTCAATCTTTATGGGAAGCCTCTTTATTTAGCTAGAACAATAACACCACCCAAAATGTGGGGAACCAATTTCAAAACTCTTATTATTCTATATTACAAACCAAGTATTAGGTAGTAAGCTAATAACTGTAGGATCCTTTTAAAACTACCACAACTACCAAGAATCTAGAAATATGACCCTTATTTCTATAGGTGGTATCTATAACCAAATTATTATAAGACCCCACATGAATTTATATAGTCCATGCACTAAGAGCATAATAAGTTTTGATTAATATGACAAAATAATTCATATTCTAGAGGATGGGCTTAGTAGATTGTAATTTCCCCCATCCCCATCTAACACTAACTAAAATATCTTCATACATCCCACACTAGCTCCTCTTCAACCATATAACACAAACCAATTCATTATGGGATACCAATACTTTCCTCCCAAGTCTACCATAAAAGATAATCCCAAGCCTAACACCAATGCTTCATCGAATGAGTTCATCTCCACCTTGGTGAGCCACAATCAAGACCTAGAGAGTAACCAATATTCTCTTCAAGCCAATTATATAAACTAAGGAGTGACCTTTAACCTCAATAATCAAGGTTATTCCTCTTTTATTCACATCATATCATCATCTTATCAACCATGATATCACCAACCTAATCCACTCTCTATCAATTATATACCAAGTCAGAACCCTTAGGATATCCTTATAGATTTCCCAACCCTATAACATAAAAAATCCCTCCATATTATCAACATCCTACTCAATTTCCTATTGTATGTTATTTTTCATACCCTACTATAAAAAACTTGATGAACAACACATTGCCACTCATCATTCCTCCTACCTATGTGTCAACCAATGTGCTACCCATGTATTCTCCACCCTTGAAATCATTGATTAGTGTTCATTATTCCAACTCATTCCCACCTTACTACCATATATTCTCAAAGTATACTCAACCAAAAAATTACTTCTTATTCTCCATTTTCTCAACCCACATCTCTTTCTTCTATTAGTTTTGTACCTACTTTTTATCCCACTCCTCTCATGTAGTCCCATCCTAGCACACCTTTTGTAGGTTTTTGAACCATATGAACCTATGTAGAATACTTAAAGGAACCCCTATATCATAACATACATGAATTCCTCCTACTGTATCCCTTTCCTAAATTCTTGAAGTATAAGAGAGAGGGAGATGAAATGTGCATGTGAAATCATATCAAATATCCATTAGATAGCATTTACCTTAGGATGGGTAGTTGCTAAGATATTCCCAAAGACTTTGGAGTTAACTATGATAGATTGGTATTACTACCTCCATGAGGTTTACATCCATTCCTTCTGATAAATCATGACTAAATTTTTTAAATTATTTCATATGAATAAACTACTCAAAACCATTATATGGGAGTTCTTTTGTTAGGTTGTGGAGCTAAAAGCTTCACTGATGTAGACATGGAGGAGGTTGCAGAAGAATTGCGGAGTGTCACAGACACCGACGTTGGTCAGGCCAATCGGTGACGGCAGGTAGGAGACAGGAAGTAACTAACGTCGGTCAGAGATCGGCTGGCGTCGGTGACCCCCAGGCGGACAGGGACCAACGTTGGTCACCTGTGTGGTTCGACTGCGAGTATATTATGGGTAGTCAGTTGATGAACCAAGTGTTTGCATGATGAGAGCTAATTTTAGACTGGGAGCTGTGGATCTAATTATTGTAATTAGATGTCTAATTATTATTTATATGAGATCTATATAATAGACTCATGGTTGTATTGTAAACTTGTGATAGAGAGTAAGAGAGCAATATTATAAGCTCCTTCTGTGTGTGAGGTGAGCTATGGTGTGTTCCTCATAGTGCCACAGTACCAAAGTGGGTGCTGGTTTTGGAGAGTCAGCAGGATTCTTTAGGGGTGTATGATCTTAGTCATTAGGTGAGCATGGCTTCTATAGGAGATCTACATGGTAAGTAAGATCATTGATATGTAGGTGTATGTGTGTGCAAGGTCAAGGTTCACAGGTGTGCAGAACCAGGTTGATTTATAGGTGTGTAAGATCATATAGGACAGCAACACAACAGGGAGCAGAATCAGGCAGGATCTACTTGGAGTATAGGTGTGTACTCAGATAGAGCAGAGAGGAAGGCAAGGGAGTTCCTTCCATAAGTAAGGTCTATTGAGGTGCAAGTTGTTGCAGGTTCAGGGGAGATCTACTTGGAGTACGTGTGTGTACTTGTGGAGTGCGTGGAGCACTTGTGGTGTGCGTGGAGCACGAGTATAAGGTGAAAACCAACTCAGTGTTTGAGTTGGGTGTTAGGACCTAAGAGAGAGAGCTTTGAGGAGAGAATTACTATTCACTTGAGGTGGTGGAGAAGAAGTGGCATCTTCTTTATTGTATTCTTTTCTACAAGAGTTTTAATACAAGTTGTGTATTGTCTCTCATATCATGTGTTATTTCTGAATTCTAGTTACTTGTGTATTCTGGTTATTTTCGCATATTAAGTTGCTTAGTAATCAATTGTGTGCTTTCGATTATTTATTCCCAACACGTGGTATCAGAGCTAAGGTTGCAGGGAGCAGGTTTTGTGTTTGGTTACTAGTCACTCTCAGGGGTTTTTGATCGAGTGGGTGTAGAGCAATGGCAGATCAAAGTAAGCTAAGAATGGAGGAGTTGAAAAGCACAGGTGGTTACTAATGGTCATATGGAAAGAAAGAACAGGTAAAAGAATATTGTTGGTTGGTAGCAAATCAGCATGAAGGAACTGAAGATGCAGATGTTGCAAGTGTTGTTGCACAGGATGCTTTGGGAGGTTTCTTGGATAAAGTTGAATCTTGGATAATAGATTCGGTTGCCTCTTTCCATGCAGCCCTAGGGAGAGGAGTGGTGAGCCTTGCCAAAGAATTGGCAAAGGGGAAGTGAAGCTAAAATCGTAGGCGGCCAACACATGGGTGTTGAAGAAGGTCATGCAGGTCCCAGGTTTGGAGATATGGCTAATTTCTTCAGAAAGGTTGGGTGATGAGAGATGCACGAGAGCTCTCATAGTGGATGCACTTGAATTAGCTGGTGGTAAGAAAATAGGTACTCTTTATCTACTTGTTTATATTACTAATTCTTCTTTTGTTGTGGAGACGTGGCTTCATAGGCTTGGTCACATGAGTAAGAAGGAGATGCATGTTCTTAAGTGGAAGATAGATATATTTGACAGGCTTAAGAACTGGAAAGCCTTGGTGTTCTTGGAGGAGATGGCAGATAGAGATTAGTGGATGGGGCTGGATACTTTTGAGTAGGGCAGTTTGGACATGGGGATTGATTCAAAGGAGCTTGCGAGTAAAAAGTCATCACTCACAGGAAACACAGGTACCAGCGTCGATAGGAAAACTGACGTCGGTAGTATGTAAGATCGATGTCAGTCATGAGGATTGATGTCGGCAGAAGGAGGACACTGACGTTGGCAGGGTTGGTAGTTAGGACAGCACAGGAACTGATGTCGATCAGATGTAGACTGTGTGGTGACCGAGACTGATCACTGTAATAGATTTTGGGTGGACAGGGAGCTATCAAGGAGTCTCAAACACCTATATGGAGGACTAAAGACATAAGTAAGCCTCAAATGTGTTGTTCCTCTTCTTTATACTTGTTGCTGATTGTAGAGCAGGAAGGATTCAGGAAACAGTGGGAGCATGGCATGGAGAGTTTGTAGAACCAAGTGGAGATTTGGTAGGGTTGCCAGCCAAATGAAAGCATAGAGATGAATGGATACCTTAGTTGAAGAATAGAGAGAACAGATACGTGAGACAGAAGACCAGGTCATACGGTCTTGAGGAGCTGCAGGACAGTGGTACAGGTTTTGACAGGTGGGATGACAAAGCATGACTTTAGTCAATGTCAGGGTAACTACTATGGTTTATCTTACCAGGTGGATGATGATTGCAACATCATTCTGTTGTTGTATGTGGATGGTATGTTTGCTAGCAGGATTGTACATACAGGGTTTTGTTGAGCTAAGGGTAAGATTAGTTCAGTGTTTTACTATGAAGAATTTGGAGCAATGAAATTCTTTGGCATGGGGGACATGGAGATCACAGGTTGATTTTGTCTCTAGTGGGAGCTGATGTGAATCAGGTGTTGGCGAGGTTCATTACGCAGGATGCAGAATTAGAGCACACTAAGGGCTGGATAGTTAAGTGTTTGAAATCACATGAGGTCTGGTATAGACCTGAGTTTGCCCAAGCATTGGGTGTTGTCAGAGAGTTAGGAGCCAATTTTGAGAAGTGGGTTCTCAGGTATTTGAGAAGGACCAGCAGTAGGGATTCATGCTATTCAGGTTCAGGACTTCACTACATGGTTTTGTAGATGTAGATGCAGCAGGGTACTCGAATGACAGGAGGTACATCACAGGTTGTGTGGTGGGTTGTCTTCAGGATTCATCTTGAAGAGGGATACAAACCAGAAAATAGATTAGATGGGGTATAGGTATAGGTACAGTGTAGCTATTTATCTCCAAGTGGGAGATTTTTAGGTTATGAAGCTAAAAACTTCACTGATGCAGACATGGAGGAGGTTGTAGAAGAATTGTGGAGTGTCACAGACACCGGTGTCAGTCAGGCCAACTGGCGATGGCAGGTAGGAGACAGGAAGCAACCGACATCGATCAGAGATCAGCCAGCATCGGTGACCCCCAGGCGGATAGGGACCGATGTTAGTCACCTGTGTGGTTTGACTGCGAGTATATTATGGGCAGTTAGTTGATGAACCAAGTGTTTGCATGATGAGAGCTAATTTTAGATTGGGAGTTGTGGATCTAATTATTGTAATTAGATGTCTAATTATTGTTTGTATGAGATCTATATAATAGACTCATGTTTGTATTGTAAACTTGTGCTAGAGAGTAAGAGAGCAATATTATAAGCTCCTTCTATGTGTGAGGTGAGCTATGGTGAGTTCCTCCTAGTGCCACAGTACCAAAGTGGGTGCTGGTTTTGGAGAGTCAGCAGGATTCTTCAGGGGTGTATGATCTTAGTCATCAAGTGAGCATGGCTTCTATAGGAGATCTACATGGTAAGTAAGATCATTGATATGCAGGTGTATGTGTGTGCAAGGTCAAGCTTCACAAGTGTGTAG
This sequence comes from Torreya grandis, assembly GCA_037957365.1. NCBI lineage: Eukaryota > Viridiplantae > Streptophyta > Pinopsida > Cupressales > Taxaceae > Torreya > Torreya grandis. Next base: position 1,465,951 of record JARHVA010004028.1, on the reverse strand, counting down.
AACCAGGTTGATTTGCAGGTGTGCAAGATCAGATAGGACAGCAACACAACAAGGAGCAGAATCAGGCAGGATCTACTTGGAGTACAGGTGTGTACTCAGATAGAGTAGAGAGGAAGGCAAAGGAGTTCCTTCCATAAGTAAGGTCTATTGAGGTGCAGGTTGTTGCAGGTTCAGGGGAGATCTACTTGGAGTACGTGTGTGTACTTGTGGAGTGCGTGGAGCACTTGTGGTGTGCGTGGAGCATGAGTATAAGGTGAACACCAACTCAGTGTTTGAGTTGGGTGTTGGGACCTAAGAGAGAGAGCTTTGAGGAGAGAATTACTGTTCACTTGAGGTGTGGGAAGCCTCTGAAGAAGTGGTGGAGAAGAAGTGGCATCTTCTTTATTGTATTCTTTTTTGCAAGAGTTTTAATACAAGTTGTGTATTGTCTCTCATATCATGTGTTATTTTTGAATTCTAGTTACTTGTGTATTCTGGTTATTTCCGCATATTAAGTTGCTTAGTAATCAATTGTGTGCTTCTAGTTATTTATTCCCAACATCTTTCACATCAATCAAAAATCTAAAGAGTTTGATGCCCATTTTATTACAAGATGGTAACAAGTCTTATAATCCTCCACTAGTTCCCCTCGTATGGACAATAGAGATTTGTTTGATATTTTCTTAAAATATCTAAAATAAAGGAAGTTATCCAAAACCTTCCCTACAATTCTTATGAAAATTTTCTTAAAAGTGATCTCAAGATAGATTAGGTGACTGTGATAGTGGTTGTAGGACCTATAGATCTAATAGGTGAATCTTTGCCCTAACCAAAATAATGAGGTCTACTAAAATTTAAATCAAAATAAACCAAATAACCTTAATAAATAATATCCTAATGTTTTTAATTGAAGCTAAAATTCCACCATAGATTTCATGATAGATGTATCAAAAAATCAAATGTTGTAAATAACAACAAAGACCAACCTATGAATAATAATAATAATAATGTCAGTAAAAATGGAAGTACAAAAAACACAAACCCTCCACCCAAAATTCATGTGGTGGATTTCAACTTTCTTCCACTTTGAGATAAATAATTTCAAAACCAAATTTAAAATCACTATCAAAATGTTGACCAAAGCCCTCAATTCAAAAACTAGCACTTCTATCAAAACAACAACCAACAAATATTTGTTCAATAAAGTCAAAACCAAATGCCAATATATTAATATCCCAATGTACATTTCCTTCTCCATATATTTTTTGGTCATGACACCCAAGAATGTAGGGAATAAAATAATCTCATTAAAATACTTCCCAAAGACCAACAATAAATTTTTATAGACATGTTTCTAGAAAATATGAATTTAGATCCCCAACCCTCTTCAACAGGTCATGTGGCACCCAAAAAATATGATTTATGCATCTACCAAAACCCATTACACAATCATCAATAGTGTAATATTAAAAACAAACCATATGAAACCTATTTAACCATCCCTTACCAACTAAAACTCATGATGGCAAAGCTTCTACTTTTACACCAAGTAATCATGATGTGTTTCATCAACTAAAACCCTAGGAAAAAACTATAATGATGGGTTTCATTGAATCATAAATAAATGAGTATGAAAAAATCATCATTAAAATTATGGATTACCAACTGACAACTCCCCATTCTAAAAATATTCTAGAGACTAACATCCAAACTAACACCAAACCCATGAGAAAATACAATCGTGTTATTGACCTTACAAACACTTTTCCCACATCTCTTTTATTAACCTTCTCAAAAAATCTCCTACCCATCACTTGACATTAATTAATTCCTTATTATTGGTTCATTTAACTAATTTCACACCTCCTTTGCAAGCCTAAATAAACCACATAGACTTAGGCATGTACCCACCTAGGAAAACATTGAGAGATGTTAGCTAATTATTTGATATTAGGAGCCTCCCCTATATGAAATCAATTCTATATCTACAAAAACTATTTCAAGATAGAAATGGTTTATGATGGGGTTATTATCAATATATTCCTCTTTTCATTTCTCCAAAATCTTGGCTATAGATAAACCAGTTACTCTACAACCAAAAATACCTTGTGGGGCTATGATATCCTCAAGTCCACTTCAACTAGGACCATTGCACTACCTATTACCTTGGGTTACTAAATTTTACATTATACACAAGAACACAAATTACAACATGATCTTAAGAAGACCTTGGATCCAAAATATGATGAAAATCCCTTCAACACTCTTTTAATAAATTAGGTGTTTACACCTAGGAAAGGTATTTATTTCCCAATGAGATCCAAAGCCATTCGATATATGATTGGTGGTCCTTAAGAAAATATCAGGGGTTCACATTGATTATCACTTACCTATAGATGGTGTAGTAAATCCCCCTCCACCGTATAAAGATAAATATCCCATAATGACCATGACATGTATCTTAAACTTGAGTTTTAAGAATAGTAAAGCCTCACCAAGTGAAAAACTCGACAAAATGGGGGTTAGAACAATGTAAAAAGTAGGTGTGGAAAAACTTGTGATAATGTTAGTTTTCTAAACCAATTATATGTCTAATATCATTATTAGATAAGTACGGCCTCATTAGACTCTCGTTCAATCCACACAAGGTTGGGACTTATATTCCCTATAGACCTCTTGGTTTAAAATCTCTTAATTCCATTGTCAAAGTCCATAATGTTAGTATGGTAGAAGTCTTTGGCCATGAATATAAACCACCTAATGAACTTGATAATCCCCCTTGTGTGAAATCAACCCATGCCTCATTATTATGGAGGGAAATTATGTTTAGATAATAGGTTAGATGATGAAATCATTGACCTTCCTCCTACCCCTCAAGCACTTGAATAAATAAACTACATGTTAAGCCAAAAACTATATATTTTAACATTAGTTTTGAGTAATAGCCAAAAATACTCAATATTAGATCTTCTCTCATCCCTAAGCAATTATAAGACCACAAAAATATTCTCACTAATTTTTCATAAGCTTTTTCTTTCCTCGACTTGGATATAACATATCATACAAAAATTAACATGCCTTATAAATAATACTATCAATACCATAAAAACATTCATAAGCAACCAATTCAAGTAGGAGACCTTGTCCTAAGACGTGATAGTAGAGTAAATAAGAAAAAAAGAGAAACATATAAATTCAAGCCTAGTTGGTTAGACCCATATATAGTGACAAATATTTTGATAATGGATATTTTTGGTTATGCACCTTGAAGGGAAAAAAGTTTGATGAATTTGTGAACTCTTTACACATTAAATGTTTCTTTATTATATATTGCATTTTAAACTGACCTCTTTGCATTAGTAAAAAAAATATTATTGTGCTTTTATTGCATTTTGGTTATTTTTTACGTATTTATTTAGTTACGAGTTTGAATGAAAAATATTTTTAATAAAGCATATCATCTCATTCCACCATTTCATATAGCCCTATTTCCCTTTAGAAAATATTCTCAAAACTAGAATGGAATAGAAAATTTATTTTAGATCATATGGGTATTATGTACCTTAATCCTATACACTTTCTTATAAAACTTATAATCTCTATCCTATATCCTCAATAAAATTATCCATGTCATAATTTCATTTCAAGCCCTCTAAGAAAACACACTAGCATGCTCAAATTAGGTAAACTTATTCACCTGTCTTAGTTTTTAGTGATGCTCCCTTGAATTTTAATGGTTGTAAAGGGATAATATTTATGGATAATATTCATCCCATTTAAGATATAGAGAGACTACACAAAATCAATCTTCAAAATCAAAAATCAATCTTAAATCTCTCACCCTTCATTAATCTTTGGTATTGAGCCATCACATCTTACTGGTTTCCTAAAGTTATCAAGAGGGGAGATGCCCTTGTATACACATAATATTTTTAAACTTTATCATATACTAATGATTTATGTCTTTCAATAACCTATCAATCTTTAATCTATTTGAGTGCACACCTTAAAGGGTGTAATGGGAAATAGGCGGGTAAGGCTTTGGTGCTTTGTAAGATTGTTAGTCCCTATACTATTGCCTAAAACCACTAAAAGATTAATTTTATCTAACACCCTAAGTAATTATAACCTGATTATGCACTCCTCTAAGAAATTCACCTTTTAAAATATCCCCTAACTAAGTATACACCCCTTTTTCTTCATCTTCCTACTATGTCGACCGAGTCAAACTTGGTAGGGATTGAGTGTATGTTACAAAACTTTGTCAACCTAGCTAACCTTTTTCAAGGCCTAATGAATTTTTTTCCTACCAAATAAGGTCAACCTGGCTGATCTTATCAGCTAAATTCATGGGAGGGTTTAGGTTAATCCTTGGCTATAGTTCCCCCTTAACATCATTTGTAAATATATGAACATTCATTTTCGCATTGCTACAGCTCATATTATTTCTACATTGGAAGAGTCATTGCTTAGGGTTTTATCTTGGAAGGAAATAAGCTTGTCTTGTGGGAAAGTCTTAGATGTAGAGTATGAATCTTTTATCTTAGAGATGATTTTTATAATGTGATCCTTACAAATCCACAACAAGCTCTCATAAAGTACCATTAGCTATTAGAGAGATTAAGGCATGATGGGTTCAATTCAAGGTAAGTATTCCTAAATTTTACTCTTTGATTTAGTGGATTAGATATTACATAAAGTAGTAGGATTAATGTTGTACTCCTTTCTTATTTTACCTCCATAATGACTTGAGTAGAGTTCTCTTTGCATGTTTTATTTTATTTTTTGTTCCACAAACTTTAGTAAGCACTATATTAGATTTATTTTATGTATTATAGGCCTAGATAGGTTTATTTCATAATGTCATTTACCTAGAGGCTTATAACCATGTCCTTTGGTATTATGTGATGAGAGATCCCTTAGCCAGATTTAGTGGATCTGAATTAGTCATGTCCTGATATCAATAGCTATGCAATAATTTTTTTGGTAAGATTACCTTCTTTGAGCTAGGAATTTACTAAGTAGGAAAAATTTTATATCCATCATAATTCAATGGATACATTATGGTGAACCTAACATAATCTAACCCTTGAAATTTTTAATTTTCATTTGTAGTCAATTGGATTGAGCCATTCGATCTAGTTTCATATTCTGTGTAAATTTTTCAACTAGGTCGATCTTGTCGATCTAGTTTCATATTATGTGTGTAGATTCTTTAGCCAAGTTCAATATATTGACCCAATTTTGTTCTTTGTATGTATGTTTTTAAAATAGGTTGATCTTGTTGACCTAGTTTTTTGTGTATATGTTTTCAACTAGTTTGAGCCTTTTGACCTAGTTTTGTATTCTGTGTATAGGTTTCCAACTTCAACAACCCTATCAACCCAGTTTTATTTTTTGTGTGAAGGGTTTTTATTTCCAAACTAGGTTAAATTGATCTATTTAATCATTTATTCTACTTCATATGACTAACTAAATTGATCTACTTAATTTCAGTCTTTTATGTATTTCAGTTTTATTTCACTAAATCAATTTGATTGATCTAGTTTTATTTCCTATTTTTTATAATTCTTATTTAAAATTAATCAACTAACTCAATTATGTTCAGTAATATTATTTTATACCTTTAAAATATTTAAAACTTGCCTGGATGACCTAATCAAATAACAATTTAGCATTCTCTAGAAAAACTACTACATCGACCAAGTTGATCTTATTTTATCTTCTAGGTTCATTCTAAATAGCTTAGTAATTTCATTTGGTTCTATCTTGTTCTATACTATTTTTCTTAGTTAATTAGTTTTAAAATTGTACCCACATAATCAACTAGATCGATCGACTCAATATAGTTTTGTGCCTATGATTTTTCCATCAAACTAAGTCAATAGGATTGACTTTATTTGTTATGGCTTATTTTTCAATGGACTGAGTTGATCAACTCAAATTTATTTTGTCCTATTTGCCCAACTAGATCAACCTATTTGATCTTATTTTGTATGTTTGTATTTTATATCTTAGAAAAATAAATTAACTTCTATTTTATAGTAATGGCAATCACTTTGTTTTCTAGTTGATTGCTTTTTTTTTGCTTTCAAAAAGTGCAAATTAGCTTTCAAATTTTAATTTTTGCCTTTATTTTTGCTTCATTTGCCTTTCCCTAGAAATGTGTACTGGTATTTTTAAAACTACTTATCTATTTTCATTGAGGGCTACACAATATTTTGTTTACAGTCCTTGTCTATCATTTAAAAATATCATGTCATGAGGGTCTTTGCCCAATAATTATAACCATAGTATAACACTAAATATGGTCTTAGTTTACACATATATCACTGTATTTTATAAATTTCTTGGATTTCCCTTTATATTGAATCTTCAAATCCAACCATCCATTTTATTGTGTGGTGCATCAATTATCAGTTAGTGCCAAGATGTTACTTCCAGCTTACCCTTGAAATAGGGTTTAGTGGACTATGGGAATGGCACTTCCTCCATAGTTATCACTCTGAAACATTGGTCCAACACTATCTAATGGACAAGTTAGTATCTTTGGAAGCCTAAACTATCAATCAAAACTTTAGTACAAAATTCCTAATATTATTTTTATATAATTAGTTAGCATCTAAATTACATTTTTTTACTGTATATTTATCATTATATGTCGTATTACATATTATATTAGCCATTGTTGATACAAGTTTTGTGTTTTGTGTTTTAATTAGATCAACTATCTCACTCTATTTACCTGTGTTCTTAACTTAATTTATATATTTAAAACTATATCATCTATATTCAAATCATTTAAAAAAATCTAAACTAAATAACTAGATCGACCAACTTGACCTAGTCAACTCAAAGACTGTTTTATTCTTCTATTTTACCAACTAGATCAACCAGCTCAACCTAGTCAGATTAAAAATTATTATATTTAATTTATTTTACAAATATATTGATCAGATTGACCTAGTCATTACATAGACTATTCTATCATCCTATCTTTCCAACTAGTTTAACCAGCTTGACCTAGTCAAATTATAGATTGATCCATTTTCCTGCTTTACCAACTACATCACCCAGCTCAACCTAGTCAATATATATATATATATATATATATATATATATATATATATATATATATATATATATATATATATATATATATATATATATATATATATATATATATATATACACTAATTTATTTTACTTAGTTTCCAAATATATATATTATCTCTACCTAGTTATTACACATATTGTTTTATCTTCCTATCTTTCCAATTAGTTTGACCAACTTGACCTAGTTAGATTTCAGATTATTCTATTTTCCTATTTTGCCAACTAGATTGACCTACTCGACTTAGTCAGTTTATAGACTATTTTATCTTCCTACTTTTCCAATAGTATCAAACAAATCCACTTATTCTATTTCCAAATTTTTTTATCCTGTTAATTTAACCATATCAACCAACTTGATCTCACTCATTTTTTACTTTTAGATCTCCATTTCTTTAATAAGTGTCTAGATAAGCTTTTCATCATGAGACATTTATTTGATGAAGTTTAATAGTAAAATAAAACTAAAATTATGAGTCTTACTAATCCTCATAAATCATATATCATTCATTTACCATATCATGTGGTAGATAATCTTGAATATAGCAATATCTAGATTACTACTAGAATTACCAACTATGGGACTCCTTATTTTACTTCTCTTAATCATCTATTCCTAAAAATTTTATAGGATGAAAGTGATATTTATTACATGTTTGAAATGATCCTCTTCATTAATTAAAACCATTAACATTGAGTTAAGGATCCTATAGTCATTTATGACCTCATGATGGTACCTCATATTAGAAAACCCCATTCACCTTCACCTAAATTTACTACAAGATTTGGATAAATTAATTATACGACTTCTACCACATCTTTCTCCTCTCTCATTCCTCCCTATACTATCATGGCATAATCTTCCATGCTTTCTTCATCCTCCATGCTAACCATTTCTACAAGCATGGTAGGTGTGACCTTTAGTGGGTCTACTTAAAATACCCATACTAATACTCAAATCCATACAACTACTAGTGCATATGAAGCTACTAATATATTTCAAACTATTAATTTCTTATATAATGCTAATGCATCCCATGTTGCTTAAACTAGTCAAAATACCATTAACACAAATCAATTATTATTTCAAACTTTAAATCAAATGGCTATTTTTCAAACAAATAGGGCCAATCAAATGATGTAAATGTAAAATCAATTAATGCATTTTCAAAATCACCCTAAACCTATTTCATGGGGGAATTAAAAACCCTAATTCACTTCTACCCACCCTAGATATACACATGGTAACCTTATACCATAGCCACCACTTCTCAACAAGGCTATTAAACACTTAAAAAATGAACCTCTAGTTCCTCAAATTATAAACATTGACCTAGGTGGCATAGTTCCCATTATTACTTATAATGGATCCAATGATCTAGTCTTACATTTGAAGAGTTTTGGGAACCTATATAAGGATTGGGTTAAACTTAACACCTTTGACTCCACCAAGATACTAGTAAAACCTTTTCAGGTGATGATTTAGATTAGTATAATCAATATAAAACTCATTCTATCACTATATTGGAAGACTTAGTCAATGCATTAGTTTAATAATTCCAAACTAATGATCTTCTTGAAAGCAAACTAGCTTATTTTATCAATTGCAAACAATTAAAATTTGAAACAACAAAAGTTTTCATCAAATGATGAAAAGCCTTGCCAAATAAATATGAGCATAACATATTTAATGATAATTTATTTAATTTATTCACTAATTCTCTTCACTCCAAATTACTATATCATTTAAGGACTCTTTCTCCAAAATCTTTAGAATAAGCCCTCGACCAAGATAAATGTCAATATTTCATTTATAAAAAATTTTGAGCCTTCACACCCTATAACAAGGAAATAAATGCATATGAAATCAAAAAATATACATTCAACCAATGATGGTGTTATATATACCTATGATTATATACACACAATTCAATTCTTTACTCTAAGTAATCCCATGGAGCGTATTTCTTCAGTGTTAGTTTCCAAAATTCTCATCCTAGTTCTACAATTTATCAAGTACATAATGTATATGTCCATTAGCCACTTTCCTTAGTATAGATTCAAAATCATCATACTTAACCTTCACCATGAGATCTCTATCCTACTCACCCTACCAAACATTGGTATGATCCCCACAAATTTGTTTGGTTTCATGTAAGTTGGGGTCATTCTCATGAAACTTGTTTCCAACTAAGAAAATATTATATGAGATATATTCTTAGACATAATTTTTGTCATGAATCACTCATACTTACGCATCAACAAGCTTATGAAGTAATAACTAAGGCTCATGAAACTAAAACTAAACATGAGGCCTTAAACCAAGCAAATGCTCATTTAGCCATTTAGAAGTATCCCTTTCCTAATCATCAAGCTAATTTTGACTAATCTCCCACTACTAATAATGTCTAAAGTTTTGTGGATCCTAACATGAATGATGAGAATGTTGTTAATATAAATAATATGAGAAGAGTATTTTCTTGCATTGATCATCATGCAACTTTTAAATACAATAATTTCTCAAAATTTCATACTGGTTCAAGATTCTTACCCATCCCATCTCTTGAAATTGGGTAACTTAGAAAAAATTCCAATAACATTTGACTTTTTTAGTTCTCATTCCTTATTTTATTTAATCTCAACTCATTTTAATAATTAAAATTAAAATCTTAAACCATATTCACAATGTTAAATACAAATAAGATTGGTTTGGATTTTATCCAAATCCATGAAAGATTTGTTTTTTGGTAGATAAACCATACTTTATTGTCTTTCATTAAAACTTATCACCCTCCTTAATTAGCCCACATTTATAATGCCTTATCTACAATGGTCATGTAATGTTAACTTCCAACTAACTATTTGACATCTCTAAATAGATGGTTTCATCTTTATAAAGAGGCTAACATGTAGTTCAACTCATGTTTTTTCCTGATGATGAATCGTGGATGCTGATTTGAAATGTATCAGATCAAAATTGTACACATAGTTTAACCCAAAAACTAGCTTCTCATTATTATAAACTATGAAAACATCAAATCTCTTAAATTCTAATAAATTCAACAAACTCACAAGTGTCAAATCTAATGATATATTTAGACAATAACTCACATACTATCAATATAAATTATAATCCTCCTTTAACTAATACATGTCATTTAGAAACCCTAAAATATTCTATCATTTCTACTTCTTACTCTCAAACATAATAATTAACTAATGATTTAACCACATCATCTAAGACAATAGAATCAGATACAATCATTCAAACCACATTAACTAAAACTCAATCAAATACACCTTACCAACATCAATTCTAATGTAATTCCACTACAACCTTGAAAGGTTTACTTCAACACTATGCACCTATATCAAATAAAATTCTAATAGGATATGATGAATGGGATCCTATAGCCAAACTTTCACATCTCTCATATTAAATAATTTTCTTAGAACTCTTAGGAAGTTTTCCTCATCATCATAACTATCTAATGCAAATTTTATTTGAAATGAATATCCCTCATCACCCATATGGTGCAAGAAGATATTTTTTCAAGGTCTAAAGATATCATTATGTAATAGTGTGAAGAAATGTCTATCCATATTAATTAAATTATAGATACTTCTCTTTCACTCAAATTCCCTATCTCTTCAATGATTTTTGATGAGATATTTCTTTGTGTGGATGATCCTTTATTATCCATTAGCATCCAAATAGGAGATATCTAAGTTAAATGTGATTTAATTGATGAAGGTGCCTGCATTTGTGTGTCCTCTTTAGATTTCATTTAAACACTTGGATGTTATAAATTTAATCTAAAATCTATTAAAATTACATGTCAAGGATATGATATAAGACAAATGACTCCTTTAACGTGTGTTTGGATTCCTATCATAGTTTCCCTTATCATGTTACATGTCAAAGTAATCATATTTAACTTCCCACTTTCTTATAACATTTTACTCAGTCAACCTTAGACACACTGCATGAGAGTAGTAGCCTCATTGGCATGCCAATGTGTTAAATTTCCTTATAGTGGTGTTATATTCAAGATTCAAGGGGATACCAATCATTTTCATTTTGAACAATCCCAAGAATAATGTATTTTTAAAATATCTACCCTCAAAACATTATGTAACATACCATTTTATGAATCATAATTTTTAAAGTATCTCATAAACTCCACTAGAGGTTACAATGGTCATCCTGAATTGATAAAAAAAACATAACACCTAATATTTTAGATTCAAACAATGATGAACTAGATGAGATCAGTTTGAAAATCAAAACTTATGATATCTTTCCTCACATAATCACACAATTACCTCCTTTTCTATGACCTTGGTATCATCAAAAAGCATTAGACAAAATTTCAATCACTCTAACAAAAATTAAACACTCCATTCACTATGCCTATTTGACTGATAAAATCATTGTACCCTGTACTATTAATATTCACACTCCTGATTATGATGATAGATATTATTTAGATGGACTTTTCTTACCAGCTTTACCAAAATAAAAATGTAAAAATACTTAGATATCAATCTTATTTATAGCATTCTCTTAGTTTTATTCATGTCGTTCTTTCACCTTCTATAGTACCTAATATTAGTTCTTCTTCTTCTAATGTTCACAAGTCTAAGATGGAGCACACACACTAATCCTCTAGTCATTATTGATCCTATTCAAAGTATGTTTCTTGACCATGCTATGATAGGACCTTACTAGTTTGTTAGATACCATGATCTTTAAAACTTACTTCTTAGAGAGATGTCAGATACACTACATCGACCTACTATGAGCTCTTTACTTGATGTAACCCAGCCTAGGAATGATCCTATTATAATTTCTCCTATTATTAGTGATGGCATAATATCTTTGCCTGTGTTTGATCCTCTACCATCACAATGGGTAGTTGATCCATAGAGTTGTTGGCCATTGAGTGAAGTATTATTGTGCACATCATTAGTCATAACCATCATACTCAACTTATACTATAGATAAATTACCTTCATAATCTACTCCTAGATTCACTTTTTGCTTTCATGGTACCTATAATCATTTTTCTAATCATTATGGATAGCTTTGGTAATATATTAATATAATTCACCCAGAGAAAGCACAATCTACAAACAAGAGAATACCTCCTCTTAAGATACTTTTGGAATGCATACCTAATTATGGGGAAGTTTACTATTTTTGAAATCATTATACTACACATCATAAATATAGCTGTTGATTATTATAGTAGCACTTTCATAATTTATTATGGTTGTAGACACCTAAATTGTGTCGACTCCCCTTGGTCCTAACCCACACTTTATTAATTTAAAATAAACAACTTATTTTAAATTATGACATCACCTGGACAACTCACCTAGGACACCTCACCTTGGATACCTCACCCTTAGACCTTTTCTCACCCCATGACTCACCTAAGACCTATTCTTACTCCTTTCCAACTGCCTAACTAACCCTTGTACTTAATAACCCCGCCATTTGACCGTTCACCAATGGACTATGCACTTGGCGAATGGAAAACGGGCTTCTTAGCACTTTTACACATTCTCCACCCACCGACTTCGATCAACTGTTGGCTGATGCTGGCAGAACCGCTGACATCAGTTACATAAACCAACTTCTAACGTCGAGTTACAGGCTCTTAGATGCTGGAATGGCTCTGGGACTCTTGAATCAACTTCTCTCTCACTCGGATCTAGCTCTCTCTCTCTTCCTCTCAAACTCTAAGACATCAACAAACATCAAACTTCAACTAATGCTCCCTTAGCCATAGAGACTCTACACCAGTCACTCCAAATTGGACTGAAGCATTGCATGGGGACCTAGACATTAGCGGTAATAGGCACAAGTGTTTAACACCTTGGTTCTTCATCTTACCATAGCTAAGTATTTCTTCTGCCCTTTCATTTTATTAATTTAGAATAACTTAGTAAATTTGCTATATCTAAATACTACCAGACTAGACCCATCCTTCAACCAGACCCAGCTTTCTTCTTGGAGAGGCTATAAAGCCTTCCTTTATCTTGCCCCTTTTTGACAACCTATCATCTACCTTTGTCCTTCTCCAAACCTTATTTGTCTCCCTGCAACCCTGCACAGACCCTTTTAACTCCCAAACTCCATCTGTCGACCACGGGCACAAACCTGAGACCCGTCCAAGGACCATTGCCCCTATCGACATCGGCAGAATAATCAATGTCAGCAACTTAACTAACTGACACTGGCAGACTAACTAACTTTGGCAACTGTAACAAACTGATAGTAGAATATAGGTATGCATTATCTCTATTTCCTTTTTTTAGTCTTTCACCATTTCTTTTCTAGCATCAATCTTTTTGTCAATAAGTGGACTGTCATCCCTCAAGGAAGTCTTTGAACTTCTGGGACCGAGCATATCACTTGGCAGTCCACCATATCTATCTCTAACAATCTCTTTGTTTGAGTTTCTTATTCTTATCTACAGGTGTCTTCCTCCACATCCAAAGAGGAGCTCCTTCAATCATTTGGATAATAGTGCACAACTTAATCTAGGTACATACAAACCCCTGACCATTAACTTTAGTTTCTTATTTCTTCTGAATGTAATTAGCAAAAATGATTAGAAACATTCTGGCACACCCGGTGGGACCCTGGAGTTTTCCTTGGGTTCATTTTCTTCTAAAATGCAATCATTCATATAGCTACATTAGGGAAATTTTCTCTCCTTGCATCCTTCTATCTTTTTATTTTGAAAAGACACCATAAGCACAAGTTAAAAAGAACCTCTTTCTTTTTCTTCTTGTCATTTTCTTACCTGCATCTTAGAGTAGTAAAAGTCATGCTCTTAAACCTTTTCCCACTTGTCTGCATCTAAACAAACATTTCAATTTGGGTTAAAAATTAAATGCATTTCACTCCTACTTGAATGCATATTTAGTTCATCTAGTAATTAATCGCATTATGAATAAATCATAGTACACATATGTTACACGACTAGACCACATTCACAAAATCAAACATATAACATACCTGAGACAAGGCCTAACTAGGATTTCACCACCTGGAGAATACCTTATCCTTCTTGGCGATCCTACTTGGACTTCACAACTAAGAGGAGGACCCACTCTGTTCTTTGGCAGAGTATAAACTCTAGGGGAAGTATATATTGGCTAAGTGACCTAGCTTGGATCTAGGCTTGTGAAGTGAGGGGAGTAAGCCCCTAGCACCAAGCCACGTACAGAACCTAACACAGACTTTTTGAGCACTAAAACTAACCTAAAACCAACCTTAGACTGCCTCTTTTAGGACCCATTCTAAAAATCCCACTTCCAATCATATTCTTCTAAGGCATAAGCCACCACGACTCTAAAACTTATTCTTAGGAATTAAAGTTTAGAGGTAGCTTGTTGTCATCACTTTTGCTATTTTTATCTAGTTTTTTTGAGCTGGTAAGGATGCATTATTTTGAGTTCTTAAACAACTCAGACTTTCTTTTTCTTCCAAAAACTTTCAATTTTCTGAGTTTCTAGAAACACACAGACACCGACATCGGTTTTTCCACCGACGTTGGCAACTTTTCCTAACTAGCATTAGTTTTTCCACTGATGTCAGCAACTTATCTTCACCGACATCAGTTTTTCAATTGACGTCAGTCACTGTCAACAAACTTTTTCCAAAACAACAAGCTTAAAACCTGACTTTCTTGCTATAAAACACCCCTTTTGGTTTTCTAAAACTAAAATATATAGTCTTTAGAACGTAAACACCTTTAACCTTGGATGGATTTGACATGTAGTCAAACCAAATCTTTTATTGACCATGCGAGGCAACAACCACTTTCACCTTCACCTTTCATATCAAGTCCCCAAATGAAGCATACTTCAAACATTGAACATACTCTTGTATAGCCTACCCCCGACCAACATCCAATTGTTCCCGAAGGGGATCAAAACTTTGAGAGATTACTTAACCATAATGTCAAGGCTCTCCAACACTATCTCGTGAGAAGCCAAACGTGAAACCCTTCAGGTAATCCCATTTATGGGATGCCGACTTCCTTGGTTAAAGTGGCAATGGTCTCAATAGCCTCCGCTACCCAACCCATAATAACTCAGGCTATTACCTCGACCATTAAACCAACCATGATCAATGTCCACAATTGGGCCTCCACTTCCATTTATGGACCTACCTCCACTAGGGTTTTCGTACCCCCTCAACCACAGACAATTCAATCAAGTTTGACACCTTTTTAGAACTTGGTTGTCTCTAGCCCACACACTCTTGCACCCACAAATGCAAGAGTGACCACCTAACCTTTAACTAGTGTCACCAATATTCAATCACCTTTTGTGGCACCTAGTCAAGTTATGCCCTCTAGCTTCATGGCACAAGCCCCCTTGACCTCAACCTTAGTCCCTATGATGAACTATCAATATGTTGTGCCTATGCAAGCACAACCAAGTACGTCATATGCCCCTCTTAACGCCTTCCAAGTACCTTACAACCTGGGGGTGCTCCACCTGCCAATTCGTCAGTAGATCTAATCAAGATGCTGATGGATAAGATGTCTAACCTTGAGACATCCATTTTTGGTTCAAAAAATGTTCTTTCATATGAAAAAATATGCAACGAACCCATCCACCCTTTGGTCCCTATTAGACCATATCCTAGTCAGTGGGAACTCCCCAAATTTACTCACTTTCAGAGTAAAGAGGACCCATAACAACATCTACGAGCATTTAGACATGCTTGTTACCTCATAGCGCACAATGATTGTTGGGGATCAACCAACAATGGATTACACTTGTGAAAGCAATGAATGCGGAAATAAATCAGATAGATAAGTAACTGAAATGATAAATAGCACCGAACAAGATATACAAGAAAACACCCTAAAAACTTGTATTAAAAAACTCTTTACAATAGGAATACAAATGAAGAACTTCGTTCTTCCACACCTCTCTCAGATGCACACAAGATCTCTCACTAGATCTCTATTCCTCAAGAGCTCTCTCTCAAGTACTGTCCTTCAAACATTCACAATGTTCTACTCTTACAGTTCAACTCTCATACAATAGCTTAGAAGATCTCTCCTACATATAGAAATAGGAAACTTG
This sequence comes from Torreya grandis, assembly GCA_037957365.1. NCBI lineage: Eukaryota > Viridiplantae > Streptophyta > Pinopsida > Cupressales > Taxaceae > Torreya > Torreya grandis. The sequence continues at coordinate 1,449,739 of JARHVA010004028.1, read as the reverse complement.
AGCATGCTCTTACAACAAACAGTTAAGCCTCTTCAACAAGGGCTCTAAAAATAATATTGCTAACAATAGAGACGTGAGCTTGAGTCTACAACTCAAACTCATCATGCAAACACTCGCTTCTGTCCTCAAAAATCGCTTTCTGGACACACAGGTAACTGACGTCGGTTCCTGCCTGTTCGCCTGTGACCATCGCCAGCTGACTCTACTACCGACGTCGGCGCCTCTGCAACTGCAACTGACCGACGTCGGTCGCTCCTGACCGACGCCGGCGTCTGTGTAGACCCGAACCTATTTGTGTGCTCCTTGGTGAAGCTTTTAGCTCCACACACCTAACAATCTCCCACTTGGAGATAAACCAGCTGCACCAGTACCTGTACAGCAACATCTTCTAGCAACTCCATCTTTAACTCAATCATGAAGACCAACAGAAGTTGAATGAAGATTCAACTTCTCCTTAGTAACTGGCTTTGTTAGCATATCAGCAAGATTCTTGTCTGTATGGATCTTCTCCAGCTTCAACTCACCATCTTCCAATACCTGCCGTATGAAGTGGTACCTTAGCTGTATGTGCTTGGTTCTAGAATGAAAAGCTGAGTTCTTAGCCAAATGGATTACACTCTGAATGTCACTATGCAATCTACAACTCCCATGCTCCCTTCCAAGCTCTTCCATGAACCGTGTCATCCATATCATCTCCTTGCTAGCTTCTGTAGCTGCAATGTACTCTGCTTCTGTAGTTGACAAGGCTACAACCTTCTGCAACTTAGATATCCAACTAACTGCCGTTCCACCTACAGTAAAAACATAACCTGTGGTGCTCCTCCTACCATCCAAATCTCCTGCCATATTTGAATCTACGTAGCCATGTAAAGAAGTATCTGAACCTCCATAGCATAAGTGTCTACTGCTGGTTCCTCTCAGATATCTAAGGATCCATTGTACTGCTTTCCAATGTTCCTTTCCTGGATTGGCCATATACCTGCTTACTACTCCCACTGCTTGGGCAATATCCGGTCTAGTACACACCATTGCATACATCAAACTTCCTACCGTGGAAGAATATGGAACCTTACTCATGTACTCTACCTCATCATGTGAATTGGGACATTGTTCTTTACTCAACTTAAAATGTCCAGCCAAAGGTGTGCTTACCAGTTTAGCATCCTACATATTGAACCGTTTCAACACCTTGTCCACATAATCTTCTTGAGACAATATCAACCTGTGATTTTTCCTGTCTCTCTTAATGCTCATGCCAAGGATTTTCTTCGCTGCTCCCAAATCCTTCATAGCAAACGTTTGAGCTAACTTCACCTTAAGCTCAGAGATATCCTGCATGTGAGATCCTAAAACCAGCATATCATCTACATACAACAATAGAATAATGTATCTACCATTATCAAATCTCTTAAAATATACACAATGGTCAGATTGACACCTACTGTAGCCATGCTCAGTCATAAACCTATCAAATTTCAAGTACCATTGCCTAGGAGCTTGCTTGAGGCCATACAAGCTTTTCTTCAACTTGCACACTAGTTTCTCCTTACCCTTGACCTCAAAACCTTCTGGCTGTTCCATGTAAATTTCCTCATCCAAATCTCCATGAAGAAATGCTGTCTTAACATCTAGCTACTCAAGATGCAAATCCTCAAAAGCAACCAAAGACAATACAACCCTTATAAAAGTCATCTTAACAACCGAAGAAAAAATCTCACCAAAGTCAATACCTGGCTTTTGTGCAAATCCTTTCACAACCAATCTGGCCTTATACCTCATCTGTCCATCCTCACCTTCCTTCAACCTGTAAGTCCATCTGTTCTTCAGTGTTCTCTTACCAGCTGGCAATTCAACCAAATCCCATGTTTGGTTCTCCCTTAAGGACTCCATCTCCTCAACCATGCCACGCTCCCACTTACTCCTGGACTCCACCTGTAATGCTTCTTCAAAACTTTCTGGTTCTCCACCATCGGTTAGCAATAAATAATATAAAGAAGGAGAATATCTAATTGGAGGCTTACTTACCCTTTCAGACCTCCTGATTGGTGTCTTGGACTCGTTCTCAACAATCTGTCCACCCAAATTTTCTGACAGTGACCGACTTCGGCCACCTGTAGACCTGTTACTGGCTGATGCCGGTTCTTCCTGGCTGACGCCGGTGCCTGGTCTACCGACGTCGGTCTCTGTATGATCAACATCGATTTCTGTACTGCTGACGCTGGTTCCAAACCTACCGATGTCGGTCTCTGTGTTTTCCTGTAAGTGATTATTTCTTTTTTCTGCGAGCTCATTTTGGACCATAACTTCATCCAACTCATTATTGCTCTGCCCAGCTTGATCTAGCTTCCTTATCTGATCACTGTACATCACTCTTTCATTGAAAACAATGTCACGTCTCCTAATTACCTTGTTAGTTCCTAGATTCCAAAATCTGAAACCAAAATCATCTGAGCCATAGCCTATAAACGTGCACCTCATAGACTTAGCATCAAGCTTCTTTCTATTTTCCTTATCTATGTGCACAAAGGCTTCACAACCAAAAACTTTGAGATATGAGAGATCAACCTTTTTACCTATCCATGCCTCTTCTGGAATTCCACCATCCAGAGCTGTAGAGGGTCCTCTGTTGATCAGGTACACTGCAGTGTCAACTGCTTCTGCCCAAAACTCTAAGGGCAACCCTGCATACAATCTCATACATCTTGCACGCTCCATAATAGTTCTGTTCATCCTTTCAGCAATACCATTCTGCTGAGGTGTCCTTGGAACCATCCTTTGTCTTCGAATTCCACGAGTGTAACAATACCAGTTAAACTTAAGACTACAGAACTCACCGCCATTATCAGATCTCAAGCACTTTAATCTTCTACCTGTTTCATTCTCAACCATGGCTTTCCAAATCTTAAAAGTCTCAAAAACATCAGATTTCTTTTTAATACAGTAGATCCATACCTTTCTTGTGGCATCATCTATGAATGTAACATAGTATTGTGATCTGCCAATAGAGGCTACCTGAGCCGGTCCCCACATGTCTGTGTGAACAAGCTGCAACTTCTGCCTTTTCTTAGTAGACCCAGTCTTTAGAAAACTAACCCTTTTCTGTTTTCCAAATACACAATGCTCACAAAATTCTAGATCCATACTTTTCAAATCTGAAAGCATACCTTTAGACTTAAGGATTGACATCCCCTTCTCACTCATGTGGCCAAGCCTTGAGTGCCACAATTTAGCATCCACATCTGAAGTAGATAAAACTGAAGGAGATTTGTTAGTAACACAATTACACAAATAGAGAGTACCTTCTCTCTTACCTCTGGCCATAACAAGTGCACCCTTGGTCACCTTCCAAGAATCTACTGTGAGAGTTACTGTACAACCCTCATCACCTAGCTTACCTACAGAAATCAAATTTCTCTTCAAACTAGGAACATGCATCACATCTCTCAACACCCATGTGTTGCCATTCTACATCTTTAGCTGCACTTTACCTTTGCCAATAATCTTACAAGGCTCATCATCCCCTAAGTACACTATTCCAAAATCTCCATGGACATAGTCACTGAAATATTCTCTGTTAGGGGTAGCATGGAAAGATGCACCAGAATCTAATACCCAAGATTCTATATTATTATGCAAAGAGAAAATAAGAGCATCATGTGCAATCCCTGCAACCTTTGTCTCTTCCTTTCCTTCGTGCCGATTGTCCTCCTTAGGCTTTGACCAACAATCTCTGCTTATGTGCCCCAACTTTCCATAGTTCCAGCATTGTGGCCTTCTGCCATTCCTGGATTTGGATCTGCCTCTTCCCTTAGACTTAGATCTTGATCTCCTCTTGCTCTTTTCTTTTTGCCTTCCCCTGCTCTCGAGATTTAAAGCATTCCCGGATGTCCCAGATGTCTCTTCTGTGCTTTTCCTGCGAATTTCTTCATTCAAAATGACACTAACCACATCCTCTACTTTTAAAATATTCGAAGCAGAAGCAGTATTAGAAACTACCATTACCAAGCCATGCCAGATTTCAGGCAAAAAACATAATATTAAAAGAGCCTTTATTTCATCTTCAAATACAATATTGACAGAACTTAACTAATTAACAATACCATGGAAATCATTCAGGTGATTAGAAACAGATCCACCTTCTTGCATATGCAAATTAAATAACTGCTTCATCAGATATACCTTATTTTGAAGCGGAGGGTTTTTCATACAAATTTGCTAACGTGGTCATTAACTCTACCGTAGTTTTTGCCTGTGACAAATTGGATATCATAGTGGAGGCCAGACTCAGTCTTATAGACCCAAGAGCCTTTCTGTCAAGAACTTCCCATTCTTCATCCTCCATGTCCTTGGGCTTCTTTGCTATCCCACCTAACGGTAAGTAAAGATCCTTCTGATACAGATAGTCCTCTATCTGCATTCTCTAGTGCTGATAGTTCTTGCCATTAAACTTTTCCATTCTCAACTTACTTTCTTCTACCATTGCTTCTCCCACTCAAACAGAAATCCCTACAGAAACCCCTGTGAGTAACCTGTAATCCAAACACACTACACAGATCTGAACCACCTGTTAGTGAACCTGAGCTCTGATACCACTTGTTGGGGATTAACCAACAATGGATTACACTTTTGAAAGCAATGAATGCAGAAATAAATCAGATAGATAAGTAACTAAAATGATAAATAGCACCGAACAAGATATACAAGAAAACACCCTGAAAACTTGTATTAAAAAACTCTTTACAATAGGAATACAAATGAAGAACTTCGTTCTTCCACACCTCTCTCAGATGCACACAAGATCTCTCACTAGATCTCTATTCCTCAAGAGCTCTCTCTCAAGTACTGTCCTTCAAACATTCACAATGTTCTACTCTTACAGTTCAACTCTCATACAATAGCTTAGAAGATCTCTCCTACATATAGAAATAGGAAACTTGAGCATGCTCTTACAACAAACAGTTAAGCCTCTTCAACAAGGGCTCTAAAAATAATATTGCTAACAATAGAGACGCGAGCTTGAGTCTACAACTCAAACTCATCATGCAAACACTCGCTTCTGTCCTCAGAAATCGCTTTCTAGACACACAGGTAACCGACGTCGGTTCCTGCCTGTTCGCCTGTGACCGTCGCCAGCCAACTCTACTGCCGACGTCGGCGCCTCTGCAACTACAACTGACCGACGTCGGTCGTTCCTGACCGACGCCGGCGTCTGTGTAGACCTGAACTTGTTTATGTGCTCCTTGGTGAAGCTTTTAGCTCCACACACCTAACAATGATGTATTATTACTTCACACATTCCCCATGTCACTTTCGGGGGCCACCCTTGACTGATATAGTTCCATTACCAGTCATTCTCTCTTTTCCTTCACTCAACTCGCTCAACTATTTCTTGACCACTTTTCAATCAACATCACTAAGAAGGCCTCCATTACAGACCTATGTTCTATTAAACAATTTGACAATGAGTCAATTGCTGACTTCGTTACACATTGATTAACCAACTCTCCTTTTCTTTACCTCAACCTGAGCTCATTGAGCTCTTTTCACAAGCATGTGCCAAGTACATCTCATCTACCTTGTAGTTTTAAACATTCTGCACATTTGACGAAGCTTTCACCATGGCCAGAAAGCTTGAACTTCGTGCAGTCGAAGAAGAAAAGGTCAAATTGCGTAGTAACGCAACATCCAATGACCCTTCTTCATCCAAACCTTCTTCTTCCAACTCCAAGTCCAAAGGATTGGCAAATCATGTGGTCTTTAGTCCATCATCTTTAATAATAACTAACCAATCTCAACCCTCCACATCAAAATACATCACAAAACAATTCCAACAATGATACGTACAGCGTCAATACACTCCAATAGGAGAGTCATACGCTTCTGTGTTGGATAAACTCATCAAGCAGGGAGTCCTCAATCTCCCTCAAATTTGACCACCTCAATTTGACCCCTCAAAAGCCATCCCTACATGGTATAGGGAAAATGACTTATGTCACTACCACCGTGTCAAAGGTCATGACACAGACAACTGCAAAACCTTCAAGAACATCATTCAAGACATGTTAGACAAGGGGGATCTTGTTTTGGATAACCCAAATTCACTGGCTAACCAAAATATGGATGTCTTTAGACAACCATTCCTTAACCAGCCCCCCAGTCAGCATAACATTCAGACCATAGTCGATGACCTTCAAGAGCTTAATATACGCACGGTCGACATGGTTTCTAACCAACCTCTCCCATAGTCTGAAGAGGTTAATCAACCTATTTATCCACCATAGGTAGAAAAGCCTTCTTCTCCTATTTGTCATCTATCCAACCCCCTTTCACACGTGGGAGAGTCTACTTTGACCTCTCCCATATTGGAGGATGATTTGATGGCACCAACACTGGCTACCTCACCCTCATCCTTCTTATTATCATTAGGGGATCATAATTTCCCTGTTATTTAACCACACATAGAATCCATAACCATCCCATGCATCTCAAACCTCACTCACCCACAAGTGAAGGTAGACTTGAACCTCACCTCACCCAATAGTAGTCCTCACACTAAACTAAAGAAGGCTACTAAACCACATCGGAGAACTCCTCCCCCACCATCATCATTACCCTCAATTTTGGGTCCACATCCTTCCACTTTTAAAGAAGTGCTCCCTAATCCATCACCTCTCAACAAAAATGTGCCATCTCCATGTATGACCACACCACCAACTAAAAAGATGATACGACAAACTCCCCAAACAACTCCTAAAAAGGAGTTGTCAACCCCAACTACAACAAAAAGCACAAAGCCATTAAGGGGATCCTATGCTTCGATGTTATGCCAATTATTGCAGTCATCTAGCATCACTCTTCCACCTATTAAACCATATTAACCTCTTAGATCAAAACCATCTTGGTTTGATGACACTAAAATTTGCTGGTATCATCGCACACCTAGACATGATACTGAGCGTTGTTGTGCCCTTAAGATTGTTATTCGTCAACACTTCAAAAAGGACACCCCTCACATTGAGGCTTCTTTTGACCACTCTTTTGACAAAAATTCAACACCATCCCATGCCTCCCAAACCTCTTCACCTAAATTGAGATTCCCATACAAGACTATAGTCCCTTTACCATTATCCACTCCTTTATTTGAAATCAACACAATTGATGTGGCCACTAGGCCCCAAGCTGTGAAGAATAAAAGAAAATACCATACTTCTACACCTTTGACATATCCATTATTCGTCAAGACCTCTCAACCAACACAACCCAAGATTTCTATCTTGGACATGTCTCAACCATCATCTCTGGGGGAAATTCTTCCTAACCTCTCTAGTCCACATGACGTTTGGTATAAGCGACTTGTGGACTACTTGACATATTTTATCATACCTCCCAATCTCTCTAGCAATTTGTGATGGGATTTTATCAAAAGCACTACTCGCTACACCATGCTAGGGGGACATCTCTACAAACAAGGTCAAGACGGCCTCCTTATCCAATGCCTAACAACCACTGAGACTTCCCATGTCATCAAACAAGTCCATGACAGAACTTGTGGGGGACATTTTAACGGTAACTCAGTTGCCAAGTGCATCCTTTGCCTTGGCTATTATTGGCCCACTATCAACCAAGACTACAACAACTATGTTTGGCATTGTACCAAATGTAAACAACATACTAACCAACATCATACTAACCAACTTCACGACCAACATCGACCAAAACCTGCCTACAATAATGACCAACATGTGACCCATTTGGAACAAAGCAAATGGGGCAAGTTTGCTCCTAATTGACTCAGACCTTACATCGACACACAAGCATAGATTAGGGACTTATCATTTGTCTTCTTTCGAAGGCCGATCAAAACCTGAGCCTCTTAATGCCTTACATCTATGACCATTCTACTATTAGTCAAGTAATCATTCACTTGACATTTAACTTGAGCTCGTCCATTGAGCAAACCCCATCATTTCCATTCCTTTTCCTTTCAATCTCTTTTTGTCAAGCATGAATGCTTTGTCCTAATAAAATGGAGCCCTTTAAACCTCTATAGTCAATTCCATGACCAAAAGTCCAGTCAAAAATAAAACTATAAAATTGGGATGCCTATTCAAAGGTCATAAAACTATAAATGTAGACTGCTCCCTTAAAGGACAGTTGCATCATTACTGTAATAAGATAGACTACTCCCTTAAAGGATAGCTATTCACAAACATCCAAACATATAACAAGCACAATATAGACCACTCCCTCGAAGGATGGCTATGCCCAAATTTTGCTACATAGACAGCACAACATGACCATAAAACACAACAATATCCCCAAGTGGACTTCCCGCATTGATCAGTCCCCAAAAAAAAATAAAAAATAAAAAATAAATAAATAATAATAATAATAATAATAATAATAAAATGACTGACAACTTATTAAGTCATGGACTTGTCTATAGTCGTTCTCAGGGTCACCTATAAAAGGGGCAAAGTTATCCCTACTAAAAAAGGGTTACCCTATCCTTACATCTTAGACAATCATGCCTATCACCCCAACATACTCAAGGGATTTCAAGCTCACTTAACATCAAGTGATTCGACTACTTCTCTAACACAAACCAACGGTCAACGACGTAACGCATGAACGAGGCTTTTGTTTCCAAAAACCTTATCTATGCTATCATTATAGTCCTTGTCAATGAAAGAGCAACGCGCCTTTCACTTCTTATACATCTTGGTCACATCCAACCAAACCAAACCAAACCTTTTTCAGACCACTAACATGACTTAGCCCATTCACACTAGTTTCTATGGAAAACAACACACATGGAAACTATCGAACACACACAACCAATGTTATAGAATACACCATCACACAATATGGAAAAGGCTATAACATCATCTACAATTCATTTTTAGCATACACCATCACCAATATGGAAAATTGCTAGGGATGAAAGACCACATTACCAATGTTATAGAATACACCATCACATAATATGGAAAAGGCTGTAACATCATCATATCTTCATCATTTCAAGCATGTACCATCACACATATGGGAAATGTTGACATCTCTAACCTAACCAACTATCGACCACTTGGACCCTTTTTCAAGAACTACATTGGCCTGAAGCCCTTACAACAAGGGCTATGTATGCAGCACTCAATCTTCTGAGGTTAGCTTAGCCATTCACCCATTCGTCTCCCTAAAGACAATGGCCATCCGTTCGTCCATCTACTTAATGGACCAATCATATCACCTTTAACCATGACCAAACACCTCGTCCAAAACCATGACCAAAAAACTAGCCCTGACACTGTAGAAGTCACCTTTGACTTCTCATGGGGCACATTAGAGATCAAATACATCTTTCAAACCATGACAACACCCAACACTTGAGATCACTTATATCTCAAACTAACTTGACCAATGACCATGGAGATCGCGACTATCTCCTCTGACCATGACCACTTTCGAGACAACTCTGCCTTAGTTGTTTTGATCGCATGTATGTTACCTCACGAATAGATAGAAAAATGGTGTGCACCTCATATTATGACCCTCACAAGTATCAAATCACGCTCCAATTGATCCCCACTACTTGTGACATTTTCATATTTTCCAAGAGCACTTCCTGAGCTCAAGATACTTGGAACACGATGACCATTGGAGCTACAGCTTTGATCATTTAACCCAATCAGCTACGACTAAATGCTAGGGACTAGTTATTTTGATTTTAGCACTCCTCAACCTTTGACTGTGATAATTTGACTTATCTATCACGTGAAGCAGTGTACACGCAATCCTAACTATTGCAGCGTTCACACTCAAACTTCACCATATCCATTGACTGCCTATCAAAATGGCACCTGATATTAGGTTACCTTCCCTCAACTCTCGCTTTGAGGGGGAATACCTCATCACCATACTTGGGGCATCTACTCCTATTTTTGTCTTGCATTTTATCTAGAACAACCAACAATACAAAAAAGGGCAAATGTAGAAACCTAAATTATGTCGACTCCCCTTGGTCCTAACCCACACTTTATTAATTTAAAATAAACAACTTATTTTAAATTATGACATCACCTAGGACACCTCACCATGGACACCTCACCTTGGACACCTTGCCCTTAGACCTTTTCTCACCCCATGACTCACCTAAGACCTATTCTTACTCCTTTCCAACTGCCTAACTAACCCTCATGCTTAATAACCCTGCCATTTGATCGTTCACCAATGGACTATGCACTTGGTGGATGGAGAATGGTCTTCTTAACCCTTTTACTTGTTCTCCACCCACTAACGTTGGTCAACTATCAGCTGACACTAATGGAACCTCTGACGTCAGTTACATAAACTAACTTCTAACGTCGAGTTACGGGCTCTTAGACGCTGGAATGGCTTTGGGACTCTTGAATCGACTTCTCACTCAGATCTAGTTCTCTCTCTCTTCCTCTCAGACTCTGAGACATCAACAGACATCAGACTTCAACTAATGCTCCTTTGGCCACAGAGACTCTACACCAGTCACTCCAGATTGGACTGAAGCATTGCATGGGGACCTGGACATTAGCGGTAATAGGCACAAGCATTCAACACCTTGGTTCTTCATCTCACCAGAGCTAAGTATTTCTTTTGCCCTTTCATTTTAGTAATTTAGAATAACTTAGTCAATTTGCTATATCTAAATACTACTAGACCAGACCCGTCCTTCAACCAGACCTGGCTTTCTTCCTGGAGAGGCTATAAAGCCTTCCTTTTATCTTGCCCCTTTTTGACAACCTATCATCTACCTTTGTCCTTCTGCGGACCTTATTTGTCTCCTTGCAACCCTGCACAGACCCTTTTAACTCCCAGACTCCATCTATCGACCACAGGCACAAACTTGAGACCCGTCCAAGGACCATTGCCCCTACCAACATCGGCAGAATAACCGATGTTAGAAACTTAACTAACTGACACTGGCAGACTAACTGACATTGGCAACTGTGACAAACTGATAGTAGAATACAGGTATGCATTATCTCTATTTCTTTTGTTTAGTCTTTCACCATTTCTTTTCTAGCATCAATCTTTTTGTCAATAAGTGGACTGTCATCCCTCAAGGAAGTCTTTAAACTTCTGGGACTGAGCATATCGCTTGGCAATCCACCATATCTATCTCTAACAATCTCTTTGTTTGAGTTTCTTATTCTTATCTACGGGTGTCTTCCTCCACATCCAAAGAGGAGCTCCTTCAATCGTCTAGATAATGGTACATAACTTAATCTGGGTACGTACAAACCCCTGACCATTAACTTTAGTTTCTTATTTCTTATGAATGTAATTAGCAAAAATGAGTAGAAACAATGGCCTACACCTTCACTAACTAAGTCATATTCTCTAGGATGTTCATGGACAAAAGCTCAACTTTCTCTATAACCCACATTTATTCACAAATCTAAGGATGTTCATCATTAGTTCCTTGCATTGGGTATCCCTTATAGGAACCACCCCATGAGCATCATTTTTCTTCTAGAATACCCACTATTTTAGTATAGACAGTGCATTAGTATGTCTTTTCATGACTTCTTACAAAGATTATCAAGACTTCAATAAAAGTAAAAATAAAGTTACACAATGATGTATCAGATGTTATGGATGATGTTTGCCATGAAATTTATCATTGCTTTTGAACACATCATGGTGTTTTATCAGATTATTTATTGTAGTTTCATATGATTTAAATTTTATTTATTATCATACATTGATCTTATGTTTTCCTTATCACTTGGAAATGTTTCATGAATTAATTTCATTTTCATTTATTTTTCTCATATTTATATTTTTAGATTATTTCTTTTTATGCTTTTTATTCATTTTTTTAAAATGATATAGTTATTATTGTGACATGGTTCTAAATCCACTCCCTTTTAATATCCTATATTTACCATATGGTTAGTTAACAAGCATATTTCTCATTTAATCACTACATACATAGATTTATTTGATCTCCATTTTCATCTTATTTCCCCTTCATACTAAGCACACATATGGTTAGTCTAGAGATCACATACTTGTTTATGGGCAAGACTAATTATTTAGCAACATGAAAAAATCTTTAGTTATTTTATATCATGTAACCAAAGCTTAAAACTTATGTGTTTCAGAATTTTATCACTCATGTTTGTTTATTCTGAATGGAGGAGGAATTGAAAAAGCCATAAAACTTTAAAATCCAAATCATTTAAACAAAAGGAAATGATAAAAAGGCAAAAATTTAAATTTAAAAGCTAAAATCACACCAAAATACATTATTCATATCTTAGTACATTTCCTATTTATATTCAAATCTCAAACTCCATAGTTGGCCTCATGATGGAGTCAAGTGTTACGGCCCTAACCTATCACATGTATTAGGATAGGAATAGCTAAATTTTGGCTTACTTATCCATCTTTGATGATATTTCATATTTCTCTATGCATTTATTTGGTTAGTAGGTCAGCCTATGGAGTAAGCATGGCCTAGATAGACTATATATAGGAGGTAGTGGGTAACTATTTATCATCATATTCTGAATTCTGCTCTTATTGAAGCTTGTGGAGGTTTCCCCCTCAAAGTGGCTTATCTATTATCATATATTTGGATATATTTTAGTCATATTTGGATCTAATTTAGCTATTCTACTTTATTTTTGAAGTAATTTTATTACAAGTGGTATCAGAGCTACGATTTGGGCAATCTTGTGGGTGAAACCCTAATTTTTTTAAATTTGGCTATATCTATAAAAAGGTTGATAATTTATATTAATTTTTTTTACTAGAGGTGATAAATAATTAAGTTAATCTTCCATTAAAATTTTAGATCATTTAGATCTATTTTAAAAAAGTTATATCCATTTTAGGTTTTTTCATAAAATTTCTCTATAGTGCACAATTCAAAGAATTTTTCTAAGTTATTTACATTTTTGGAAAGATTAAAAAAAAATTGATAGCTTTTGTTCTTTGTATGTTTTCATTTGAGGCAAAAAAATTTCCAAAATCACTTGGTCAAAGTTAGGTCAAAAGTGCCAATCAAAGTCGACATGATAAAGCCCTTTTATGGCAGGTCCACAAACTCAAGGCCAAGGAAAGGGTGATAAAACTCTAGGTAAAACTCCTAAAAAGGAAGAGATGGAGTCAAAATGGGGATTTACTTGACCCTTTATACCAGGGTTCTCTGACATAGATCATAAAGTGAGCCAGCTTGACTATAGTGTGCAAGGCATTCAGAGTGAGGTGCAAGGCATACAATCTAATATGAAATCCATACAAGATAGTTTGGTAGATATCATAATGGATTTAAAAAATAATCAGTCAAATCATCTAGCTAATGTTATTTCACAACCCCACTAGGGATGTTATCCTAACCAATCTACTTCAAATCTAACTATAGTGCCACAGAGGAACCTGTTACCAAAGGTGGATATGCACAAATTTGATGGAAAAGATCCACTCAATTTGATCAACCAAATAGAGAATTTTTTTGATCTACATCAGATCCCAGGTGGACAAAAGGTTACCATGGAATCCTTGTATCTTGAACCTAATCATTCATTTGGTATCGATGGTTGTGTGCTCAAAATAAAAAGATGACTCTCAATGTCACTTGGTCTATTTTTACAGAGGAGCTATAATTAAACTATGGAAATAGTGTGATAGAGAATTACTTTTGCCAACTGGAAAAGTTGTGACAGACTAGCTCTATCAAGGATTATATTCATCATTTTTAGAATCTATCCTTACATGTGGAGATAATTTTTGAGGAGAACTTGAATGACCTATTTTTGGGTGGACTCAAGGACCACATTCAAAATGAGGTACACATGTTTAATCCACTTAAGATTTTTTATTCTATTATCATGGCATGCAGAGCTAAATAAAAATTCATAGCCAACAAGAAGCAGCCATTCACTCACTTCAAAGATCATAGCATGTCAATACCAACATTTTCTCTACCTACCAGATTGACCCCATAACATATTGAAGAGAAGCGTGTAAAAGGATTATGTTTCAGTTGTGACAGCAAGTGGAGCAAAGGACATAGATGTGTTGATAAGAAGTTATTCTACATTGAGGGATCTAATGAAGATGAAGAAGAAGATGATGCCTCTAATGATGATGAGGAAGAGATAGAGAAGGTACCTAAAAATTCCCAACCTATAATCTCTTATCATGCACTTGCAGTTATTATCACTCCAAAAACTCTTAAGGTGGTGGGTTTCCTCAAGAAACAGAAGGTGACAGTGTTGATTGATTCAGGGAGCACACATAACTTCATCAACCATAAGTTGGCCACTCAATTAAAATATTTCATCTACCCAGCACTAGAATTTCAAGTCATGATTGTAGATGGTGGCATAATTAATTATTTAGGCAAATGTCATAGTATTAAGCTTGCTATGGGTGAGTACAATCTTAATTCTCCTATGTTTGATATTCCCATGGGTAACACAGACATTATTTTGGGAGTCCAATGGCTCACAACCTTAGGTACCATTGAGATGAACTTCCAGGAACTATTCATGTGCTTTCATTCTAAAGGTAGGAAAATTGAACTACGTGGATTACAGGTAAAATATCCACAATTGGTTAGTTCACATCAGATGACCAAGATACTAAAAAAAGGGGGCAGAGGGATTTATTGCATGATTATGTTCCATATAAGTTCAACCCACACAAGCATCTAAACATCTTGATCTATAGATGATTCTTGATGACCACCCATCTATTTTTGGGGCCATGCCAAAAGGACTACCACCAAAAAGAGAACATGATCATGTCATTCAACTACTTCCAGAGATTCAACCACCAAATATCAGACCATATAGATATCTATATGCATAAAAGAGTGAAATCAAAAAAATGGTCCATGAGATGCTAGAGGTAGGGATCATCAGGCATAGCCAAAGTGCATATTCATCACCAGTGGTCATGGTGTGAAAGAAGGATGACACATCGAGGATGTGCCCAGATTATAGGGAACTCAACAAGTACACCATCAAAGATAAGTTTCCTATTCCCATAATTGATGATTTACTTGATGAGTTGCATGGTGCTAATTATTTCACAAAATTAGACCTTCACTCAGGGTACCATAAAATTAGAATCAAGGATGAAGATATTCATAAAACTACTTTTAGAACACATGAGGGCCATTATGAGTTTTTGGTAATGCCCTTTTGTCTTACAAATGAACCATCTACTTTTTAGAGCTTGATGAACACTATTTTTAGGCCTTTTTAAAGGAAGTTTGTGTTGGTTTTCTTTAATGACATATTGATTTATAGTCAGACATGGGAAGCACATCTGCAACATATGAAATAGGTGTTGATAGTTTTGGAAAAGCATCAGCTTTATGTAAAGCCATCCAAATGTGCTTTTGGAGTATAAGAGGTAGAGTACCTAGGTCACATTGTTTCCCATGAAGGTGTCAAAGTTCATCCCCAGAAGATCAAAGCTATGATGGAATGGCCCATGCCAAAAACTCTCAAAAACCTCAGAGGGTTCCTAGGACTAATAGGTTACTACCGAAGATTTGTGAAAGGTTATGCTAGCATAGCAACTCCACTCACTGCATTGCTAAATAAGGATGCCTTCCATTGGAATGATGCTGCCATAAAAGCATTTGAGAAACTAAAAGTAACTATGTGCACCACTCTAATTTTGGATACTCCAGACTTCTCAAAGACATTCACTATTGAATGTGATGCTTCTAGATCTGGGTTGGGAGTGGTACTAATGCAAGAAGGAAGACCCATTGCATTTGAGAGACATCAATTCAAAGGTAGGAATCTACAAAAGCCTATTTATGAGAAAGAAATGATGGATATTCTTCATGCAGTTAAACACTGTAGGCCCTATTTGATGGGTAGACACTTTTAGGTGAAAACCGATCATGATAGTCTCAAATACTTTTTGGAGCAAACATTATCATCTAAGGAACAACAAAATTGGGTAACCAAAATGTTGGGTTATGATTTTGAAATCATCTATAAGAAGGCTAAAGATAATGTAGTAGTAGATGCACTATCTAGATGACATACATCCACAGAAGCATTACTTTGTGCAATATCTATATTGCAAGTAGATTGGGTGGATGAAGCCAGATTAGAATGGGAGCAATATAAGGATACATAGATTTTGATTCAAAATCTCTAGCAAGTTACTTTAGCCTCTGACAAATTTGAATGGAAAGGTAATGTCTTATGGTATAAGGGTAGGTTATACTTGTGTAAAAATTTAGAGCTTAAGCAGAAGATTCTTGCAGAGTTGCAGGCATCTCCAATTGGGGGACACTCAGGGTTCATGAAAACATATCAAAAAATTAAGAAAGAATTATTTTGGGAAGGACTCAAGGGAGATGTACAAAATTTTGTGGCAAAATGCTTGATATTCCAATAGAATAAAGGTGAGATAGTTAAGACCCCAGGTCTATTACAACCATTATCAATTCCTAGTCAAAGGTGGGAGGAGGTTTCCATGGATTTCATCATAGGGTTTTCTTGTTTTGAAGTTAATAATGTTATCTTGGTCATTGTGGATAGGCTTACAAAATATACCCATTTTTGTGCTCTCTCATGCCCATTTTTAGCAAGTATAGTAGCATCTATTTTTCTGGACGTAGTTCTAAAATTACATAGAACCCCAAAAATAATTATAAGTGATCATGATCCTATTTTCACTAGTAATTTTTGGACTAAAATATTTTCTTATTTGGGTACTCAGCTAGCTCATAGCTCATCTTACCACCCCCAATCTGACAGAAAAACATAAGTGGTTAACAAATGTTTAGAGGGGTATCTCTATTGTTTTATATCGGATAAATAGGAAAATTGGGTTAAATGGCTACCACTTGTAGAATTGTGGTATAACACATCTTTTCATATGTCTTTTAAAATGTCTCCATTTCTAGCACTATATGGTTACCATCCACCTTCCATCACTTCTTCATTAAAGGTGCAAACCAAGGTTCAAAATGTGGAGGAGCACATTCAACATTAACAAGAGGTTTTGACTAGTTTGAGAGAGAATTTGGCCATGACACAAAATAGGATGAAGCAAAAAATAGATCAACATCGTAGTGAGAGAAATTTTGAGGTGGGTGACTGGGTATTTGTATGTTTGCAACCTTATAAGTAGATGTCCTTAAAGCAACAAAAAAAGGACAACAAACTTGTTCTTAAGTATTATGGCCCTTATTAGGTTCTAAAAAAAATTGGATGTGTGGCTTATAAGCTTGAGTTACCTCATTCATCTCACATACACCTAGTATTTCATGTTTCATGTTTGAATAAGGTCATTGGGCAAATAGTTTCAGCCCAAACAGAACTCCCAAAACTAGATGAAGAAGGACGAGTCATTTTGGAACCAGAGAAGATCCTCCAAACACGTACTTAGAGGTTGAGAACCAGAGAGATTAGGGAATATCTGATCAAGTGGAAGAACCTGAGCAGTGAAGGTGCAACTTGGGAAGGTGAAGACTTTCTGCAACAACATCTAGAGTTGTTCAACATTGAGGACAATGTTGGTTTGAAGGGGAAGGGCAAGTTATGACCCTAACCTATCACATGTATTAAGATAAGAATAGCCAACTTGTGGCTTACTTATCCCTCTTTGATGTTATTTCATATTTCTCTATGCATTCATTTGGTTAGTAGGTCGGCCTATGGAGTAACCATGGCCTAGATAGACTATATATAGGAGGTAGTGGGTAACTATTGATCATCATATTGTGAATTCTGCTCTTATTAAAGCTTGTGGAGGTTTCCCCCTCGAATTGGCTTATCTAGTATCATATATTTGGATATATTTTAGTTATATTTGGATTTACTTCTGCTATTCTAATTTATTGTTTAAGTAATTTCATTACACAAGGTCCATTGGGGTGTAGTAGGCTAGTAGATTGGGATGGGAGGTCTCAAAAAAATCTCTATATGTGCTACCTAATTTCTCACATAAGTACCCAATCTTCATAGTAGACCAGGGTCTTGAGGAATGGGGAACACATTGTGGGAAGGTAGGCCCATTATAATTTTATTGTATATATAACCTTCATGAGATGATATTAGTACTACACTTATTCACCTACAAAGTTTTGTGTTTATTACAAATAAATATCTTTTGAATTTGGAATCCAATAAATTCTTAGCACCTACATATTTACTTAATATGTCTCATACTTACTAAGGTTTATTACAAACACCTATGTGATGATTTTTCCATTCCCTCTTTCATTACAACATTCCCAATATTCCTCCTTGATTAATATTGTTAGTTAGTTTATCATACCCCTTTGGTTCTCCTTTTTGAGTTGCAATGTAATACCTTAGATAGGACTAGGCCTTCCTCACAAACATTTCATTTACCATCCATTATTATTTCTTATTATTTACCTCATTTGTTTCACACATTTGTGAGTTATACTATAAGACCTCGGATAGGACTAGGATTTCCTCACAAAGTATCCACAAAACTTCATACCATGATTCAGTCATAAAATAACTATACTTATTTTAAATAAGTGATTTACACAAATTTTTAGGTCATTCTACTTTGTTGTTAATTATTTTATGTTTTACATTATTTCCAACTTGATTTAGAGTGTTATACATTTTTTCATTATTACAATTAATTTATATACATTTTACACACTTCCCAACTTGATTTAGTGTGTTTAACATTTTCATTATTGAAAATTAATTATTCTAAATTTTACACGCTTCCAAAAATGATTGTGTGGTTTACATTTCACTCCATTTTATCATATAGTTATGTTTTACATGTTTTTTCAACTTGATTTATTGTGTTTTACAAATTTATTTATCTTTCATTTTACATGCTTATCAACATTATTTAGTGAGTTTTACATTTTATTTTTCCATAAGATCTAATACATTTCTACATTTTACGTTTTTTATGATTCTTTTTAACTGTGTATTTATTCACAATAGCCAAAAAAGAATCAAAACTACATCATACATTTAATCATAGCATATAGAAAAAATTAAACATGTGTGCTAAAAATAAAATACATACATAACATCCATGAGTCATAAAAACAAATATATATATATATATATATATATATATATATATATATAGGGATTGCATTTATGGATAGAGTCATTATAGCACACCATTTGGGGGGGACAATCTCAAGGGTTGATGGGTAGTGTGGCCCATCCAATAGATAGGTAAGGTGGATCAGAGTCATAAGGTTTTTTATTGTATTATGCTTTGTAACATGTTTTTGTATTTGTATCAAACATTAGATACATTGTTTTTGTATTTGTATCAATGTATCTAATGTTTGATACAAATACAAAAACATGTTACAAAGCATAATACAATAAAAAACCTTATGATTGTGATCCACCTTACCTATCTATTGGATGGGCCACACTACCCATCAACCCTTGAGATTGTTCCCTCCAAATGGTGTGCTATAATGACTCTGTCCATAAATACAATCCCTATATCTATCCCTATAGATTGACCACTTGGCCATGTACATGTATCAATTCTATAGACATAGCCAAATGAATATCCAGCTCCTCAACCACTATCTACCATGCTCTTAGCTCTCCATAACCCACTCCTAATAGTAACAATATTATATGTTTTCATCTCTTCAACTCTCACACTTCCTCATTGACTAATCAAAACCAACTAGCATAAGTTGGGGTAGGGGTTACAATAGGATCAATCATATCAGTAGTGTCATGATGAATAATACATCATCCAAAATATTATGGTGTATACCTGCACTACTATAAACCATCTAAAATCCTCCTTAAAATTATATGCAAAACATAAACCATATGTACATAATATCTCATATATTTATGTGTGTGTGTGTGTGTGTGTGTGTGTGTGTATCCCAAATAATTTATCTAAATAAATATACACCTAGATATCAACAACATAATAAACATCAAACACATATCCAAACATAAATAACTCACCAACAATAGTCTATCCGTCAACACACCCACCAAGTACCTATAATGGGGCATGTCTCTGGGGTGCTATAAAACTAAATGGGAGAACATGAGCATGTTGTGGTCCACTAATAATATATCACTTTATGGACTATACATCTACAGGATATGTTATAGGATTTCCATACTCAATTACCTATGGATCCTCCTCCTCATGCACCTCCACCTACATCTAGACCTACCAATGTCTACATTATTGTGGTGCCTATGGTGGTAGCTACAAATCCTAATATGGTACAATAATAACCACCTCCACCTCCTCCTCTACCATTATATCCTCCACTACTCTCACCTCTCTCTATTACTACCACCATTGTCTTGTCTAAGGTCTAGATTAATGTGGATGAATGGTAATCACATTTTTAGGCACTCCTACACCTCCACTACCCCTATACTCCCTAGCATATCATGCCCAATATCCAGGCACTACTTTAAGTGATCTTGGAGGTGGCAACCCCAAATAACCAAGTAAGAATGCAATAGGATGTGGCTCTACCCACCATGTATAATGAATAGTGATATAAACATGACCTAATTCTTGAAAAATAGTTAGCTAAGAAGGCCCACTAGCTATAATACCTACATAAGGTAGACAAATAATATCCCCTTAGGTGTAATATGCATTTTTTGGGAATGAGGTACAACCTATAACACATGGTCTAATATCCATATAAGAACATGAGGTAAACTATCATCTATCATATGGGGCAACCCTACAAGATGATACATAGGAAACCTTTTATAAATATAGCTACTCAATAAAATAGGAGGGGCCATAGTCATTTACCATCATCAAAGAATGTTATAAAAATCTTTCACCAACTACACCCAGATAAATGACCCCAAGTTATACATCATACCATGCTCTACGATCTAATAATACAATGTAATCACATATAGTTTTACCTTCCCATATAACTTATGATAGATCACACAATCTATCATAAGGATAATAATGACCTAGATATATAGAATGGTGTTAGTAGAATTTTTTGGAATTACACTAAAACATGATAATTAAAAATATATCTTGTATAATGGAGAGAATAAAACCATCTATGATGTACTAAACTAAACTAAAGACTAAGATGGAGTAAATATAAATAAAATTAGGACCATAACTTTTATTTCATCAGTTAACAGAGTAAATCAAAATAGAGTACTCACTACGCATAAACCATACATAAAATAAGATAAGAAAAACCATAATAGAAAATTTTTATTAATCTCTATCAACACATCAAACTATATTATATTACATCAAAGTGTTATTTATAACCTTTTATAATCATGTTGTCTCTTCACATTCTAGCATTTTGAGATACAAAAGGAAAGACTCTTTGCATTCTTCTAATACCCAATTAGGATTACAAGGTTGAATACAAACAAAAGTTATATAAAAGACAAAATCATACACTTAGCACATGTGTTCATCTTATATACTTCACTATTTTAGAAATCTCCATTCTTCATCCAACACTTTTAATTATTTATCTTTTCTTGAGACAAAGTTGCAAGCAAATCTAAAGTAAGCTAAAAAGATAAGATCTAAACAAAATTCATAGTTATCACTCCAGGTTCTGTTTACCAATTTTCACCCTTTATACACTACTTAACCACCCTCTTGGTTTTTTAACTAAGTAGCATACTAGCCTAATGCCCTTTTGGGTTTTCAATAGACTAGCATAACCAAATGGCCACCCTTTATAGGTTTTCAACCATTTTGGCCCTACTCCTAATGTTTAGACTTATCTTTAAAAAATTTAAATATACTATAAGTCACAAAAAATAAGTGCACAAACCTTATTGCTATAGCTAAGGGGTTGTTTTACTTGGGGACTATGGAGGTTGTTCTGGTTGAGCAGTTGTTATCCCACTAGATTATGATGTATCCACTACCAAAGGTATCTGTGAAGATTATACCTTTATGTCTATGTCCCTCTCTTGTATGATTTTTCAAATTTATTATGGAGGAATAAAATAAGGATCCTCTATTATCTATGCAATGGTTGGATCAACTTGAGTAAGATCTTGCTTGAACATTTGTAATCAATGAGTACTTCATGTACCATGGCAAGTAGATTGTGCAATGGTACCTAGATTATCATCATATTTTATAGATGTTCATCTTCTATGATTGTAAATAATTCCTTGGCATTAGATTATTTCTATTAAATATATAATATGAGTTCATCCAATATGTCAGTTGTTCACTGGGCTTAGATGGCTACAAAAGTGTTACACATTATTTCATTATGTCATACTTGTAACTTTTATATGGTAGCATCCTTAGAATACATCAATTATTTGAGTGCGTTGCTCATTTTCTCTACATCTTCCATTTGATCCTTCAGTATAGATTTAAATTTGTCAATAGTGGTAAACTCAGGATTTGTAGTGGCTAAAGATTGATTCAAATGATGTCTCTATTTTATCATATCTTGGGCTATCTTATTAGCCTATTTTGTAGTAGTGTTTATGACCTATTCATAATCATCCAAGAGTTAACACATGACCTTTTTTTCTGACCTAAAAGATTGTCCTTGTATGTGCAATGCCAAAACTTGTTATGGAGCTCCACAACTATTTGTAAGTTATATCAATAGAGTCATGAATTATTTTTTTTCTGACATGACTTGATCACCTAATACTTATGAAAATAAGGTGTGACATGTCACATATTTATTTCTCTCTAATTTGAATAACCTATTTGATCCATGGATTATTATAGTTGATTATTTTATTAACTAATATTTGATTAAGATTATGTCATATGTTGATTATGAGATAGTTATGTGTTGCTTAGTTTACATTATTAGTTTATTATGAGTTCGCAGTACTTTTACATTCTATATATTATGATCATGATTTTTAGATATACCTTATTATTTTATGGATATAATAATATTTCATGCTAACTACCTTCATTTTTGTGAGTTTGATGCAGGATAGATTCTTTCCTCAGATTGTGATGGAAGGAGATCATCATCAGAGAGGGTGTTTTAGATGAAGACATTGGGGGACAATAGAGAACATATCCAAAAACCCTTGCACACACCACATTTGTATTTCATGATTGTGTGATTAATTATTTGATAGATATTTATAGTATGTTTTATTTTACATTTGAATGACTATTGTGATATTTTATGTTTTCACTAATCTAGTTGTTATTAATGATCATGTTGATTTTTTGAGTGATTTTTCTAATTTAATGATCGTACGTAGCTTATATTGTTTAATGTAACTACTTGGTTAAATGAGTGAATTCAAATATTTTTTACTTATCTTATTGCCTTATTAATTATGGTTGTATAGTATAACATTATGATGTTATGATGGACTCCATAATTGTTATTTGATCTTTAAAATTTAGATAATAATAATTAAATATTATTATTATAATGTATATGTTTAATTCAACTGTCAAAAGATATAAAAAACATTATTTTAAAATATCTTTATATTTGATTAAATGATTGACCAAAGTTTGATATTCATAATATAAGTTAGATTATGAAATATATTGACTATATTGTTAAAAATTTTAAGTAAATCATTATGTTTTCAAAGTGTGTTTTGTGGATGGCATTATAATATTAAACAAAAGTCTTGGAATATGTAGTTGAATTGCCATGCTATATAATCACTATTTTATTTATTCATTGCATCAAAATTCAATGGTTATTAACTAAGTTGATGTTCGTTGCATGGTATAACATGAATATTATGTGACTTATGTTTTATTTGATTATTTGGTTAATTTGTGAAGTTGACGAGGGAATAATTTTAAGTCAATGTTGTGAAGGATATAAAATGATTACTTTAATTAGTTTAAAAGAAGTTTCGAGATGATTAGGGTTACTAACCACTTGTTGACTTTGGATAAACATCATTTTTTTAAAATCATGAAGTTTGGTTATGGTCTACATGGTGGTGAAATGAAGCAAATAGGGAGTTATATTGAGCTATCTGAGCATGCATTTATTCAATTAGTTTAATTGGTCGTTAATAGATGAAAAATTAGTGGAGAGTAAGTTAATGGAAAAGAACAAAAAGAATAGAGTGGGGGTTGTGAGGGGACATAACACATATCATACGCAAGAGAATATACATAAGGAGAAGAAGGGTGAAGGAGTGAAGAAAGAAAGAAGATATTCAGATTCTTTGGCATTCACATTTCCACAAGTAGGTTTTGTAATTAAAGTCCTATTTGTGAAATATTGAATGGGTTTTTGAATTGTTATGGTTACTAGTTTTTGAATTGCTTGAAAGATATGGAAATTTTTAAGGGGTGTATTTAGGGCCTTGTCGAAGGATCAACCTCCACATAACCCTACACCCAACCCAGGGTAACCTGAGGGGATTGGGTAGAGACATGGAATTTGCCATGGATGTTTTAGGATTTTATGAAACTCTATCCTAAACTCCTCTCTTAATTTGAATAAATTTGTTCAATAATGAAATATTATTTTGATGGGTATATACATAATACAGATCAATATATTTACTTCAAACTAGTTTTTTATATATTCAGTAAATTATTTAGATATATGTATTGAAACCTTAGACTGTATGTGGGTTTGACTGTGTAAATCTATTTGGATTTTTGGGTATTAAAAAATGGGTTCCTAATTCCAAAATAGACTATGAAGTATTACATGGATATAATATATATACACCTTAATATTAAGGTGTATATACATGTGTGTATATATATACATGCATATACACCTTAATATTAAGGTGTGTGTGTGTGTATACACTATGGTATTTTGAGACCTAGGGCTTTCAAGGGTAATTGTATGTATGATAGTTGTAGGATGCCTATTTAAATAAACTCAATGTATTGATTTAAAATAGATTTTAATACTTTGGAATTTGACAAGAATTTTGTTCATTTTAAATAATCAGATAGTAGTATTCATTATGGAATCCACTTCAAATCTAGTAACCTACATATTTACTTATACAGGAATATGGTAACAATACGGGTTAAGCCTTAAGCCTGGGTATGGGTTGGTGGATGAGCAAAGGGTTTATTTTTATGCTTGATTGTATGCTTAAATATATATATTTATGTTAATATGATAGTTAAGATTTCATTATAATCAGTTAATGTGAGTATTCAACTATTATCTTGACTATATATTGATATTGCATATTCAAAATCAGGTTTAATTTGAAAAATAGCTTTGCACAATTATTAGTATGACTAGGTATATTTTTTTATGTTATTGTGCATAAAAAGGTTTATACAGTTAAGTTTATGATATTATATCAAAATACCCAGTTTTGGCATAGTTCGTCTAAGTGCATGTTTTGATCATATGCATTTAATGTAAACATAATTTTAATTTGATGGGATTATGATTTTTGATTAAAAGGATTGGTATAAATTAGTGGTTGTGTATTTATGGAAAATCTCTGTGTGTGAGTGAAACAAGAATTTTTGGATTCATCTAGTTCAATAAAAGGGCTTTGGGGGTTATTTTATTAGATGGATGTATATACATTAAGTATATATAATACTCTAAGATATTTGACAATGGATGTCTTCTTTGAGTATACTATATACAAAATGATATTTGTATCATACTGTAATGGTATTCATAGATTTACAAATATATATATATATGCACATGGTAAAATATATAGTTTTAGACTGTGTCATAAATTTGAATTAGTTTTACCATTTATGTGTGTGTGTGTGTGCATGCACAGAAGTGTAGTGCTTGAAAACATTATTGTATTTTACTATGTAAATGAATGTTAGAATATATTTTAATTTTTGTATAAAAGCATTAAAATTAATTTATTTGAGTTTAAAAACAAAGCATATTATTGAGTTTTGGACTGGTTTTTATTTTATATGTGGAATACGAATAATTATATAGCCCTATGTTATAATGAATATTTTAGGATGAACTAGCACTATAAGTTACTTGTGAGATGGGCAACTAATACTTTATATATAGTCATTACCGAAATGGTATATTATATCGAGGATTATTTTTGGATTCTATTTATTATTTTTATTAAACGAAATGTCATGGATTCATTGCATTTCATTTGACATACTAAATGAATGTATGTGATATTTTTGTACTTACCATAAATTTTATTAACTAAAGGGAAATATTTTTAAAGAATCTATTAGATTTTATATTATTATATATTTTTACCAAATCTTGCATTCATGACCTTTAATAAATAGTGGATGAATTTTACTAGTTTAATTAGCACCATTAATGCAAGATGAGGTGTAATCCAATTAAGTGATGTGTATGAAATTTATTGATCTTAGAGATCATTAATTATTAAAAACTTTGGCCAAAGTAATGTTTTAATTAAGTATTATCATTCCATATGTTGATATATTTTTCATATTTGTGTGATATCATATTACAATGGATTTCTTTATAGTACATATTATGTATTATATATCTTCAACAAATGGGTTCTAGTTTGTTATTCTAGATTACAACACCATCATTATTTACCCATATATGAAGGGAGTTTCATACCCTTGTTTTGGAAATAGTGCGGGGGATATATGCTCCATGGTTGGTGTGGAAAATCACTTAGATAATGCTCTCCCTCCTAGCTAGATTGGTATACTAGGGACTACACATGAGATTACAAATTGATACTTGAATCATGGAGACTCTTGAGTTGTGGAGATTTTTCTCTATAGATATTTGTATCCTATTTTATAATTTGATATATTATTATGTATTGCTGAAAACTATAACTTTTATACATTATACTTCTATAGTAGTGGTTGTAATAATGTATCAGTCATGGTTGAATTTATACTATTTTATCTACAAGTAGATGCAATATTTATTATAGTTTTAGTATTATTCATGACTAGAATATTTGTTCATGGTTATCCTTATCTAAGTGTATTATCTATAAATATTTTAGTTAGCTAAATTAAGATAATTAGTTACAGATCACTAGTTAGATTTCTCATGATGAAATCCATATGTTGAATATGTGTATTTAATTTTTTTAAATTGTTATATTTTAGCAAAACATAGTGGGGTTGTTACATTATGGTATAAGAGCTTAAGCTCAAACTCTAGGATTGAATGTGTCTGCTAAAATAAACATATTCTCTTAGAAATTAGAAATAACAATGGTGCATGCTAGACCAAGAGGTGAGGATACTTAGAATACCAAACCCCCTATTGATCTAAATCATTTTGCCACTGAATAGGTATCAAAGTTAGACCTAATCCTCACAACCATGCAAGATAATAGGGATAGAATCATATCCCTAAAACAAAAAATGCATGGCCATAAAGAGGAAAATGCTCAAGAGAAACCTAAAGAGCATCCTAAAGACTAGGAACATCTTCAAGAGTAGAGTCATGAGGAAGTGCCATAGAATGTGAGAGCTTGAGTAGATGCATATTTGTAATGCAACATGAAAAATTTAAATTCACCCAAGTTTGATGGAATTATTTTGGGAGATGGAGCTAAAGTATGGATGATAGAAATGGAGAAGTATTTTGAGATTTAGAATTTTTTTGAAGTCACAAAAGTAGTGTAGGGAGATTACTAACTTGATAGTGAAGTAGTAACTTGGTGGGCAAACAAGAAGCTGGATATGAACCTCGACTCATCCACCACCACTTAGGAATAGTTTGGGACACTATTTAGGTCATGATGGCTTCCTCAACTATACTTCAATCAAAAACTTATAGATTTTCATAATTTTAAGCAAGGGGATTTGATGATGATTGAATATTAGGAGAAATTCTCCAAGCTTATTAAGTATGCACCTCATTATCAGGTAGATAAGAGTTTCAAAATCAATAAATTTATCATGAGATTAAAACCCTAAATTAGCTATGAATTAGATGTGCATGGTCCATCTACTATGCATTAGGTGTTTGAGAAGGTGATCAAGTAGAAATAGAAACTAAAACATCTTGCCCAAGTCAGAGATAAGTACAAAAATAAATTTGGAAGTTCTAAACCAACTTTCAAGAAGAAGAAATAGAATCAGAGGAGTGGATATTCTAAGGGTTAGTTCAAGAATCAAAATGCCAAGTTTAATAGTGGTTAAGGGAACAGGAAACTTGGTAATGGTTTCAAGGGTGGTTCTAAAGAAAACTAATAGACTGAGAAAAAAAGACCAGTGAGAAATTACTTTATTTGTGGATGTGACCATTTTGCTCAAGAATGTTTTCAAGATAAATCAAACAAGGGTTCATCTTCTCATCAAGGTACATTTTAGTAGTGGATTCATGTAATTATTGACAATCGATAGGCTAAGCATCAAGCTTCACCCATAGAACTATCAAGTATTTGTTCAATCATCTAATTTCTATTTTGATTGATATGAGAGATACAAAATGTTTCATTTCTCTTAGAATTCTTTTTAAAATGTCTATAAAGGTTGGATTTATATAAAATGCATAGTCGGTATAGTATGGGAATGAGTCAAAGGTTAAGGTTGACAAGTGTCTAGTCAAAGAAAATATTAGATTGCCTAAGTTCAATATAGTAATAGATATTTTTATATCATTGTTGGGATCATATGATGTGATCCTAGGAATCAATTGGATTAAAAATCATAAAACCAAGATTAATTATTTTTTGAAAAGATTTGAGTGTCAAGATGATTAAGGAAATCAGACACAACTTTAGGATGAGAAAAGGGAGTTAAAACTAAGTCAAATTTCTATAATTCAACTCAAGAAAGCTCAAAGGAAGGGATGCTAGACATTTATCATTAAGATAAAAGATATTTAAGAATCTAAGGAACCATCTATCAAAAATTATCCTTTTTTGAGAAACTTTCATAATGTGTTTCTAGAATAATTACCAGAATCACCCACTAAGTGTGAGTTTGATTTCTCAATTGATATCATACCTGAATTGGAACTATAGTAGAAGGCACTGTACAAAATGATAACCATTGAATTAGTTGATTTAAAGGAATAACTTTAGTATTTATTGATGAAAGGGTTGATTCAACCAAGTATGTCACCATGGGGTGGACCAATTATCTTCATTAAGGAGAAGGATGACACTCTTTTCCTATGTATAGACTACAAGATGTTGATTAAATAAATGATAAAGAATAGATATCTATTTCCACACTTTTCTAAGATTGATCTTAGAGTATGGTATCACCAGTTGAGGATTCGTGAAGAGGATATTCTAAAAACAATGTGCAAGACTTGATATGGGCACTTCGAGTTCACAGTATTACCATTTGGATTGATAAATGCTCTAGAAGCATATATGAATATTATGAGCAGTGTATTTAGATATTACCTAGATCATTTTGTTTTGGTCTTTCTTAATGACATGCTCATTTATTCTAAAGGAAGAACATGTAGAGCATCTAGAATTAGTTTTGAAACATTTGTAGAAGCATAATTTATATGGAAATTTATCCAAGTGTGCATTTTTCCAAAAGAAAATTCAATATTTAGGACATATTATCTCTGTGGATGGTATTTTAATAGATCCAAAAAAGAAAAGTGCCATAATAGAGTGGTTGGAACCAAAGAATGTGCATGAGGTAAATATTTTCATGGGATTAGTGGGCTATTATAAGAAATTCATTTCAAATTTCTCTAAGATATTTAATCCAATTACCTTTCTTCATTAGAAGAATAAGAGTTTATTCTGGTCAAATAAGTGTGAGGTAGCCTTTCAGGTACTAAAAAGGAGGCTTAATTTAGCACCAGTGCTAAGAGTTCCCAATCCTAATGTTGAATTCTTAATGATCATCAATGCATCTAGGGATGGACTTGGAAGAGTTATTATGCAAGGTGGCTTAGTGGTGGCCCATGAGTATAAGAAATTAAAGCCATATGAGATGAATTATGCCCCTCATGACCTAGAACTTGTGGTAATTGTGCATGTTTTACAAGTTTAGAGACATTATCTATTGGGAAAATAATTTAAGCTTAAGATTGATAAATTGAGGCTCAAATTGATTTAGGCAATAATTCAGGTGACAATTCGGGTGATGGGTCCACCCCAATTGATGATGAAACTTTTGGGAGCCATAACTTTTACATTGTAGCTCTAATTGACTCATTGTTTGAACCATTGGAAAGATAATAATGAGGGGAACATCATGAGATGAAATGGAGATTTTCTCAATGAATTTTAGCCCCTAAAAACTCAATGGAAGTGCCCCAAATTTTAATTTTAGTAGTGCAGTCTAAAAATAGTAAGTTTCTAAAAATAGTGATTCCTTGAATTATGTATTGTTGTAAAACATGGAAATTGAACCACTTAATCTCCCTCGAGATTGGTGACCTTACATATCATCCTCACACCTTTGAAACATGTATAAATGAATATGTAACCCAAAATGGAAATCATACATCTCTTCTTAGAGATAGGCATATGTTTGGGTCTGTAAATTTGATCAATAAAACATCTCTTCTCAGAGATAACATTATTTTGAATTGTGTTCTTATTTTTTGAATTATCTTTCAACCAAATCTTTTGAGTTTTGGATCACAAATACATCTTCACCCAAATAAATTTGAATACTCATCAAAGATGATGGTTAGAGTTATTTTTTTATTATGATTTTGATATTAATTATATCAAATACAAGGAGAATAGAGTAGCTAATGCTTGAATTCATAGGAGGTACATAAAAATCATGGCTACTATCAAGATTACTTTTAGAGATCAAGCGATCAAATTTTCACTTGGATAGGAAAGTATTATCTGATAATACTTAGAATCCTAGGTATAAGGGATTTAGGATAGAGAATGATGGTATTTTATGGTATAATAGTATGATGTATGTGCCTAATAGAGAGAATTTGAGGAGCATAATGCTAAAGGAATTACATAATGCCCCATAATAAAGACATATAGGAGTAACCAAGATCATGGTTGAGATTAGACCACTCTATTTATGGAAATGAATCAAGAGATATGTAATGAATTATGTGTCTCATTATCTAGAATGTTAGCATGTGAAATTTGAACATGTGCATCTGATTATATTGTTATATCCACTTGACATACCAGAATGGAAGTAACAAGTGATTAGTATGGAATTTATCCAAGGTTTTCTATTATCATAGAATAGACATTGTATGCAATCATAAATGCATCATGTTTATAAATCAATCCTAACTTAGAGAAGATAGATCATACCATACACTTCTGATTGGGGATACATTAGATAATTGGGAACATGACCAATATGGGGATCCACTAGACCCAATTAGGAGATCTCTTATCACAATACACAATGCTAGGGAGGGTTCTAAAACCTCTAGTCAAGAAAAATCATGCAATAATCTTAGCTAGATCCTATGTATTATATTCACTAAACTAATAACAAGTAAAGTAAAGTCTAATCTAGTGCTCACCAAAGCTTGTGGCACAAAGTGGGGGTAAGAAATAATAAAAGTAAACATGCATAGAAGACATATACTCACATCAATGTATACAAAATCTTAATGTATGGAAGAGAAGTAAAAATGCATATCTATCTACTCTTACAAAGGAAGAATAAAGTTAAGAATACTTACCTTTAAAGAGGAACCCACCAAGCCTCAATCTCTCCCTTGGCCAAGGTACTTTGCAAGAGGTTGTTTTGGTATATAAGGTTGATAAGGATAAATCAACTCTGAGCTACACAACCTATCAATACATCCAAAACACTTATCCACAAGATAATATCCATATCTCTAAATAAAGTATGAGACCCTAAGCTTGCTCTTTAAGTAGAATGGTGGATAAGAAAATGCACAATAGCTCTTACTTCTTCTCTTCTTCAAATAATGGTGAAATAAACTTGTATATATATATGCAGATTTAACCCTAAGCCCTTCTAAAAGTTTTAGCTAATAGGGTTGACCCAATTGACCTTTCATAGTTATGGACAAGAATTTAATAGGTCACGGGATAAGTTGGCCAAGAGCCAACCTAGACCCTAAATGAATTTTACCCAAAACTATACAGGGTCGACCCAGTCAACCTAGTTTAGTGAACAATTAAAAGGGGATCAAGGTTAGGAAAAGGGGGACAAAAGGTAGGAAATGATTGAGGAGTGTGTAATAGAGAATAACAAGATTAGTGATAAGGTTTTTAAGAGATAAGTGTGTAGATAATAAGTGGAAAAATGGATAATAATCATGTGAAGTACTAATGGTATGCCTACCTATTTTTTGGTGCACCCCTTAAGATATGCACTTAGAGATATTAAGACTTAATGGGTTCATACAAGATAAAGAGCATCAGTAAGTGATAAAAGTTTGAAAATATTATGTGTATGCATATTCCCCACTCGAAGCTCATCACGTGTCACATGAGTGCAACATGGGATGGTGCTTTGAGAATAAAACATGATAACACATAATGTTAATGCTAATTAAAATGCAGTAAGGAGTAAATAATAATAAATGAAAGGATAGAATTGAAAAACACATACCTTTACTTATGTTAGTGTTGTAGATAAAGAAGTAGACTATAAGAGAAGTGAAGTCGTCTAAATGTGAAGAACTTTAGGCAAACTTGTAGAGATTAGTGAAAAAGACAGACAAAAATAAAAAAATGGAATATAGGCATATGTTAGTGGAAAATATTCTCTACAACATCATGATTCTAGAACATTTTAAGTTTCTAAAAATGGGTTAGTAAAAACAAATATATGAGTAAAATAATGAATCTGATGGAGAATATTTGAAAGGTACAAAATTGTGAAAAGTAAGTTTAAATAGGGTGAAAGGGAAGTCATTTGTTATTATTGATTTGTGGGTGAGATAAAAATAGCTCTGAGAGACCAAATGAGAGGCAATATATCTAGGATGGTGAGGAGATGATAGTCAAGATGAGAGGGACTCCCAACGGTCACAATGGGTACAGCATAGGTAGGAAAATGAGAATTTCAAAGTTGTTTTTGAATATTTTATTAAATTTAAGTGTTTTATATAAATTTGTAATTTAGAGAAATTATAGGAACCAAAATGAACCTAAAAAAAAATTTAAGGGTAGTAGAAACCAAATAGGGAAATGTATTTAAAGGGATTAGAGTAATAATTATTGAAAGACATTTATTACTAGCAATGAAAGAGGTCAGTAGATAGAACCAACTAGGTCAACCTAGTTGACCTAGCAAGGTAAAAATTTGTTAAATCCACACTACCAACTTAGTAGGTATGTGCCAACTTAGGTTGTTTTCCATGCTACCTACTTAATAGAATAATCCACTATGATGACTTAGTACTAAGAGGGGAAGTAAAGGGTTGACTTAGTTTGTTAAGTCAACTTGGTCAAAATGAAGAAAATTTGGTCAACCTGGTGTTTGACTAAATGACCATAATAGTATGAAAATGCATAAAATAGGCCAAAAGAGTACTAAAAAGGCCCAAAATGGCTGACTGAGTACTAAAATGGCCAAAAAAGGTCAAATTGATAATTAAAAAATTGGATAGATTAAAGTAAATTAGACTATTTTGTGTTAAAATTTAAAAAGAATGTCTTTTGATTGTAAATGACATGGAGGCTCTAATACATCTTTTGTTATTTTATGGTTACAGGGGTGTTTGAGATTTTAGAGGTTGGTGGATGTGGCATGGCTCTTAGACCTCTTGGATTGATTGAAAGTTGAGGACCATTTGAGATTGGTTAAATTATGTCTAGGAGGGATTGTAGATATGTATCAAGTCCCATTGAGTTCGGATATGGTAGTCATGTTCCTGGGAGCCTAGAAATGTTTGACTAACATATTTAGGTGGGAGGTGGATGGGGCTACCATTAAGGTGGGAATCATCCTAGAAGATGTCCATGTTATTCTTGGACTACCTATAAGGGGTATATCATGGTCACATGAGTATCAGATGGATAGGATGAGAGGAGAGTCTTAGCATATGGGAGATGGGATCAGAGAAGATATATCCTAGGCTAATATTTAACCTATTTAATGTTTATACATCTCAAATTTTAGATATGTATAAGGCAGTTATAAAAATTTTGACTGCATAGTGTTGTGTCACAATTTGGATGGCAAAACACCACTGGATGTGATAGCCTTATGCCAGACTATATTAGAGCATGGGGTACTATATGATTTAGGTTTTATCATCTAGGTCTAGCTTATGCATGACATGTATGGGATGCTATCAAGAGGGAAGAAGTCTATGGGGCCTATTTTCTTTCTAAGTTCATGGATATATGAGAGGTTTCTAATGTATCAGCTAGTTAGGTTACCCCATGTGGTTGATGATCGATTTCCTTAAGTATAGAGGTGGTGGTAGGATCAGGATCAGGTAGTGTAGTCCATGCCCCACATGCTAGCATTATAGATAGTTAGGTAAGTAAACATCATGTGGTAGATGTATGGGCATATTGTTATGGTATGGATAAATTGGGAGATAATGGCACCAACATTAGCATAGACATAGATTATAGGCCACTATACCTAATGGATAGAGTTACATTTAGTGGAGCATGTACCAGGATAGATGGGACTCCCTCACCTAGTGGTGCCAATAGTGGTACCCACATTTTGGTCCATTCATGTGAGAGATTTGAGGGGGAGAAGAGGATTAAGGTCACCAGTTGCTAGGCCAATAATTAGACCATAACATGAAATATCATGGACTGATTAAGCATGATAGGCAATAGATAGAGAGGAGATGGATGCAGATGTAAGAGTATCATAGGTACCACCACCATCTCCATAGTAAGAGGAGTAGTGACCACCTCAGTCACACCATTGATGGAGACACCAGTAATAGGAGAGAGTAGAGATGATGGTCATCCCAAATGACCCATCAAGCATGCCAGGATAGAGGTACCACTCATGCACAGCTTGAGATGGGCATGAGTAGTGACTCTAGGATTTACTCTTAGGTGGTGACCTATAAATGAGGTACTCAAAGGATGTACTAATGGATAAACCATTCTCATTAGTTGTGTAGATGGTGAGATGGTAGTAGGTGATATATAGATAGTTAATAATAGATGGTTTGAAATTTTATTTAAGTTATTTGAGAAAAATTAGAGATAGATAGATTTTTGAGATATATCTATGATATGATATCTATTTAGATTGAATTTTGTAGATTCTATAGAGGAGGAGACCAAATGGGGATTTTAAGTGATAGGATCACTCCATGATATATTTAATGAGGCATTGATGCCATATGACCTAGCAATACTAGAGGATCCTATGATAGTATCTACCCTAGGGAGCTAGTTTAGACTAGTAGGAGAGGTTACAAGGTGTATATAGGCATGAAAGGAGGAGTAAAAAACCACTATTAGGGGTGGGGTGAGGAGAGACACATGCATGTTATGCCTTGTCTCAGGAGAGAGTCATGCATATGGCTACCATGACCCAACTGGCAAAGGTACATGCTCAGTTAGCATAGGTACAGGCCCAGGTGGCTAACCTACAAGGATAAGTGATAGGTCTGAGATCTTAGATATCTTATTTACAACATAATATTCATAGGGAATAGTTTTATGAATCTATGGGTAGTGTGGCTAGGACATGAGATAGATAGGATAGAGCCTAGCCATAGAGTTGGGATGATGTATATTGTTGTACTTTGTAGAAAAACATGATATATGTATAGATATCTCATTTTGGCA
The DNA here is from genome assembly GCA_037957365.1 of Torreya grandis. Lineage (NCBI taxonomy): Eukaryota > Viridiplantae > Streptophyta > Pinopsida > Cupressales > Taxaceae > Torreya > Torreya grandis. The sequence goes on along the minus strand of JARHVA010004028.1, from coordinate 1,414,118 downwards.
GTTAGATGTTGATTTTATGTGTTTGTATTATGGTTGTGGTTATGGATTCTTGGATATATTTCTTTCTATAACATGTATTTAACTTTTTTTGTATATGATATAGGAAATATATGAGTTATGGTTTCTTTTCTAGCATTATGTAGGACACATGCATGGTTAGAAAGAAACAAGAAAAAAAGGTTTGGAAAAATATAACCAATCAAAAATAAATTTCCTATATGCTATTTTACATTGGTAAATGTGTAATAACAAGAAAATTACTAAGTATAAAGAACAAAATGGTGGTAAGCAAGAGGGTTAAAAAAAATTAACCCAGAGAAAAATTGGCATAAAATTAAAACAAGTAAAATCACACTAAATCGCATTGGGAAGTATGAAAATAATGTAATAAAATGGAAAAGCATATGAAAAAAACAAATGGTATAAAAAAATTAATTAATCCAATCAATCACACTAAATTGCATTGGGAAGTATAAAATAAAAACAAAATTGGTAAAATTGGTCTTAAATTTATCACACTAATTTAAGCTGGGAAGAATGAAAAATTCAAGAAATGATTGGATTCTTACATGCAATTAGAAAATAAGAAGATAAAAGTGAAATAATAATTAATTAAGCATAAAACATACTAAATAAATATGGTAAGCATGTTAATGATGTGTAACTTCATAATCAATCACATCTTATCTCATATTTCACACATTTAATTTCTTTGTGACTTAGATTATGGGAAAATTTTGTGAGGAAGGCTAGGTCTTACCTATGGTCTTATACTACAACTCATAAATAGAACACCAATGAGGTGTAATAGTGGTAAAATCTAGTAACAAGGAATGTAGATGATAGGAAGGTGAAATTGTGGTAATTTTTTAGGAAGGTCAGGTCCTACCCATGGTCTTACAATGAAACTCACAAATGGAATCCCTAGGGGAGTGATTAGTGAATAAAAGAAAATTTATCAAGAGGAAATATGATGAATGTAGGGAATGAAAAAGGTAATGTAAAAATCATAACTTAGGCATCTTATGATAATACCTTAGGAGACAAGAGACATACTAAGGACATGAGAAGACACTAAGTGACTAGTAACCATCAATGTTCAAAGGAAACTTGTTCACTATAAACACTAAGTTGTGTAGGTAAATAAGCATGCTAATAAGATCAAAAAATGAAGTTAGATTAGTATAAGAAAATTAAAATAGACCTACCTTCCCATGATGTGTTCCCCATTCTTTAGGACCCCTTACATATTTGTTAGTCTACTATGAAGATTGGGTACTTGCTTGAGAAAATAGGTAGTAATAAAATATATTTTTATTTTTTCTTTCTAATTTACTAGCCTACCATACCCCAATGGACCTTGTCTCTATTGTGAGACCAACTATGGATTTTGAGCTTCAAATAGAAGAAGGATATGTGCTCTGAATCACATCTTTTAGTGTGATTTGACTTTTAATAATTTTTAATGTTTTTACCTTTTGTATCATTACCTTTTATTAAATAATTTAGCTTTTGAATTTTTTAAGGAATTTTTTTAAAATATTTCTCCTCCATATGGACTTGGAATGACCAATCATGAGAGATAGAGTGATACACATGAATGAGTTGTAAGCTTTGGCTAAAGGAAGCTAAGTGACTAAAGACTGACTAGAACACTTAGGCTTAATAATGAAACATGTTATCTCAAGTCTCAATCATGTATATGCTTAGTTTGAAAAAAGGGAATATAGTAAATAAAAGAGATCCAAAGTGGACTGGTAAAAGGAGATTATAATGAGATTAATTTTTTTCTAACTAATCATATGGTAAAGAAGGGGTGACTAAGGGAAACAAGGTTTGTATAACCAAGTCACAATGATAATTATCCATGTATATATATGTAAGAAAGAAAATAATCATGCAAAGAGAATAAGGGAGTCTTTTAAGAAAGAAACTTAAGAATAAAAAAAAGGTAATGATAAATAAGACATCCATAAGCAAACATAAATGACATTATAAGTAATATAAAGTGCAAAATAAAAGGTCACCATGTAAGATAAATAAGAATTTGACATAATGTCAAATGATATAACAAATAGATAAAGATAACATTAGAACACACATCCAATCCAAATGAAAATGTAAGAAAAACATGCATGTTTTCATAAGTATTGATATATTTTCCCACATACATTATCTATAATATCTGATAAGTCTCTATGAAATTGAATGCAAACTGCATCTAATGTCTCATCTATCTTTAACAAAAAATGGGAAAATACTTCACGTCTAATCTCCTAACCAAGAAAGGTAGGAACACTTGATGGATTGTGTAGAGGAGGGATATTGGGCAAGGGATGATCAAAATAATGCATGGGAGTGGACTCTATGGGAGATGAAGGGATCATCAATGGAGAAGGATCGACAAGTGAGGGGCTCATAGGTGGAGAAGAATCCATACGTGAGGGAAGGTCCACAGGTGAAGGATTCATGGGTGGAGGAATATGAGGTGAAGAAGGGACCATAGGAGGGGATGGAACCATAGGAGGTGGAACCATGGGGAATAAGGGGGAGACTTCTTATATGAATGACCTATGGGAAGAATGATAGAAGGTGTGAGAATAGCTAAGATATGATCTTTAAGGTGTTGCTGAAAGATGTGGCAATGATCAATGTGATGGGTACCACATTAGTGACAAAGATAATTCACCTATCCATACTTATGAATACACTCATATAGTACCTTTTGGGTAGGTATGACCTTTTTTTAGGATCGAGGGGTAAAAGGATGCAAAATATCAATATATTATCATAGCTTATGATAATGCATGGATAAATGATTATTTGTGTTATAGAAGTAATAGATATGCCTATGAGTAGAATTAGTAGAGGTACTCATAAGAGGTGTAACATAAGTGCAAGGAGTTTAGGAAGGCTCATCATTCCATTTGGTGTTCAATGGAGCCATCTATGATAAAGTAAGTAAACCATCACCGAGAGAATGTGGTGCTAGTGAAGGGACTGGACTAGGCTCAACAAAAGGAGTGACAAGATCAGAAGTAGGAATAGAATAAGATAAAGTAGGTGTAATAATGGGATCTAAAATGGGCTATACTAATGAATAGGTAGGGTCTACAAAATCTTGAAATAAATTTACATACATCTTAGGGATAAGCAGGCTATAGGGGTTGTGGTACCTCTCAAAGTGATAGGGCCCAATCATAGCATGATCCATAAACATACTCCTACAAGGTTATTTAGAAAACTAGAGGTGTCTACACCATCTCTACCCTATGATAAACAGTAAAAATATTAAAATTAGGAATGATATATGATGTAATATGGGAAGATATACTAAACTAATAAAGCAAAGAGGAAAGATAACATATAATTTTAGCATCATGGGCCTGAATAAGACCACCAAAACATAGATCATCTAAGGTATAACCATCATCATAATCAGGTGTATGAATATCAATGACATTATCATTTGTTGAGGTGTGATGAATGGAATTTCAAGTCTTATTTAAGACAACTAGGATGTCATCATAAGGTGGTTTGTAAGAATGAGGTTGCAAAGAAGCAGGAAGCTCAGAGATGAGATCAGGTGAGAGATCAAAAGTTTTAATCTTGAGATTGATCTCATCAATATCATCATCATCAAACTCTAGGAAGTTAGTGGGAATATTCCCAATGAGTTTGGGATGACCATTATAACCTTGAGTGGAATTGATAATAAATTTGAATCATTAAGACTCATGAAATAGAACACTGGGTAAAGGTTCAAGAGTAGGAATCTTGAAGACACCATGGTCTTTAATCCTAAATATAACTCCATTGTGAATAAAATTTAACTCATTTACAAGTGGAAGAGGCAACTTCTCTCATAAAATGAGTCCATGGCCTACCAATCAAGATGTTTTAAGATAGATGAAAGTTAAATATCATCACCTTCACACAAGTGGTGACAGGTGGGATGGTAATTAGAAGCTACACATAACCTAAAGGAGGAATTTGCCTTTTATCATAGCCTTGATATGTGTTGTATGTATATTTGATAAAATCAAGAGAGGCAACACAAGTGTTAAAACCCTCATCAATCAAGGCATTCTTGACTTGGATATCACCAGTTTAGACTCTAATGAATAGAGGATAACCATCCACATAAAGTATAATATCATAAATAATCATAGAAGTGATGGGAAACTTGAGGGAAAGATAAGTTTCCATTATTTCATCAACATGTATGGACATCTCTTTGCATTTTTATAATATGATATCTTCAAATCTAGATAATGGTGCTTCGTGTCCTACTAGGGAAAGATGAGGGATGTTCATTTTGAACAAAATTTATGTGAGATAGTTTTGATGATGTGGAGAGGTCCTCATAAGCTTAATAAATGGAATTTGGGATGGGATATTAGTGATTTCCATGATAGGATCCCACTCATCATAACCCATAATAAGATTGCTAGAAATAGGTGCATAGTGTTGAAGGAGGTCCTCAAAAAGAGGAGTTAAAGTGTATTGGAATTTATGTTTATAATAGGTATAAGGTTTAGAACAAGGTGGTAAATTATGTTGAGAAGCTAAATTAGTTGGTGTAGGTTGGTTTGTATGATCATTATAAGAAATGTTGATATAATCTTGAGTATCATTGGTGTTAGGTAAAGAAGATGGAGGGATGGTAGAAATAGAGTGGGAAGTGTTATCCAAGGGAAGAGTTAGAATTGGTTTATAAAAATTTATAAGGTCATCTTTCCCTAAATAATTTAAGTGATTTTGATAAGGATCTTGGATAACATGAAATGTGTGAGATAATGGAGGGATGTAGATGGGTTGAGGATCAATGAAAGTAACCACCCTTTTCATATTAGTTATATTAACCACATTCTCTTCTGGAGTTAGGTAAATAAGACTATCAACATTATTGGTGGAAGTGGTAGGCTTATCTTGGTTATCTTGGTGATTTGGAAGAGGGTCTTTATAGATGGCCAAATGAGCATTAGCTTGAGATTTAATGTGTGTTTCATGGGTTTAGAAAGCAATGTCATATGCTTGTTGGCATTTTTAAATGATAGAATCATTATCAAAATTTAGACCAAGAAGAAAATATATAGCCAAATTATGAATTTTCCTATAGGTCTCATGAGAATGACCCAACTATCATGAAACCAATAAAATTTGTTGGGATCATACTAAGATTTTATAGGATGAGTGGGATCAAGTTATCTTGGTAGAGGCCTAGGTAGATGTTTTAGTAATTCATCTGAGAAAAAATGTTTGTGAACATTGATGTTGTTAGGTGAAGATAAGTGAGGATTGGTGAATCATTGAGAAGGGGGATCTAGTTTTAAATATTGCTTAGGAACAATAGCTTGAATAGTATGAATAGTGTCATAAGAGTCTGTGACACCATCATTGGTAGCATGATGATTCTTTTTATTGAGTAAGATATGAGTACATGTAGAAGTTTGGGGTGGATTTAATTGATTCATAAGGAAATATTAACATTTTTATTAGTCAATGGCCTCCTCCAAGGTACATGGAGAGAGAGTCTGGACCCAATAATACAACTTGGGAAAAAGAGCATTGATAAAGAGATGGAAAAGGTCATCATCAACCATATTATGTTCACATTTACTGGACAATGTTTTCCACCTTTTAAAAAAATCTTGGGTAGTTTCATTTTCAAGTTGCTTATAATTGATAAATGGGCCAAGGTATTCTCAGGAAGATCACTAGTTTAGAACTCTTAGACTAGAGCATTTACTAAATCTTCCAAACTAGTAATAGAATGAGTTTTAAGTTGGCTGTATCAATCTAAAGCATCACCCATGAGGGTTTTGGCTAATATCTTGGTAGGAATAAAGGTATTTAATTTGACCCATTCTTTATAGAGATTTACAAATATTCTTAGATGAATAGTAGGATCAGTTGACCCATTGTAATAAATAGTAGGGGTGATACCTCCTATATCGATATTAGAAATTTGAGATGTAAGAGGTTCAATTTAAAGATGCTTAATTGTCTTGTTGACAAGAGGAGGTTGAGGCATAAGATTAACATGGGCATCCTAAAGAGGAGGTGGGGGAACAATTTAATTATGCATGCCCCATAGCACCTATTGAGGGTGGGTTTGAAAATGGATAAGGTAGTTTTGCATTCATAACATTTGATTTGTATTATGATCTTGAAAAGTATTCAATTAATTAAGCATTTGCAATAAAAGTTGATGAGTTTGAATTGCATTGTTGGAATTATTTTAAGCATTAAAATTATAAATAATGGCTTGGGTACCAGTATTGGTGTTGGAAGGAGCTTGAGAAGAGTTGTTAGAATGTGAGGCACTAGTGGTAAAATTATCTTGTGTAGAAAAATATGGACTAGTGAAGGGATCAGAAGAGGAAGCACTAGAAGCATAATGACCATGGGTAGAAAATGATGCACTAGTGGAAGAGTTGAGGAGAGTGGGTCTTGGGAAAGGCCCACTAGATGTGGAACCTACCATATTTATGGAGATACTAGGCATAGAAGTTAAAGAAGTTAAAGAAGAAGTCAATATATGAGAAGGGCTCAAAATAGAGGGAAGAGTTTGAGAACGAAAGAAGCTAGTATCCCTAAATCCATGTGATAATGTAGGAGAAGGTGAATGAGGATCTTCAACTTGACCACTAATCATGAGATGGTAAATGGTTAAAGGATCCTTTCCTCAATGTTGAGGAAATCAGATATAAAGAAGATCATTTCAAGGGTATACTCTAATTTGGGTTGATCTTTAAGTGAGAATAGAGGATTAAAATTCAAAAAGGAATGAGGAGGGTTAACATATGTGGTTGTGTGAGTGTCTATATGAACATTATTCTCATCTAAGAGAGGATCCCTAATCTACTTATGGGAGACCCTATGAGGGTTAGTAAGAATCATCATATCCATTGAATTTAACTCAGTGTTGTCTTTAAATAAGAAGCTCATGATGAAGGAGAATAATTAGATAAAGTAAAATTGATGTGAAATCAAGGAAATAAGAAGAAGTATATAATAGTATAGATTTGACTGGGTTGACCTAGTACAAAAAGTAGGGTCTAAAAGTTAAGAAAATAGGAATACAGAGTCGACTGGATCGACCTAATTCTATAACCTAGGTAATAAAAAGGAAGAAAAATATATATAGTCAATATGTTTGGCGTAGTTATGTATCTTGAGAAGCATAAAATAGTATTATGTCAATAGGGTTGACTTAGTATTGCAAGCACAGAAAATAAATAGTTTATAGGAGACTCTATTGAACAAAACAACTGTGTACTGAAACAAGAAATTATTTGTAAGTAATTTTGAAAGTAAGAAATAAAAAGAAACACATAATCAATTAGGTTAATGAGGTTTATCCAATTGAGGCACACAGCACAAAACCTCACACAAATGCTAACTAATGCAAGTTTTTTCAATACAAAATACAATTGAGCAAAGAGCAAGTAGTTAACTTGAAAATTAAATTCTAACTAAGTGGTCATCTTGAATGTTATTAAATTATGAAAATATTATTTTAAATGTGATAGGGAGTTGGTTATAAGAAATGAACTAGAAAGCAATCTATGGATGGTTTTAGGATGTTTAGTCTGAAAGGGATATGTGTTGGCAATGGTATTAGCTTAGTATTGGGGCCCATCCCCTCACTTCACACACCATAGTGATAAGGATGTTGGGTTCTTTGATAATATATACCATTAAAAACATGTTTATACTTGGTCATAAAACCAAGTCAGCTTCCCCCTTGGTGATGAAATCCAAGTAGATAGGCCTTGGGTAGACAATTGTTAAAATGCATTTTTAAGATTATGTGATTTGGTAGTGTGTACAAGAAAGATAAAAATAATGAAACTAAATGGTATATTGAAAAACCACCTAATCAGACTATGTGATATATTCTAAGTATGCAAGAAACTAAAAATAAAAGTGTGAGATAATTACTATCATATAAGTGTTAACTCCAACTTTGAAACATAGTATAGTGTCGGTTCAAATGATAATGTATGTAGAGATTATAGAACATAGTCAACAATATTGTTACTATACTATTAAATCAAGGGTCTGAAAAAGAACTACATCAATAGTGTCGACCTAGTTTTCTAGATAGAAGACAAAATATAAAACAATGTCGGCAGGGTCAACCTAGTTTGTTGTATGGGGGTAGTTTTAAAGACTACAAACTATGAAAAATAGAATCATAATGAATAACAGAAATGATAGAGAAAGAAAGGAACACTGGTGGGTTGGAAGATGCTTAGAAATTTCAAAATTTATGTTTAAGCTACTCAAAAATTTTACCAACTAAGTTAACTGGGTCAACCTAGTTATGTAAAAACATGCTAATGAAGCCTGTAAAGTATACTACATCAAAAAAGTTGACCTAGTATGTTTTATATAAGTCTAAAAAGTGTAATGTGTTAATAGGGTCAACCTAGTAGTCTATTGGAAGTCTAAAAAATGTATTATGGTGATAAATTTAACCTAGTAGCCTATGCCTAATAAAAAACCTTCATAAATAGAACAGAGTCATATTAATGTGACTTTGTGTTAAACCTACACACAAAAGTTAGAACTATACCAACACTATCAACCCAATATCACAAATATAGAGAAATAAAAAAATAAAAATGTGAGATAAGACTTGTAAGTGTTATATTCAAATTAGGTTCACCAGAATGTATATAATTATAAATGCATCATGTCTATAAATAAATCCTAACTTAGATAAGATAGATCATACCATACATATTTGATTGGGAATACATTAGATAATCAAGAACATTACCAATATGGGGATCTGCTAAACCCAATTAGGGAATATTTTATCAAAATACATAATTTTAGGGAGGGTTTCAAAGCCTCCAATCAATCAAAATCATGTAATAACCCTAGCTAGGTCTTATGTTTTATATTCATTAAACTAATAAAAATTAAATTAAATTATAATCTAGTACTCACCAAAGCTTGTGGCACAAAGTCGAGGTAAGAAATAATAAAAATAGACATGCATAGAATACATATACTCACATCAATGTATATAGAATCCTAATGTATGAAAGAGAAGTACAAATGCATATATATCTACTCTTATAAAGGAGGAACAAATTTAGGAATACTTACCTTTGAAGATGAACTCGCCAAGCCTCAATCTCTCCTTTGGCCAAGGTGATTTATAAGAGGTTATTGTGATATGTAAGGATGAAAAGGGTAAATCAGTTATAGGCTATATAACCTATCAATGCATCCAAAAGGATAAGACAAGATTTGTATCTTCAAATAAAGTATGAAACCCTAAGCTTATTCCTCAAGTAGAATGGTGGATAAGCAGATGTGAAATAGCTCTTACTTATTCTCTTCTTTAAATAATGCCAAAATAAACTTGTATATATAGGTAGATTTAACCCTAAGCCCTTCCAAAGATTTTGGCCAATAGGGTTGACCTAGTTAACCTAGCACAATTATGTACAATAATTAAATAGGTCATGGGCTAGGTCAACCAAGAGCTGACCTAGACCCTAAATGACTTCACCTAAAACTATATGGGGTCCACCCAGTTAACCTAGTATAGTGAACAGTCAAAAGGGGCCCCAATTTAGTGTTATGGTGTAGAATTTCACCCTTATGGGAAAATTTTTTAGGCTATTTCACTCCTCGCTATGATATTGGATCAACCTCAGGCTATGGGTATCCTATAATGAGGTTGAACCTCAGGAGAAGGCTAGCTTCCTCTTGGTAGATCACCTAAACTAATACTTCTTCTTGGAAAAGAGATAGAGAGGATTTATATGGCTACTAAGATATATAAAATGCTGATGCAATAAATTAAATGAGAACTCACATAAGCATGAAATAAACACTGATGCAACATAAGATAATCTTTTCTCACATAATCTCATTAACTAGCTAGTTTGCATAAGTATTTCATAGACTAGGCTCACTAAGTAATGAATGAAGTAAAGAGGAATTCTAAGATTCACACTAAGCATCTATTAATGGTAGAAAGAGCACAAGTTCAGACCTACAACTAACTTAAAAACACCTAAAAATATGTAATAAGGAAGGATAATGGATGTGGAAGACACTCCTTCACAATGTTTATTGTGATCTTAATTTGCACCCATGGAGGGAGTTATTTAGGATATCTAAAACTAAGCCACAAAATGGGAAAAATCTCAAGTTGTGGGTCTCCTATAGTGAGGTTTATCCTCTAGAGAGGGTTGGTTCCCTTTAGATCTATCACCTAAACTAATCTCTTACTTGAAAAATGGAGATAAATAGATAGTAATGCATGAAAACATGTAAAAGGAAGTGATGCACCAATTTTTTGAATGCTTATAATTACACAAGACACACTATCAAACACTTTCAAGACTAAAAACATCACTTCACTCAATCTTTGATCAGATTTCACATAAGTATTTCACAAAAAGCATGAACTAGCTTTCAATCTAGCATGGGAGGGCAGTTATCCACTTCCAAACCAATTAACAAAATATCTATTACACTTAGAATGACCTATGAAATGTAAAATACACTTCATGAACGTGAAAAAACATAGATAGAGGCAAAGGAAAGTAGACATTCACTTAACCACATCAATGAATTCATGAACACACTTCAATTTCGGCCTACGAATGGAGGAATTTGGTCTTTTATTACATCAAATAGGTGTTGCAATACAAATTTTGACATAGCCTAAAATAGCCAAAAGCATATGAGTATCTTTTTTATTTTGGGAGAAATGGGAGATATATATGGAAATGGGAAGATAGAGAGGGAACCAAGCCATCAAAAATCAATAAATGAGGCCCAACCACCTTTTGATCAATTAGTATTGATCATGTTTAAAAAAATAACTTTCATTGGCTCCAAACAGCTCTCAAGTCTTCCCATTGGCTTATAAACACATTTGAAGACAAAATCCATGCTAAGGATGATGATTCATGATCCATCAAAATGGAATAGATTCTAAAGACTTGAAATTTCATTGAATGGTCCACTATCTTTCTCAACCTCTAGCCTCTCCATCTTCTTAATGAACTTATAGCACCATGTTATACTCTTTACATTATCAGAATTGAACTCATCCACTAGTGTCCCTTCTAACATTCCTTTCATAGCCCCCATTCTTTCATTACTCCAAATCCTAAACATGGGTCTACTGTAGATGAAAACCAATTCCCGTATTGGTTTTCATATAGCCATAATTTTAATGAAGATATATAAGCTAGGGTTTCTTGATCATAAACAAAATGTAAAACTTACATCTAAAAACCTTTGAGAGGTTTGGTTAGCTTTAATGGCATCTTATGACTCTGCAAGATCTACTCCTGGTAACCTAGATCATATATTGATCTTTACATTTATACATTTACATATTTAGGTGACAAAATATTTGATATGATATATTCACCTATGTGGCATATCCTTTGGGCTACTCTTTTCATTTTAAAACCTAATCATTAAAAATTTGGACACGTGTTCCCATCTGGTACCCCATAGATATTTGATCAAATCTACTCTATTGATTTCCTCAAGAGTCTCCTAGCCTTGACCTTCATTGTTGCCATTGATTTATGATCTACTTTCTATATTTTTCCACTTGGTATCCCCACATTTATCCTTAGGATCTTGTTGTCAATTTAATTGGGTTAATGTGATTGCACCATGTGGCAGCCTTAAATGCAATCTATGCTCTTTGAATTCTTGACCTCATTCATTCCATTGATCTCCTTATTACTATTAAATCTTCTCCATCGATATTTGATATGCTAGATCAAAAGTGGACCAATGATCTCCTTTGTCACTATGATTGAATGTGAGACATCAATGTACTTTTAACTCAACATGATCAATATAGTTGGCATGTTCATGTTTATCCTCAAGATCATCCGACCTTTTGACCTTGAGCTCATCATTGATCTCCAACCACATGATTAAATGTGCACCATAGATCTTTCTTGACTTGTTAACTTTGTGAGATCATCTATGTGTCATTTATCTTTGCTCTGAGCTTCTAAGATCATGCCATTTGTAAGCCCTATGTTCAACTTAAAACTTGTTAAGGATTTTTAAATCCAAATGTCTATTTATTTTGGCTTTAGTTTGAAATTCTTAGGCACGTCTCACACTGTTAGATCATATTTGGATCCTTCTATCTTGAGATAAAAAAATCATCAAGACATCACATTTATGGGGTATGATATTGGCATAAAGTACATCACTTTCATGAAATCCTTTAACTTTGTTTGGCTTCCCAAGAAAACTTATAAAATGCATAACAAAACTAATATATTCATTCCTCTATGATGTGCTATGATGGTCTGGTTTCCAATAATCACATTAAGGAATTCTCAAGACCAACTCATTGACTCACAAGACAAACTAGAATGATGTGCAAAGTTTTGAATGGTAGGGATGACATTTTGACCTGTGAGGTAAAAATTATTAACATTTTGGTGACTCAGTTTGGAAGCATGCCTGCTATGCTTGAGAACTAGAATATTTACATGAACTTTAGATCAATAAACAATGACAAATATGATCCATGACTACAAGAAACCTTTTGACTTGAAATAAGACAACTAGTCCACCAAGAGAAGGAAGGAAACACACAAAACAAGTTAACTAATCTAAAAAAATAAGTGTGCAAATAAATCACTTATTTGGTATAGAACACAAACAAACTAATGTGCTAAAATATCACTTGGAGGAAAATAAACAAACTAATTATGTACAAGTAACCTAGTTCCTCAATAGCAATGCTTCAAATGTATCCCATTAATTAGGATAGGAAGTTCCTCACCATATATCTTTTCAATTTGTAAGGAATTATGGGATTTACAGCTGAATATTGTGTATGGACCACTCCAAAGAGAGTATAAATTTGTATGTCTTCCTAGTTTAGCTCTATCCTCATTCCACTTGAGGACCAAATCTCCTTCTTTGAAACTTTGTGAAGAATTTCTCTTATCAAAGGCTCTCTTCATTTATGCTTGGTGGGTTTCCATGGCTAACATGAACTAATTTCAAACTTCTTCTAGCTCCATAAGCTTAGCATATCTAATTTCCATTAGTTCATTCTCTAATAACTCTAGTTGATGCATTAGTTATAAAGCAGGAAATTCAAGAGAAATAGGTAATTTTGCTTCCTTACCATATACCAACTTGTATGGAGAGTTAGCTATTGATATTTTTTAGGTGATCCTATCATCCCATAGATATGATTTAAACTTGAGATACCATGACCTTTTATTATCTTCAATAATCTTTCTTATGTTCTTTAACATGTTCTAATTTGTGGACTCAGCAAGACCATTGCCTTGTGGATGTAATTTGATGAAGTGCTGAGATAGGCATCATATTGGATAGCCCATTGGTTGATTCTAGTCCCCATAAAGGCCATATCATTATTATAAATAATGGTTTAAAGAACTCAAAATCTAGTAAGCAACCCTTCATATAATTCTAGAATATTGGATTCATTTGCTTATTTCAATGCTACTATTTTTGTCCATCTAGTAAAGTAATCTATAGAAATTAGTATCCATTTATATATTGAACTTGAAGTGGGGTTAATGATACCTATAAATTTCAATCCCCATTATACAAAGGTTTGGTCCACTGTAATTGAAGAGTTAAGGTTGCAAGTTTCACTTTTCTTACAAACATAGCACACTGTTTGCATTTCCTAACCCATGCATGGCACTCATGAAAAATGTTAGGCCAATAATAGCCACCTCTCATAATATTAAGGGTTGTAGTTCTTATATAATATTGACCTCCACCATGTCCATCGTGTAACTGATCAAGCAATCTCTATGTTCTTCCTGGCTCTGTACATATTAGCAACATGCCATTAATATCTTTCTTAAATAAAACACCATCAACAAGAAGAAATGGAATTGATTAAAATCTAAAATGTCTTATTTTTTAATCACTTAGATGAGAGGAATAAATACCATCTTGTAGATATCTTACCAAGTCATAAAACTAGTTAGAATGTGAAGTATGATTAGCTACAACCTCTTCATCATTTCACACCAAAACCACCTCATTAGCCTCTTACAAGTTTTGGGCTAGATGCTCACAAAGTCCTTTGCCACTAATCAGCTTTGTGACCTTAATTTCCACATCATACTCCATTACCTTAGTTATCCAACCAGATCTTTTCTCATTTATGTCTTTGTTCAAGAAAAACTCCTTGATACTTGGATGGGCCACCATTAGGTGTATCTTATTGTTAGACAAAAAGTATCTAAATTTATTGAGAGACCTTTAACTAAAAGTACATGTTTTTTAACAAAATATTACCTTGTTTCATATTCTTTCAAGCCTTGACTGAAGAAGGCTATTGGTTGCTCTAAGGTCTCATAATTTTGTTTCATAAGAATGCACGAAATGGTGTCTATGTTAGCATAAGTGTATAAAATGAAATATTTTTTAAAATATAGGTTTATGAGTCTATGCGCACTAGTTATGGCCTTCTTGATCTCTTTAAAAATCCTTACTCCTTCCTTAGACCATATGAAGCTCTGATTCTTATTTAGCATGGCTATAAGTGGCTTAGCTAAAGTGGTAAAATCTGAAATATATCTTATTATAAAATTGATTTTACCTAAGAAGCTTTGCAAATCCTTTTTTTGTTTGGGAAAGGAAACTGCAAGAATTGAATCTATCCTTTTAGTATCTATACTCAAACCATATTTTGAAATCACATGCCCAATAATCTTACCTTCATGAACTAAGAAGACACACTTTTTGGGATTTAAGGACACCCCAAATTGCCTACACCTTTCAAACACTTTCTTGAGGTGAACCATGTTCTCACTTGCACTCTTTGAGAAAAATTTTATGGAATCTAAATAAATAAGTATAAACTTGTTAATAAGGCCTTGGATGCCATATCCATGGCTCTCTGAAAGGTTGTTCCAACATTGGATAAATTTAAGGGCATATTTCTATATGCAAAAGTCTCCCACTTTGTAGTGAAGTTTGTCTTGAATTGGTCCTCTTCCTTGACCAAAATATTACTGTAACCACTATATCCATCCAACAAAGAAAACCTTTTAAACTTGCAAACAACTGTAAAATTTGTTCCATAGATGGTACTAGATAGTGACCTTTAAGGGAAGCCTTATTCAAATCATGAAATTCAAAACTCTAATCTCACCATTCTTCTTCCATAATGGAACAAGGTTTGCCACCTAAGTTGAGTGTTTGATTATAAATATAATAGATGACTCTATGAGATTATGAATCTCAGCTCTCATCAAAGGCTCAAGCTTTGGATTGATAGGTCTTTGCCTTTGTCTCACTAGTTTAGTTTTAGTTTCTAGCTTAATGGTGTGTTGAGCTAGACTTGGATCAAATCCCTTAAGATCACTATATTATCATGAAAACATATTAACAAAACTTGTGCATAATTCAATGAAATATTTATTTTGTGAAGGGGTGCATACCTTACCCAACTTCAAGTTTTTACCAGTTGTAATCTCCACATTGGCATAATGTTCCTCTTTTGTTGACAAAGATAACTTCTCTTTTCTCAACTCATCATCACCATTGAATATGTTCTCAAGTGATACTAATCCCTTGGCCAACTTATTTGTTTTTAGTTACATAATCTGATCACCATATTACTATAATAACTTTGATTGATTTCTTGAGGAAAACTCAACCTCTTCTTACAAGAACCTAAAAATTTGATTATCATCTTCAAACACTTTCCAATTCTCATGGTTATCTAGAATATAATACCTTAAAATCACCTTAATGTGTGACTAAATTTTTTCACTTTTTATATCAGTTGGGATACTAAATTATGCCCTAATGGAAGCCAATTTGTCTGCATGTTTGTTTTCATCTCTTGGTATTGCCTGAATGTTGAAATCCTAAAAATCCTCAAGTAAGTCCCATACCCTATACTTATAAGATCTAAATAATAAGTTTTTTCATACATTAATACCTCTTACTTTGTGAATTATAAGTTCACTATCACCAAATACTTGTAAGGTGTTGACTTTCATTTTCCTTGACCTCTGTAAATCGTGCTCTAGTGCCTCATATTTTGTAACATTTTTTGAACAACCAAACTTAAATTTAATAGAAATAAATACATTTTTCTTTGATGGATAAATTAACATCATTCCATCCCTAGTACTATGTTTATTCCTTGATCCATCAAAGTATAATTTCTATAGACCATCACTAGACTCATCATCCTTCATCATGGCTGGAATTAGTGTATCATTCTCATGGAGTCAATAAACACCAAGTCCCCATCATTAAATTAGCTTATAAGTATCATGTTAATACATATTATATTCTCACTCATCTAATAATAAATCTAGAACTCCATATAAAGGTGATTCATTTTCTACTCTATTAGTTTCTAGTACCTCGTATGAGATGATACAGTTAGTGTTTATAACACTTGGCATATATGGCTCCAAATAGAAACGTGTTATGGGTTCAGAATGTATTGTTACCTTGGTAACATAATTGGTTATGAACATTAAATATGTCCAATTATCTTATAATTATCCTCCAATATTTGAGATGAAGTCCCTTGATAGACACATGGCAAAATAGGGAGGCAAATCCACCACAACTACATCTTGTTGAATGGTAACATTAGGACAAGCATGTAGTGTCAAATTCATATATTTAATAATTCATATTATATTTTTTGGTGACCCATCTAGTTGAAAAACTCCTTTAGTATTTGGTTCATAAATAAGACCAAGCTTGTCTACAATTTACTTAGGCATAACAGTGTTACTGGCTCCACTATCCACCATACAGTTATGAACCAATGTGTCACCAACTATCAAAGAGAGGTAGAGAGGATTAGTTTTATTTTATTTTACCTCAAATTTATCCACTTTTACTACCCTATGTACCTATTTTACTTATTTCTTAGTTGGTTGGTCTAAATTAGTTATGATAACACCTTCTTTCTCAATCGGTTTTGGAGACAATTTGAGAGCTAAAAGCTCTTGAATGAGCATACATTTTTATCCTAAAATAGAGAGGGAATAAAAAATAATAATTCTGATGTTATACTTCTTAATTTTATCCACTATACTGAATTGAGCCCCACTAACTTTTGGTTGCACCTTTTGAACCATTGGTTGTTCATGAACAAGAGGTACTTGATGAACCATTCTAACCTTTGTATTCTAAATTTTTTGTGTTTTAGGGGAAACAAGTTGATCTTTGGTACTCTTTATAAAAACATTAGGAGTACTTGAATCATTACTCACATCTTGAGCCACATCTATGTCTCTTCTTATAGATCTAGTTAGAGTTACAACCCAACCAATTATATTACTAGTCTCAACACCCTAATTGAATGCAACATGATCATCCATTTTCCAATTCACATTAATGGCTTTAGGATACCCTTAAACTTTTTGAGTCTCTCCTTGTGGTTCCAAACTTGTTTCTTTGTACTGAATTCCTTGAAGATAAAAACTTTCTTATGTCATTTATGGCATAGTAATATTTTGTGACACCAAGGATTGGTTTTGAGCATCATTGAGATTAAATGGCTACCAACCTGAATCATACATCAAGTTATTCTAAAGATGTGTGGGAAAAATATCTCTTTAAGTGTAAGGTACATTAGTATCAATATTTGCATATGGTTTAGCTTGAGTTATGGCTCTTTATGATTGGTATGGTGGTCTATTTTCTCTGAACCCTTGATAAGGGTAACTTTGATTTCAAAATGGTTGATAGGTGGTTTGATTTTATTATTGATAAGGCCTATTATCTTGGTATTTTTGTCTCTTGAGTTAAACTATTTCATTCCCAAAATATTGTAACAAACTTTTTAATTCTCCAAGCTCACTAGCTTCACTAGAAGGGGCTACAATTTGATCTTTAGGGGATGGAAGAGGATCTAAATATGGGATTTGAGGAAGTTGAGGGACTAGTATAGACTTTAATTATAGGAATATATGCATTGGAGTCCTTGCAGATAATTTACCAACTTGTATCAAGTTGTTCTCTACTCTTATTACAACCTCATAAGCATCCATTAAGGTAATACCATCCATTGACTGTATCATCACACTAATATCCAAGTTGAGGGATTTGATATAGTATAAGAAGGCATATTCTATGGATGGTCTATTCAATGCAGGTATCCTAGTCCATGTCTTTTGGAATATGAGGTTAAAATCAAACATGAATTCATGGGTAGCTCTCTTTATGGTAGTCAGTTGTTTAACTAAGGATAAGTGGTCAGATTTATCCTCAAATTATCTAACTAAAGATGCAACTAATACATCCAAGTTAGTAATGGAATTTAGTGGGATATTTCTATACTACTACAGTACTTTTCCTTTGAATGAAGTAGCAAGTAGTCTAATAGCTATATTGCCTTAAATAACATTATGAACTAAACAAAGGATGGAAATATCTTTGATGTCCTCAATAGGATTTGTTTGATCTTCTCCTAAGAATAATGGGATACTCTTAAGATTAAACACAATAATTTCATCAAAATAAACTAAATTTAGTGGACTACCTATTAGTGGCTCAGATTGCACCCTAGCTAAAAGTGGAAGTGTTCAAGTCCTACTCTCAAACCTAGCTCAACATGGGAATGACCCTAGGCTATGGGTTACCTATAATGGGGTCAGACCTCTAGGATTTTTAATGAGGTTAGCTCCTTAGATACATCATTAATCTCATTCTAACTAAAACCTACAAATTATTAGGGTGAAAAGGAATAGAAATGCAATAAATGGAAATCTATACTAAACACGGTGATGTACCAAATATTCAGTGATCCACTATTAACTTGGAAACTTCTATAACTATTAATGAATTCAAACAAGAAAAGGACTAGTCAAACTCTATGACAAGGTTTCAAGCATGATTATTTTGAATTAAAGATGAAAGTAGACTTGTGACTTGAATGATGAAAAGGGGAAGGTCTATATAGGGCACTATCAACTTACGACACTTCAAGAGGAATGTCACTATTTAACACTTCATACAACATATAATAAACCAATATAATTGAATTAAGGTACATGAAGAACATATAAATTATGAATAGAAACATATACTCTAAAAATCAATCTTCTATAAATCACACTTAGTGTTCAACTAGAATAAATTGTCTTGTATTGCTTCAAGAGAGTATTACAAAGTGATTTTAGCAAAGCTTCACTATTTCCATTTCAGGGATCCAAATAAAGAGTTCAAGACTAGTATTTATAGGAAGAAAAAGGGGAAGAGAGAAAAATTCTACTAAATGGATCATTAATGAGTCCCATCCCATTCAAAACAACCATCCCCTAATCCTCCTTGAGCCTACTCCTGCATTATGGTCGCTCTATCCTATTATGGTTTGATGGAGGATACAAAATCAAGGTAAATTATAGGGGGGATTCTTAATGAATAATTCCTTTCTTTTAGGGTGAGGTCTTCATATTCAAGGTCATGATTGTGTCTAATTTTAGTGGCTATCTATATGGCTTGGGATGTTCCTCCATTAATTACATCTATCTGCCTCTGCTTTGAAATGTACAACTAGGCTTACTATAAATTGAAAACCAATTTAAAATATTGGTTTTCCTATAGTTGATACATCCACTTGGACATATCTATATCATATGATCATCTATTATCCCACCTTGATCTATGTAAGGTTATAAAAGGAACTATTCTATCTTTGTAGAGTCTTAATGGCACCATTTGATCCCAAAATATTTGCTCTTGATCCAACTTATATCATGTTATATCTTGGTTCCATTCATACTTACCTTGTTTGGGTCAAAATGGCTTTGAAAATTTTCATCAAAAAAATCTTGGGTTTACCCTTTGCTCATTGATCATCGATTATTGGCCTCACCCATATGAATGTGACACTTGTCACTTGTGCACTCCCTTAGAGTTATTTTTGACAATTTAACTTCATTTCACTTTATTGGATGAAGATTGGTATGAAGGCTTGTGGATAATTGATTTCATGCCAGTTGAATGCATCCCTGACACTTGTCATACAAACATTCACCCTTGATATTCACTAACCATTTTGACCTACGTTCATCATTGATCTTGAATTTATGATTGAACATGCACCATTGACTTCAACTGGGCTCATTATCATGTCTTTACCTGCTAATTGTTACATTTAATTTGAGCCCCCAAGATTTGGACACTTGTCAAGCTTACACTTAGTCAGGGACCCTTTTGATGATATTTTAATGCAAACAGATATTTTGAGGGGATTAAAAATGATAGCCCCATGATCATTAAATGATGTCCATGATAATTTCAATGACATTTACAAAACTTTATTAGTCATAAATCCTATGGCTATTTGCTTGGAAGTATTTTTTTCAGGCCTTTTGAAAGATAATTCTTTTGGGCTTTTCTCTAGACACTTTCTCCAAAAGAATCTTGTTTGTCACATCCTTATCTTGAATGATTATTGTATGGTTTCTATTTCTGATAATTTTTTTGAAATAAATGCATGTGGGTCTATTACTTTGGGACAAAAGATCTGAAATAAAAGTACCTTCGGTAAAATTCTCCCAAACAATTTTCCCAAAGGAATTATGTCCTTAAAATGGTCCTTCGACCTCTTTTTAAAATAACCCCTTTTCCCTAGGAATTGCCCTTCATAACTCTACTTTCAAACCATTTTCCTAAGAAAATACCCTTTGATAAAATTAAAGAGGACACTTGCTCAAGAAACTAACCCTTTGGGATTTTGAAAAGTGCCCTTTAGATATGTTTTTTGGGATACTTTGCTAATGTCAAATACCCTTCAGGATTTTTGATTGATTGAAATACCTTTCAAGCTTTGTGCAAAAACACTCTCCCTAGAAGAATAAGTCCTTGGACAATTTTCTTTCAGAACAAAATGTTTGAGAAAATTCCAACACTTATCCCAAACAAAATCCCCAAAATAAATAAAACACTTAGTGAAATAGAGTCCCAAAAGAAAAAAATAGTTAGCCAAAAATGAGTTGGAACAAACCCTCAAAATAATTTGACTTATACTTTACTATGGGATTTGTGGGAAACACTTCCTCTAAAGGGATTCTGAATTTATATTTAGTCAAAAGCTAAAAATATTTCCTAAGTAAAACTTAGGCTTCTCCAAAACTGCTCCTTCAACTATTCTATACCAATAAAAAACTTCTTTAATCTTATCCAATTGTAATGATATACCTACTTGAAATCCACCTGATCTATTCATCAATTGGGACCCTGCTTATTTTTTCAAACCAAGTAAAATCTTGGTATGTGGGCTAAAATGGCCAATAATTTTGGTGACTCAACTAGTTTGACTAGCCTACTGATTATGGAACTTAGACCTTGATTGATCCTACTCAAATGGAAAACTACTTACAAATAGACTTTGCTTGACTTATAAAAACACTTCCTAGAGAAATTAGGAGGGGAAAAAACAAAAAAGTAATAAATGAGAAAGCAACAACCTAAACTACAAATAGAATAACTAAAAATGGTAGTGTGCAAAAGCACTTGGAGGAATAGAAAATACCTATCTACTAATGTACAAGGGGAAAGATATGAAACTAGTATCATAACTTGAGATACTTCCCATTAACAAGGATAGGAAGTCCTTCTCCATTCAATTTGGAAATATTTAAATCATTGTTCTCCTTACATCCTATAATGACATAGGGTCCACTCTAAATACTGTCAAACTTGGAGTGTTTTTTTGGTTTCGCACAGTCCTCATCCCATTTGAGGACTACATCACCTTATTACAATGTCTTCAATGAATCTCTTCTATCAAAGGTCATCTTGACCTATTATTGGTTAGACCACATGGCATGCATGGCATCATCCCTTATTTCCTCTCTCTTAGTTCAATCATCCTGACCTCCATTGTATCACTTTTCAAAATCTCTAGTTGTTGTGCAAGTTCCAAAGCTAGAAATTCAAATGAAATAGGTAGCCTTGCTTATCCTTAATTGACTAAAAGATAAGTGGAGTTACCAATGGCCTTATTAGGGGTGACTTTATTATCCCATAAGGTAGTATTCATATTTGTGTGCCAATACTTTGATTATCTTCCATTGTTCTCTTAATGATCTAAATCAAGTTCTTATTAGTGAACTCAGCTAGTCCATTACCCTATGGATAATAATTTGATGAATATTCTAGATAGATACCCTACTCAAGATCCCACTCACACACCTTTGTATCACTAAATTCCAAATATGATGCTCCAAAATGGGTGATTGGGCTCTCATAGAACTCAAGTATAGAGTTCTCATTTGCTTCCTTCAAGGGGACTACTTCTACCCACCTGGTGAAGTAGTTTATAGCTATCAAGACCCACTTATAGCTAGCACTAGATGAAGGATTGATCATGCCAATGAAGTCTAAACCCCACTACATGAAAGGTTTCTTGATTTGAATGGACTTTAGTGGCATAGAAGCTAGCTTCTATTTCCCTATAAACATAGCACATTTTGAACACTTCCTCACCCATGCATGCGTAAATATAAATAAAGTGGGCCAAAAGTAACTAGATCTGATAATTTTTGTAGTTGTGGTACTAGATAAAAAATGGCCTCCTTGAGGATTATCATGGAAATTATTAATAATTTTATCAATTTGGTTAGTTTTAACACATCTTAAGATCATACCTCCAATGTCCTTTTTGAATAGCTCTCCATCAATCAGAATGTATGACACTGATTATAGCCTGAAATGTCTTCTTTGTGACACATTGAAACCCATTAGACATTCTCCTATTTGGAGAAATCTAGTAATATCTTATGTCCATCTTCATGAAAGAGTAGCTTCATCTTCTTGTTGAGTGCATTGGATTACAAAAACTATCTTATTTTCTTCTCTCACATCTTTAGCAGATGTTCACATAATCCTTTTCTTTGGACTAGCTTTGCAATCCTGGCCTCAATCTCATGCTCCATACATTTGGTGACCCATCCAGCTCTTTTTTCATTCAAGTCTCTATTGAGGATAAAATCTTTCACACTTGGGTGAGCCCCCATTAGTATGATCTTATTATTTGAAACTAGATTCTTAAATTTCTTCAAACATCATACAACATCAAGCACATGTTTTTTGATAAACCTATATCTTTTTTCATAACCTTATAAAGCCTATCTAAAGAGAGCAATAGATTACTCTAGATTTTGATCATTATGTTGCATGAGGATGGTTAAAACTACATCTAATGTGTAAAAGGCATACAAATAGAACTCCTTATTGAAATCTATATTTAAAAGTGTGGGGGCATGAGGTATGGCTTCCTTAATGGCCTCAAAGCTCCTCGTACCTTCCCTCGTCCATGTGAACTCTTTTCATTTTCTTAGAATATGATTGAGAGGCTTGACCATCTCCATAAAGCTTGAAATGAACCTCTTGATGAAATTGATCTTTCATAAGAAGCTTTGCAACTCTTTCTTGTGTTTGGGTAGTGATAGAGCAAGGATTACTTCTATCTTCTTTGGATCAATGGAAAGAATAGATTTGGACACCACATGCCCAAGAATTCTTCCTTCATACACTAAAAAGATGCATTTTTTTGGATTTAATAAAACTCTAAATTATTTACATTTATAAAAAAATAGTTCTCAAATGTGTTAGATGACCATTAGGATTGTTTGAAAATATTATTATATCATCAAGATAAACCAAAACCATATCATTCAAAAGACCATGAAAAGTAACATCTACTATAGCTATTTGGAAGGTAGCTCTAGCATTGGAGAGTCCAAAAGGCATTTTACAATATGCATATGTGCCCTATTTTTTAGTGAAGGTAGTCTTATGCCTATCTTCTTCTTTGACCATGATTTAATTATAACCAGATTGTTAGGCACAACTTATTTTACTCAAATTTTATTTTTTTGTTATAGAAGAAAGGTAAAATTGAAAAAGGGTTAGAGGTTAGTATAACTTGGATATGGTGTGCACTTCATGATCTATACAATTGTAGATACTCTTCTTTGGTTTGGGAAGATGACCTGTAATAAGAGAGAACTAGAAAAGGGTTGGTTAGTTAGGTAGATGGGTGGATTTCCTAGTAAGCTAGATCCAAAAAGTATGCAAATTCCTTAGAGGGTGTCAATCCACCTTATAAGATAAGTTAATGTTGAAAAGAAAGGTTGAACAAAATAAAAAGTACTAGATATAATGAAATAAATAATTTATAAATGAAATTCTAGTGTTATAACAAAATAACATTAAGGTAAATGCTAAATGGTCAAAGAATGGTTCAAGTAGTGTCAGGTTGTTGTTGTTAGTTTGTGAGGTGATAGAGGATTTAGAAAATAAGGTTTTGGTTAAGGTTGGTGGGTATTTAGTATTTTTTGGTTTTGGTTAGGTTGGGTCCACATAGTGACCATCAATTATTAGGGTGACCATCAATGGTTAGGGGCTGAAAATTGGTGGTTAGAGTGTTGACCATCAATAGTTATTGTTGGTTAACAAGGTTTGATTTTGGTTTGACTACAAGAAAGTTGTAGAAGGGATTGATAGGTTGGTGGAGGTCTAGTTAAGGGTCAGAAGGGGTTAAAGGGTGGTGTTTCGGAGGTAAAAAATAATAAAATAAAGAAATTAATTATTGATCCTTATAAGAGACAGATACTTAGCTTGATTGTTGAGGTTTGGAACAATTTTGATAGAGTGATGGTATGTTGGTTGATTGTTTAGAAGGAAAACCTATAAAAAAAGATCTTGATGAAGAAGTCTTGTTTAAAAAGATCATAGATCCCTTTTTGGGTCCTGCTCTCCTTATTTTATAGGCAAAGAGAGATGGAGGTAGAAGGTTTCATAGGAGGTTTGGTTACCTGAAGTTAATGTTCATGATGCACTAGCTTATTATCTGAATTTAATTTTTGATGCATTAGCTTACACATGGATCAAGTAAGTTCAGGTGCTGACCATTTATGGTTAGTGTTTTGATCATCAATGGTCAAAGTGACCATCATTGGTTGAGAGTAAAAAAGTGAAGGGTTAAAGGTTAAAGAGTTAAGTTTGGTTCAGGTGGGTTAGAAGGTGAGTTGGTAAAAGAATATTTTGACTCAGGTTTGTCATTGAAAGGGTGTGAATGGTAGGTTAGGAATCTATGGGTATTTCAACATCTAGAACTATTGTGTGTAGTTTTCTAGTGTCTACATAGCTAGCTTGCATATGACCTTGACCTTGTTTTGGCTCTAGTTTTTTTTTACTCCATCTACAACCTCATACTGAGCTCTAATGGATGTAAGCCTATCTACTTGTTGATTTGCCTCTCTCAGTATAGAATGGATATTACATGCCAAGAAGCCTTCTAAAAGATCCCATATATGATGTTTATAGGATTTAAAATTATGGTTCTTAACTACATTTATGCCTCTCACTTATTGCATAATCATCTCACTATCACCTTTGACTTAAATAAGATTGACACCTCTTCTTCTTACCTCTTACAAACCATGTAAAAGAGCTTCATATTCAATTGTGTTTGAAGTGAAATTGAATTAGAATCTTGTAGTTGAATACTATTTCTAAGCCAAGCGTGAAACCAACATGACCCCAACTCCACTACCATTTTTCAACCTTGACCCATCAAAGAATAAGGTCTATAGACCATCTTCTTCTTGAGTAGTTCTAGTTAAGGATGGTATTATAGCATCTTCCTCATGCATATAGTACACTCCTAATTCTACTTCTTAAAGATTCCTAAAGGGGTTAAATCCATGGTTATCAGCTATCCATTCATCTAGATATAGGTCTAAAATGCCCTTGAGATGATCATGAGGCTCTTGTTCACTAACATTTTCATCTTCCTCAAATATGGTGCAGTTGACATTTTTAAGGTTAGGCATATAAGGCTCTAGATGGAATCAAGAGATGGGTTCGAACCTAATAGTGACCTTAGTCCCATATTTGGTCCTAAAAACCATGTATGACTAGTTAGAAGACAAATATCCCCCAATATTTATGGTAAAGTGCCTAGATATGCATAGGTAAAATATGGGGGTAGGTCTACAACCATTAAATCTTACATGATGACATAATTAGGGCAGGCTGACAATGTGATCTAAGATCTTTCACTCTGCCTACCATTTTAGTGGGAAAAACATCTAACTAGAGAAATCCTTTCTCATTGGGTATATATTTAAGCCCAAGATTATATTCTATAGCTTTAGGCATAACTGAGGTCAAAGTACCTAAATCTATCATATAATAATGCACTAAATAATATTCTATGATGGTTCACAAATAGAAAGGACGGGATTGACAACTTTAGGAGGATGAAAAATGTTATGAACATGACTTTGATTAGGAATTTGATTAGAAACCTAACTGGGGCTAAGCTAACTACTATTTGTGAAAATAATGTTCACCTTTTCAATTATCTCAGTCACATGAGAAGACTTAGAGAGTTCTTGTTGAAGGATCTCCTTCTAACTTAGAATAGATAGAGTATCATACATAGACATAGTGACATTAGACCTTTTCATATGATCCAAAATATTGAAAGGGAAACTAGTAACTTTGTATTTCACCTTAGAAGTAGAAGCATCACTTGGCACTTGAGTGACATGAGGAATGAAAGGAGACTTTCACTTCTATCCTATATTTTGAGGTACTTGTTGAGTTGTAGGAGGTTTAGCAGCTATATTTGAAATGGTAGGATATTAACTAGTTTGTGGAGGTGTGGAAGAAGCCTTAGACTACTCCAAATTATCATCCAACATCCTCCTTTTATACCTAGTAAGGGTTGCACTTGACTCATCTGGCCTTTGTGTAGTCTCCCCCAAGTTTGATGTTACATATTCAAACATATGCTCCCCTTCTTCAAATTTTACACACATGGTGTTAGCTGGTGCATTACCCATGCTTCCTTGTTATTGAATTTGAGATTATGATGATGTCATGGCAAGCACATTACCTTGGTTCATTATAGGGCCTTATGGTGGAAGAAGCATGCTGTCATGGCCTAGGAATGAAGGAATTTTCTAACAACTAGGGTCTTGATACATCTCTCTATTTATAACCATTACCATCTCATTATATTGTTCTCCTGACTACCATTGACCTTCTTGTGTAAGATTATTTTATGTAGGTACCAAAGATCTACAGCTCCTTATAGCTACAAGGTTGTAGTTATTATGAGATCTATCTTGAGTTAATTGTCCTTGGGCTTTTTGGTTTGATTGGTAAGGGGGTATATTGTAGGATTAAGTAGGGTATTGGGTTTGGAAGGGACCTTGGTATGAATATGGCTTATATTAAGTCTATTATTTTCTTTCTAGTTCCATTATCTTATTGTTATGTGCCTTCAACAAGCTCTCAATCATTTTAAATTTATCCAGTTATCCATCATCAAGTTAGATTTGATTGTTTGGAGTGGACAGTGGAGTAATGGTAGGTCAGGTTGGTTGAAGTTTAGGAAAGAGTGGCATGAGAGGTCTTGGCATGAGTTTCCCTACTTGTATCAAACATTTTTCTTCTCTTATAGTTGTCTCATAAGCCCCAAGAAAATTTGTCCCACCCATAGATTGGATCATGACTACAATTTCTAAATTCAAGGCTCCCAAATAGTAAAATAAAGCATAATTGGGTGTGGGCTTAATGACGATAGGTATCCTATCCCAATTTTTTTGGAATCTATAGTTGAAATCAATCATAGATTTTTGAGGTTTTATTTTGATTGAGGTAAGTTGTTCCACAATTGATATATGGTCACTTCTATCCTCAAAATGTTTACATACACACTCACCAAACTCATCACAAGTATGGATTGAGGTAGGAGTTAAACCTTTATACCATTGCAAGGCTTTGCCTTTTAATGAGGTGGCTAGTAGTCTCATGGCTACATTTTCTTGTGTAATATGGTGTACTACATAAAGGTTTGCAATGTCATCAATGTGCTCTATAGGAGTGGTGGAGTTTTCTCCTATAAAGTATGATAAACTCTTCAAAGAGGAAGCAAAGATGTCATCATATTATTGAAGGTTAAGAGGGATCCCCCTAATAAAGGGTACAAAAGCTTCATTTCTTGTTAACATTGTGAATGGAATGGGAAATATTCTTCACCTAGAATAGAACCTTCCAAATGGAGGTATAGATTATGCTCTATGAGGTGAGTGGCTTAAATTGCACCTTCTGATAGGGGACAAGGATGCTATTACTCTCCTTCTTCTTGAGGGCATTAGGATTTCACTAAACTGTAAATTAATACCCCTTGTAGATGATCTTATACTTCTTGGCATGTAGGTAAGGGGTTGGCTTTTATGAGATAGAGGTGTTTGGATTAGTTAGGTATTCTTGTTGAGTGTCTATTACACTTGTTATCTAGAGATAACACCAATTATTTAGGTTTTTGTTTTTTAACTCATCCCACTAGGTGTGCCATAACTATTAGTGGCTCAAATTGCAGCCTAGATAAAAGTAGAAGTGTTCAAGTCCTACTCTCAAACCTAACCCAACATGAGAATGACCCTTGGTTATGGTTTACCTATAATGGGGTTAGACGTCTAGGATTTTTAATGAGGCTAGCTCCTTAGATACATCATTTGGATTGTTCTCACTAAAACCTATAAATTATTGGGGTGAAAAGGAAGAGAAATGCAAGAATGAAAATCTATACTAAATGTGATGATGCACCAAATATTCAATAATCCACTTTCAGCTTGGACACTTATATGACTACTAATGAATTCAAATAAGACAAGGACTGGTTATACTCTATGACAGGGTTTCAAGCATGAGTATTTCATATGAAGGCTAAAAATAGACCTATGACTTAAAGGATGAAAAGGGGAAGGTCCGTATAGGACACTATCAACTTACAATACTTCAAAAGGAATGTCACTAGCTAACACTTCATCCAACCTAAAAGAAATAAATAGAATTGAAGAAGGGTACATGAAGAACATATAGATGATGAATAGAAACATACACTCTACACATCAAACTTTAATAAATCACACTTAAAATTCAACTAGAATATGGAAATTTTCTTATATCACTTCAAGAAAGTATTACAAATTTATTTTGTTAGAGATTTATTATTTCTAATTGAGGGATCCAAATTAAGATCTCAAGACTAGTATTTATAGGAATAAAAAGGGGAAGAGAGAAAAAATGGTAGTAAATGGATCATTAATGAGCCCCATCTCATTCAAAATAACCATCCTTTAATCCTCTTCAAGCCTACTGCATTAATGTCACTCTATCCTTTTCTATATTGATGGAGGATATGAAATCAAGACAAATTATAGGGTGTCATTCTTGTTGGACAATTCCATTCTTGTAGGGTGAGGTATTTGTATTTAGGGTCATGCTCATGTCTACTTTTAGTAGATGTCTATATGGCTTGGGATGTTCTTCCATTAATTACATTTATTTGCCTTTTCTTTGAAATTTGCACCCGAGCTTACTATAGATTGAAAACCAATTTAAAATATTATTTTTACTATAGTTAATACATCTACTTGGACATATCTATATCCTATGATCAGCTAGTATCCCACCATGATCTATGTGAGGTCATCAAAGGACATATTATATCTCTGTAGAGTCTTAATGGCACCATTCGATCCTAAAATATATGATCTTGATCTAACCTGTATCATATTATAGCTTGGTTCCATTCATACTTACCTTGCTTGGGTCAAAAATGGCTTTGTCAATTTCCATCAAAAAAATCCTACGCTTACCCTTTTCTCATTAGTTATTGATTGTCTAACTCAGCCCCATGAATGTGACACTTATAACTTGTGTGCTTCTTTGGAGTTCCTTTTAACAATTTGACTTCATTTCACTATGTTGGATCAAGATTGGTATGAAGTCCCATGGATCATCAATCTCATGCCAATTAAATGACTCCCTGACACTTGTCATGTATACATTCACCCTTCAGATTCATTGACCATTTTGACCTATGCTCTCTATCGATCTTGAATTTGTGATTGAACACATGCCATTGATCTGACCTAGGCTCATTATCATGTCTTTACCTACTTACCATTATATTTAATCTAGGCCCCTTAGATTTAAACACTTTTCAATATTTCACTCATTCAAGGACCCTTTTGATGATTTTTAAATGCAAATGGATATTTTCAAGGGATTGAAAATGATGGCCCCATGATCATTAAATTACATCCATGAGAACGTCAATGATGTTTATGAAACTATCTTGGTCATAAATCCTACATCTATTTCTTTAGAATTATTTCTTTCAAGCCTTTTGAAAGATAATTATTTTGGGCTTTTCTCCAGATGCTTTCTCTAAAATAATCTCATTTTCCGCATCATTATCTTGAGTAATTCTTTCAAGGTCTTTGTTTCTAACAATTTCTTTGAAGGAAATGTATGTGGGTTTGTTGCTTCAGGACAAAAGATCTGAAATAAAAGTACCTTTGGGAAAATTATCCTAGATAATTTTCCCAAAGGAATTATGTCTTTAGAATGGTCCTTTGGCCTCTTTTTGAAATATCCCCTTTCCCGTAGAAGTGCCCTTCGAAATTCTGATTTTGGACCATTTTCATGAGAAAATACTCTTCAGGAAAATTAAAGAGGACACTTTCCCAAGAAACTAACCCTTTGGGATTTTGAAAAGTGCCCTTTAGATATTCTATTTGGGATACTTTGTTGATGTTAGATACCCTTTAGGATTTTTTTTATTTAAATACCTTTTGAGCTTTGTGTAAAAACACTCTCCCTAGAATAATAAGTCCTCAGAAAATTTTCTTTCAAACAAAATGTTCAAGAAAATTCTAACACTTGGCCTGAACAAAATCCCCAAAATAAATAAAACACTTAGTGAATAGAGTCTCAAAAGAAATAAATAGTTAGACAAAAAGGAGTGGGGATAAAACCCCCAAAATAATTAGACTTGTACTTTATTATAGGTTTTGTGGGAAACACTTACTCTGAAGGGATTTTGAATGTTATATTTAGTCAAAAGCTAAAAATATTTCCTAAGTAAACCTTAGGATTTTCTAAACTTGCTCCTTCAATTGTTCTACACCATAAAAAAACCTTCTTTGATCTTCTCCATTTGAAATTCTAGACCTCCTTCAAAGCCACCTGATCTATTCATCAACTGGGATCCTACTCATCCATTCAAACTAGGAAGAAGCTTGGTATGTGGGTCAAAATGGCCAACACTATCTCTATTAAATGGAACAAACACTTGGTTTCTAATGGCCATCTAGGTAGTGGGGATTGCACTACTTAGGAAAATAAGATGACCAAGAGATGAATATTTCTTCTAAGGATATGGTCTTATCCTACTAAACCTTTCTCTTTTATATGATGTAGAATTTAATTCAATTAATTCAAGAGGAATACCTTTACTTGACCTTGTAGTAACCTTTGACATGAGAGAATTACTTGGATGATGTTATGAACTCTACAACCTAAAGAATATTTAGCTTTTGATGATGATGGATGTCTTCCTCTATTTTGAATACTTATCTTTAGCTCCATACTTTAGCTATGCCAATGAGAATGGGTCCCACTAGGAATGCCAAAATTGTTATGGTCTTAATTTTCACCCTTGGAGGGGATTCTTCAGGATCCCTCCAACTAAGACATAAAATGGAAACAACCTTAGGCTATGGGTATCCTATAGTGAGGTTGGGCCTCTGGAGAGGGTTGGTTCCTTTAGATCTATCACCTAAACTAATCTCTTGCTAGGAAAAGGGATATAAATAGATAATAATGCATGAAAACATGTAAAAGGAGGTGATGCACCAATGTTTTAAATGCTTATAATTGCACAAGACACACTATCAGACACTTTCAAGACTATAAACATCACTTCACTCATTCTTTGATCATATTTCACATAAGTATTTCACAAAAGAACATGAACTAGTTATCAATCTAGTAGTGAAGGGAAGTTTTCCACTTCCACACCAATCAATAAACTATTTACTACACTTAGAATGACCTATGAAGGCTACAAGACACTTCATGAAGGTGATAAAACTCAGATAGAGACAAAGGAAAGTAGACATTCACTTAACCACATCAATGAATTCATGAAACATACTTCAATTCAGCATACAAATGAAGGAATTTGATTTTGTATTGCATCAAATAGGTGTCACAATACAAATATTGGCATAGCCTAGGTAAGCCCAAAGTATATGAGGCTCTTTTTTATTTGGGTAGAAATTGGAGATATATATTGAAATGGGAAGAGAGAGAGAGAGGGAACCAAGTAATTAGAAATCAATAAATGAGGCCCAACCACCTTTTCATCAATTAGTATTAATCTTATTCAGCAAATTAACTTTCATTAATTCCAAATAGCTTTCAAACCTTCCTATTGGCTTAGAAAAACATTAGAAGATAATATCCATATTGAGGATGATGATTCATGATCCATTAAAAAGGAACAATATTTAAAGACTTTTGAAATTTCATTTAATGCTCCACTATCTTTCCCAACCTTCAAACTCTCCATCTTTTCAATGAGCTTACATCACCATGCTATGCTCTTTACATTATCATACTTGAACTCATCCACTAGTGTCCCTTTTGACATTCCTTGCATATCCCCTATTATGTTATTACTCCAAATCCTAAACATAGGTCCACTATATATGAAAACCAAATCCCCTATTGGTTTTTATATAGCCATAATTTCAATGAAGATCCACAAGCTAGGGTTTCTTGATCATGAATAAGATGTAAAACTTACATCTAAAAACCTTTAAGAGGTTTGGTCAAGATTTAATGGCATCCTATGACTATGTATTATCTACTTTTGGTAACCCATATTGTATATTGATCTTTACATTTATACATTTGCCTACTTGGGTGGCAAAATCATTGATATGGCATGTTTGCCTATGTGGCATATCCCTTGGGCTGCTCTTTTCATTTTAAAACCTAACCATTACAAATTTTAACATGTGTCCTCATATGTACCCCCTAGATATTTGATTAAATTTGATCCATTGATTTTCTTGGGAGTCTTCTAGTCTTGACCTTCATTGTTGCCATTAATCTACAATCTACTTTCTAGATTGTGCTACTTGGCAGCCCCATAATTATCTTTAGGATCCTACTATCAGTTTCATCTAGTTAATGTGATTTCACCATATGGTAGCCTCACATGTAATATGGTATCTTTGAATTTATAACATCATGTGCACCATTGATCTCTTTGGCACTATTAAATGCACTCCATTGATCTTTGATTTGTTAGATCAAAAGCATACCATTAATCTCCTTTGGTACTATGATCGAATGCAGGATGTCAATCTTATTTTAACTCACCATGACTGAGAAATTTGGCATGTTCACTTTTATCCTCAAGATCCTTTGACATTTTGACCTCATGATCATTATTTATCTCCAATTATATGATTAAATATGTAGAATTGATATTTCTTGACTTTTTGACTTCATGGCATCATCTATGTGTCGTTAATATTTGTTCTAAGATCATGCCACTTGGCAGCCCTGCATTCAACTTGAAACTTGTTAAGGATTTTTTAATCTAAATGGATATTTATTATGGCTTTAGTTTGATTTTCTTGAGAGTGTCTCACACTATTAGATCATTTTTGGAGCCTTATATCTTTAGATATAAAACTCATCAAGACATCAAAATTATATGGGATGATCTTAACACAAAGTACATCACTTTCATGCAATCCTTCAACTCTAGTTGGATTCCTAAGCACACTTATGAAATTCACAACCAAACTGATATGTTCATTCCTACATGATGTGTTATGATGGTTTGTATTCCAATAATCACATTAAGGAATTTTCAAGACCAACTCATTGACTCACAAGACAAACTAGCATGATGAGTAAATTTTTGAATGATATGGATTACATTTTGACCTGTGACGTAAAATTATCAATAATGTCATCATGCATAAGATTTATAAACATAATTCAGAGGCAAGAGATAGTTAAAAATTATCTTTATTACTTTAATAGGTCTTTCATAAAAATATTTTGTAGGTTTTCTCCTTATCAAATGAGAATGTCTTAGGGAATCACCCAAAGAGCAAGAAAATGGGATATATAGGAGAAAAGGAGAAGAGACAGATATATATAAGTGAGAAAAATAGAATTCAATTAATGATCTCAACCACTTCCATAGAATCCTAACCACCTTTTGATCGATTAGATTTAATTCTTGTTTAGAAAATTAACCATTCATCGGCTCCAAATAGCTTTCAAGCCCTCTTATTGGCTTAAAAATGCATTAGAAGACAAGAACTTGTTAAAGGTGTTGAGTTATGATCCATTAAAATGGGAAAGTATCCAAATAATTTTGAAACTTCATTGAATTCTCCACGTGCATTTCTCAACCTCTAAACTCTCCATCTTCTTAATGAGCTTATATCACTGTGCTTCATCTTTACATATTATTTACATTATCTAGTGTCTCTTTTGACACTCCTTTCACATTCACATCTCTACCTTTACTCCAAACCTTGAACATAGATCTATTGTAGATGAAAACCAATCCCATTTAATGGTTTTCATATAGTCATAATTTAAATGAAAATCCATAGGCTACTTGGTCTCTTAATCATGAATAAGATGTGAAACTTATGTCTGTAAGCTTTTGAGAGGTCTAGCTAAGTTGTAATGGTGGTATATGAAATTTTTAGGTTTGCTTCTAGTAACCCAAATCATATTTTGATCTTAAATTTATACATTTGCCTTGGGTGGTGAAATCTCTTAATCAAATGTGTTCACCTATGTGGCATCTCTTTACCATGTTATTTATTTAAATTTAAAACCCAACCATGGTGCGATGAACACGTGTCCTTATCTCATGACCCTTGAAACTTGATCAATTTTTCTCAATCAATATCCTCAAGAATATTTTGGCCTTAACTTTTATCATTGACCATAAATATGTGATATACTTTCTATATTGTGCCACTTGGCAGTCGTGCATACCTTTTATGGACCCTACTATCAATCTTCATCTAGTTAATATACTTATGCCACATAGTAGCCTTGCATGCAATTTGGGTTCATTAACTTTTTCACCTTGATCCACACCATCGATATACTTTTACATAGTTTAACATGCATTACAAATCTTTGATCTACCAGATCAAATGTATTCCATCGATTTGCTTAGGATTTTACCATGACTGAGACACTTGGCACCATTACATTCATTCATAGTTTGTGTTTGAATAAATATCATTGGGATGATGACCAACTTTAAGGGGGAAGGATGTCACATCCCAATTTCTCTCTAAGTGGAATAACTTATTTGATCTATAGATTATTATGGTTGATTAGTTGATTAATTAATAGTTGATTAAGCTTATGTCATATGATAATTATGGGACAGTTATGTGTTACTTACTTTACATGATTAGTTTGTTATGAGTTAGAAGTAATTTTACATTATGTATATTGTGATCATGTTTTTTAATTATACCACATTATTTTATGGATATAATAATGTTTCAAGCTAAATAATCTCATTGTTATGAGGTGGATGTAGGACAAATTCTTCCCTCAGATTGTGACGAAGGGAGATCATCATCGAAGAGGGTGATTTAGATGAATACATTGGGGGACAACATAAAATGGATATAGAAACCCTTACACACACCACATTTGTATTTCATGATTGTGTGGTTAATTATTTAATAGATAATTGTAGTATGTTTTATTTTTTATTTAAATGACTATTGTGATCTTTTATGTTTTCACTAATCTAGTTTCTATTGATGATCATGTTGATTTTTTGAGTGATTTTTATAATTTAGTGATTGTACGTAGCTTACCTTGTTTCACATAATTTCATGAAGATTATGTGACTTGTGGTTTATTTGATTGTTTGGTTAGTTTGTGACGTCGATGAGGGAATAATGTTAATTCAATGTTATGAAATATATAAAATGACTATTCTATGATTATTTTAATCAGTTTAAAACAAGTTTCAAGATGATTAGGGATACTAACCACTCATTAACTTTGGATAAACATAATTTTGTGAAAATAATGAAGTTTGGTTATGGCTTGTATAGTGGTGAACTGAAGAAAATAGGGAGTTATGTTGAGTTATCTGGGCATACATTTATTTAATCAATTTAATTGGTCATTAATGGAGGAAAAGGTGGTTGTGAGTAAGTTAATGGAAAAGAATAAAATAATAGAGTGGGGGATTTAATGGGACATGGCACAAGTCATACATAAGAGAGTATACAGATGGAGAAGAAGGGTGAATGAGTGAAGGAAGAAAGAATATAATCGGCTTCCTTAGCATTCACAAATCCAAAGGTAGGTTTTGTAATTAAATTCCTATGTGTGAAATATTGAATGGGTTTTTGAATTGTTATGGTTACTATTTTTTCAATTGCTTGAAAGATATGGAAAATTAGAAGGGCTGTATGTAGGGCCCTATGGAAGGCTCAACTTCCACACAACCCTACATCCAACCCAAGGTAACCTGAGGGGATTGGGTAGAGCCATGGAATTTTCCATGGATGTTTTAGGCTTTTATGAAACTCTGTCCTAAACTCCTCTCTTAATTTGAATAACTTTGTTCAATAATGAAATATTATTTTGATGGGTATATATATAATATGGCTCAATCTATTTGTTTCGAACTAGTTTTTATATATTCATTAAAGTATTTAGATATATGGATTGAAACCTTGGACAATATGTGGGTTTGATTCAAAAAATATTTTTGGATTTTTGGGTATTAAAATATGTGTTCCTAATTGAAAAATAGACTATGTAGTATATACATTGATATGTGTGTGTATACTCAAATAAAATATTAAGGTGTGTGTGTGTGTGTGTGTGTGTGTGTGTGTGTGTGTGTGTGTGTATTCATATATGTATGTATGTATCTATGTATGTATTTATATTTATATATACCCTTGTATTTTGAAACCTAGGGATTCCAAGGGTAACTATATGTATGATAGTTGTAGGATGCATATTTAAATAAACTTAATGTATTGATTTCAAATAGATTTTAATACTTCAGATTTTGACATGAATTTTGTTCATTTTAAATACTCATATACTAGTATTCATTATGGACTCTACTTTGAATCTAGTAACCTACATATTTACTTATACAAAAATATGGTAACAATATAGGTTAAGCCTTGAGCCTAGGTATGGGTTGGTGGATGAGTGAAAGGGTTTGTTTTTATTCTTGGTTGTATGATTACACACACACACACGTTGTGTGTGTGTGTGTGTGTGTGTGTGTGTGTGTGTGTGTGTGTGTGTGTGTGTGTGTGTGTGTGTGTGTGTGTGTGTGTGTGTGTGTGTGTGTTGTGTGTGTGTGTGTGTGTGTGTGTGTGTGTGTGTGTGTGTGTGTGTGTGTGTGTGTGTGTGTGTGTGTGTGTGTGTGTGTGTGTGTGTGTGTGTGTGTGTGTGATAGTTAAGATGCCATTTCCTCAAAAGTGTCTCATCAGCCATTCTAAATGAATGTTCCTTGGGATAGGATGGTGATTTAGAAGCTACACATGTGAACTATACTCCTCAAGTGATGGATTTAAAATATAATGACCCACCATCATTCCAATATGAGGATAATTAATTATATAAGGTGGGAGGAAGAGTGTACTAAAAGTTTTTTTTGAACCATTAACACTAAGCTCTACCAAGACTTGTCAAATTCTATCTTTATCTCTTGAGGTACTGTGGAGATGGGGGGAGATAAGTACCACCTTGAACTAACTTCTTTCTCATAATTTTGAAGCATGAAGAATGTGTGTAATAATATTTGTAGAGGAGGGCTTATATAAATTATGCTAAGGGTAACTGAACATGACACAGGTTTGGTGAAAGAATTCATTACTAGGTGGAATAAGAGGGTCATGGAGATAAGAGGGGTTAGAATCTCAATCATGAAGAAGATGATTAGAGAAGATAAGGGTATTTTTGTGATGGATCAAATTCATATAAATACCAATCAAAAAATCAAGAGATTTTATAGAGGTTCTTTTGCACTAATGAATTCATCAAGATAGATAAAAAGGGTTACCTCATGCAGACCTTTCATACCAATGGCCCAAAGTATACCTAAAAGTAATGAAGTATTTAATTATTGAAGGTAAGCACACCCTAATCTTATCTCATAACTTTCTACTGCCAAATCATTTTTATGAGTATAAAATTAGCCTCCCCTTTTATCTCCTTAAATCCCTACAGAGCACTACTCTTGCACACCAAATAAATGAAGAAAATATCATTTTACATCAGGGTCTTATCATGTTATTGGTAAAGCATGGTAGGGCCCTAAAAAGTAGTGAGGTTCCACTAGAGGGGTCCTCTATTGAAGAGTAATCCCTTGAGGAAGACCCAACCATAGGGTCCCACCATCTGATAATCATTAATTCCCATGCTAACCCAATATCTAAAACCTTTATTGAAGGCCCTCCCCTAAAACTCACTATCCTTAAACTTAAACCAATCCTACTAGATGAGGGAACCTCCAAGGAAGTGGAGTGAAAAGGAAATACCAGCATGATAAAGGAGATAAAATCTAATAAAGACATCTAGAAAATTTTAACATTAAGCTTTATGAGGTTAGGATGTGTCTATCAGGCCTTATACAGGATTGGAATGCCATGAATAGAGAAGTTAATAAAATAATCCAATCCTTTGCTCATTATATTAAGGTAGATAATACCCCCTCTTGAATCAACACATGATGGTGGTGGATACCTCTTCTCTCAAGATCCCCTGCATAACCCCCACAAAGAAGACCCTAATGAAGGAATAATTTTAGAAGAGACCCTAGATGATCTTACCCAGGGAGAAAGTAGAAGGGCCCAAAAAAACAAGGTTCAAAATTAAAAAGAGTAAATAAGGCACATAGTAAATGATGATTGAGGATGTGAAGGAACCTAAAATGGGATCCCCCCTCTTGGAATAGTTTATTGTTTATCTATTTATTGTTTTGCCTTCTACATGAATAGTTAGCTAGTACTATTTTTGTTTTTATTGTTCAGTCTTTGGGGCTTGCTACTTTACACTTTTTAACTATGGTTCTTGGTCCCTATAAAACCAAGTTATTTACCTTATCAAATAAAAAATATGACATTTAAGATTTAATTATATTCACTTGATGTGAGTATTCATTATTAGCTTGATTGTATATTGATATTACATATTCAAAATTAGTTCTAATTTGAAAAAGAGCTTTGCATAATTATTATTATGATTGGGTATAAATTTTTATGTTATTATGAATAAAAATGTTTATATGGTTGTCTATGATACTATATCCGAAGACCTAGTTTGGGTATAGTTTGGCTGAGTGTATGTTTTGATCATATGCATTTAATGTAAATGTAAATTTAATTTGATGGGACTATGATTTTTTATTAAAAGGGTTGGTATAACTTAGTGGTTGTGTATTTATGGAAAATTTGTGTGTGAGAGTAAAACAAGAATTTTTGGATTCATCTAGTTTAACAAAAGGGCTTTGGGGGATATTTTGTTTGATGGATACATATACATTAAGTATATGAAATACTCTAAGATATTTGATAGTAGATTTCTTCTTTTATTATACTATATACAAAATTATATTTGTATTATATTGTAATGGTATTTCAATATTTACAAATACACACACGCACACGCACACACACACACACACACACACACACATAAATGGTAGAACCAATTCAAATTTATGACACAGTCCACAACTGTATATGGTAAAATATACAGTTGTGGACTATGCCATAAATCTGAATTGGTTCTACCATTATGTGTGTTGTGTTTTTATGTGTGTGTGTGTGTGTGTGTGTGCGTATATATATATGCACAATAGTGTAGTGATAGAAAACATTAATGTCATTCAGTGTGTAAATGAATATGTGCAGTAGTGTAGTGATAGAAACCATTATTGTCATTCAGTGTGTAAATGAATGCTAGAATTATATATATATGCATAGTAGTTTAGTGATAGAAAACATTATTGTCATTTAGTGTGTAAATGAATGCTAGAATATATTGAAAACATTAGTGTATAAAATAATACTAGAATATATTTTAATGTTTATATAGATGCACATTAGTGTAGTGATTGAAAAAATTATTGTCATTTAGTGTGTAAGCAAAAGCTAGAATATATTTTAATGGTTGTATAGAAGCATTAAATTAAAGTATTTAAGTGTTTAAATACAGAGCATATTGTTATTTTTTGGACTGGCTTTTATTCTATATGTGGAATATAAAAAATTGTGTATCCTATGTTATAATGATTATTTTAGGATGATATAGCATTATAAGCTACTTTTGATATGGGTAACTAACAGTTTAGATATAGTCATTACCCGGATGGTATGTTATATTGAGGACTATTTTTGGATTATGTTTATTATTTGTAATAAACTAGATGTTATGGATTCATTGCATTTCATTTGATGAATTAAATGAATGTATGTGATATTTATGTACTTAGAATTTGTATTATCTAAAATGAAATATTTTTAATGAGCCTATTAGTTTTTATATTATTATATATTTTTATCAAATCTCTCATTCATGACCCTAAATAAGAAGTGGATGAATTTCACTAGCTTAATTAGAGTCATTAATGCAAGATGAGGTGTAATCCGATTGAGTGGTGTATATGAAATTGACTAATCCTAAAGATAATTAATTATTAAAAACTTTATCCAAATTAATGTTTTAATTAAACATTTTCATTTCATATGTTGATATAGTTTTAATATTTATGTGATATCATACTGTAATGGATTTATTTATGGTACACATTATGTATTAGATATCTTCAACACATAAGTTTTGGTTTGTTACTCTAGATTCATGTACCATCATTATTTATCTGTCTATGAAAGAGGGGCCATACCCTTATTTGGGAGATACTAAAAAGGATCTATGGTTTGTGGTTGGTGTGTAAAAGTGCTCAAATGATGCTCTCCCTCCTAGCTGGAATACTATACTAGGGACTACACTTGAGATTATATATTGATACTTGATTCATAGAGACTCTTGAGTTATGGAGACTCTATTCTATAGACGTTTATATCATGTTTTATAATTTGAGATATTATTATGTATTGCTAAAAAATGTAACTTTTATACATTATACTTCTACATCAGTGGTTGTAATAATGTATCAATCATGGTTGAAGTTGTATTATTTATTTTATGAGTAGATACAGTATTTATTATAGTTTTAGTATTGTTCATCATTACAATATTTGTTCATGGTGATCCTTATCTAAGTGGATTAGCTATAAAAATTTTAGTTAACTAAAGTAATACAATTAGTTAAAAATCACTATTTAGGTTTCTCATGGTGAGATCTATATGTTGAATATGTGTATTTAATTTTTAAAAAAATGTTGCTATATTTTAGTAAAAACTAGTAGATTTATTGCAGGACAAGAATTATTGACTAGTTGCTTCTCATTTTCCAACCTCACTTCTACTTCTGCCTTTTCATCTCATAGCCTTAGGACTTTCTTCTCCAAATTTGAGTCATTTTCATAATGGATTCCTAAAAGGTGATTTCTCTTTCAATCTATTTGGAGAGTGATAGATGGGTTACATATAACAATGTTTCCATCATAGTGGTATCAAGTGCCAAAGATTTGGTTGGTGATGTCATAGGAGTAAGTGTAAATCGAGTGAGTGGGAGTAATAAATTAGTTTTTTATGTTGATAAAGCAGGGACATCCTATATCCATTGACTAGATATTTGCATTACTTCTTCAGTTCCCTTAGTGTGAGTGGTGGGTGCTACCTCTACTTGTGTTTGTGCATCCTTGAGCTACTTGGTATGGGTTTTTGCTTCTACCTAGGCCTTGGTGTTAGCTTCAGCTTGTAACTTAGCTTCACCTTCAACCTTAGCTTGAGCATTAGCTTGGTATTTGGCTTTATCCTCTACCTAAAATTTAGCTTTGGCTTCAACTTCAACCTTAGTTTTGGCTTCTTGATATTTATGTTTTGGTTGTGCATCTTACACCTTTTATTTCCACCTTTATACTTCTTATTATTGTTTCTTCTTTGCCTTTGCTTCTTCAGCCTACTTTCACATAGTTTTTGCTTCCTCAACTTTCTTATTTATGGATTCATCTTCTTCATCTTGCTTTCATGTAGCCTCTACTTCCTCATCTTTCCTTCTGATAGATTTTGCTTCTTTGGATTGCTTCTGTGCAACCTCTACATCCTTTAGTTTCCTTTGTTACTCCATATTTGTGTCTTGTTACTTCTATTATTAAATATATGTAGCTTATTTTTGTGTTGTTTATGGTACTATTATTTGTTCTTGTGTTTCTTCAATCATTTTTTATTACATCTCCTCAGGCTCAAGTATGCCCTACACAGTTTGTTGTTCCTTAACTTCCTCAGGCATGGTTATATTCATGGATTCCTCATCCCCTTAAAAATCTTTGTCAAATTTGGTATATTTAGGTGATTTTGATTTACCTAGCTAATATTTTTGTACCAATTTCTTTTTCTTGGATTTCATTGGGGGTTTGAAGGTCTACTTTTGTTTCTTGGCACCCTAGGGTTGAGATTGATGTTGAGATAGCTGAGAGTGTTGTGCACTACTTTATT
Organism: Torreya grandis; assembly: GCA_037957365.1. Classification (NCBI taxonomy): domain Eukaryota; kingdom Viridiplantae; phylum Streptophyta; class Pinopsida; order Cupressales; family Taxaceae; genus Torreya; species Torreya grandis. Next base: position 1,371,554 of record JARHVA010004028.1, on the reverse strand, counting down.
CTATAGGGCTGCTAAAAGAAACCATCCTTTTTTACACCATTTTTGATGGCTTAGTAGTTGGATGTATGCCTAGTTGCCTAAATAAGTGTTATGTAGGACCATCTTATATAGATAAATCCAATGCATATATAGTGGATGATCTTGTGGCTAGTTCTGTTTAAAATATTTTGGCCTCTAACTTTCACTAAATTGCTTATTATTATATAGTATCAACAAGGATAGAAGGATGTGGTTGAGTAATATCAACCCAAATTTCTTGGTTTACTTGATTTTTTCTTTAGAAAGTGTACACTACTTTTTAAAATAAAAACTCCTTATCCTTCTCTACATCATACACCTCAATTTTAATGTCTTCCAATATCAATTGGAGCACTTCCCATTCTTCTACCACCATCTCACACTTAGAATATATTTGTAGAACCATGGGATGCTCAAGCCATGACTTTGTTTATTGAGTTCTTTTCTTTGGTAGAAGTGGTAAGGCTCTATGCATAGGTGCATTCCTCTTTCCTTTATCCTATTGCACTAGAGCTTATGGTTGTGTCAACTATGTTGGTTAGGCCTGTAGCTATGTGGGTTATTATAAAGGTACTTACTCTACTTTTGTTTATTATGCCTATAGAGGGATGACTTACAATGGAGGTATCAACCTCACAATTAGGGATTTTTTCCAATAAACTTTATCCTTCACTTTGACCATCAAAATGAAAAATGGCATTGGAGTGACACTTGAGGTAGTCAATTCATGAACCTTAATTTGTATGTCATTGTGTAGTTTGGTAATTGAGGCATGTTATCCTAGATACTACATTACATCCTAAAGAATCTTAAGGTGTGATTATATTAAATCTAGGGCTTCCATCCACCATGAATTAAACCACCCCAATTTCTTGTAATACTGGCCTATTTTAGTCCATGCAATGCTTATGAAGGTATTATCAGAACAAAAAATAAAAGTTACATCTACTGGCCCTAATGGAGACTTCCATTGTTTGAAACACAACAACAAAACTAAAAACTAGAATTGAAAGGTATATGTGTTTCCTACAAGTACCTTTTCTATATTTGTTCAAGATAGTTGAAATCCTCCTATATCTTTATTATTCGATAGGTAATGTCAATGATGCCTCTTGTCACTTGTTTTTCTTTATTTATGGTTTACCATAATATTTTGGTGATATATTGCACCCTTATTTTTAGTTAATAATCCTCAATCAAATCAATAGGGGTTCCTTGTCCTACCCTAGTGGTATATTTTTATCTGATATTTGAGTGGATTGGTGGTATTGTAGACTTATATGGCATGAGATAATTTTCATGATTGTGGAGACCAATTATTCATGACATGGTGTGTGCATTAATCTAGATTTTAATATCCTTAGATAAGTGGATAGCTCCCTAATTATAGCAGCTCAAAAACATCATCATAACTTCATCTAAATACCCAAATATAGGTAGATTAAGTAATCATTCGGTGTTGGAGCCTCACAGTGGATGTTGTAGTGTTAGGGTTCCTAATTGTGTTGCTCCTTGAGCCTTTTGGATAAACAAAGTAGTTTATGTTGCATATATGAAATTTAATGGTTCAATATCATTATATTTAGTCTATCAAATCCCTATCTCAATTCCCATTTCCTATTATTGGGCATCTAATAGTGGACTAAATAGCTGACCTTTGTCCATAACTTGATGAATGATTTGGGTTGAATGATTGTTCTAAAAAATTCCACTTTAGTTTAAAGTCTATTTGTGAATATATAGTTAAAATTTTGATCACATAAGTCTCTTATTAGCTGAAGTTTGTAATGTTTGATCATTTTACATACCCTTCTCTTTTATATCTATTTGGTGCCCAATTTGATGTCACCACTGCCTTTGAATGCATTAACTATGTGTGCATGCTTGTTCCCTTTATAATTAATATGAGATGCTATAAATCATCTTGATATGTATGTTTGGTGCCTAAGATATTTAATTTAATTTTATTCAATTATTATAGGTGATTAAATGTCTTTTAGGTTAATCAATTTTTTTATGCATCCACTTATCATTTTATTTCCAAATATGCTTCAAAACTGATGCAATATTTTGAAATGTCATGTGATTAATGATGTAACTTGACTATTGCCATTTTTATTATCATACCTATCTTTTCATCACCTTCTTAGACTTAATTATAATTCTTGGTGTAATTGTGTCCAACTATATTTTATTAGTTATCACAGGAACTATCTTTGATGAGTTGTCATAGGAATGTGATCACATCCTATGATGATAATAGGTTTCTGGTGGTTGTAATGTGTTATGCAGTAACACACACACTATACAAACATTATAACTTAAGAAAACAAAATAGAAAAATACAAAATTAAATTAAATCCTAACTACATGATACTACTCAGCACCCACTCATTTTTTTAGTAGAATGATAGAGATTAAATATGATATTACTTAATCCTAAATCAATTTATTTGACCTGTTAATATGGTTCCCTCTACATATTTCATCACTATGGTACCCTATGGTGATACTTCATGAATGATGTAGGGTCATTTCCATCGTATGCTTAACTTTCTAGGGAATGCTTTAAATATGCTCTCGTAAAGCAATATTATTTGGTCTAGGTAAAATTGTTTAGATCGTAGACTATGATCATGTCATACTTTTGACTTTGATTGATGATCTATTTCATCCACTATGTTATTAATTGATTTTATTTCATCTTGGTGAAATCCATCAGCTATGCCTTTACTGAATCCTGATCTCCTAATAGCATGATCATCCTAATATGCAGACTAGGCATAATATATTTCATAGGCATTATTGTCTCAAGGCCATATATCAATTAGAAGGGAGTGAACCTAGTAGCTCTATTATAATATATGTGATAATCCAATATAATTATATTAATTTGATCCTCCCAATCATCTCTCTAAACATTGAACATTTTTGTTAACATTTTGCTCAAAACTTTATTGGATGCTTCTACCTATCCATTGGCATATGGATGGTAAGCCAAGATTTTATGGTGTGATATAATGAACTATTTAGTGAGAGTATTAATAATATTATTTAGAGAGTATGTGAATCTATCATGTACCAATTTAACTAGACATTTAAACTTTGTGATAATGTTTTCATATAAAAACTTCATAGCATCATTTGCACCATAGCTTGGAGTGGTAGCAGCTTCCACACATTTCATGAAATAGTTAGTCACAGTGATAATGTATATATCATGACTACACTTACTTAAGGGAGTTATAGGTATAAAAAAATTAGTTCCCCATTTCTCAAAAGGTTGTTCTACAAGCATAGGTACCAAAGGTATTTCATCTCACTAGTTGGGCTTGCCCATTCTTTGACAAATGTCATAATGTTTATCAACTCTATGTGCATTTTGAAATAACATAGATAACCATAGACCACTCTAAAGTATTTTCCTTACAGATAAGCATGAAGTGACCTCCTACAATCCCTTTTTGATATTTTTGAAGTAGTTATGGTCTCTCATGCTCTAGATCTACCCTATACAATACATCATCTTTGCCAAGCTTATACAAGAATCCATTAATGAAGCTATATGGTATGGCTCTAGTAACCATCTATTTCTTGTCCCTCTCTATATAATGTGCATGGAAAGTTACTTATTCTAATAAATTTTTAATGTCCTCTATGTTATTAGGAACTTTAGTAGTTCTAAATAAATGTGTATCAGAGGATTCATCTTTGAGTTCCTCTGGTTCTTCCCCATTGCAAAGTCAGCTGAGATGATCTAGTCCCACATTATCCCATCCTATTTTAACATTAATTTGGAATCAAAATTCCTAAAATAGAATCAACCACCATTGATACATCCTCCTAGAATTGATTTATTAACTAGGTAATGCAATGCTTGGTGAATTTTGAATAACTCAAAAGGAGTAGCTAATAATTAATGCCTAAATATTTGCAATGCAAACACCATGGCTAGTACTTCTCTCTATGTTGTTGTGTAATTATTTTCTATAGTTGATATTTTTATGCTATCAAAATTTATTGGGTGATCCAACCCACCTTTACCTGGCTACACTAAGATAGCTCCTATTGTAGTGCTTGAAACATCCACGTGTATATGGAATGGCGTTTTTCTAGTTAGGAAATACTAATATGGGTATTGTTACCAACCTCTATTTTGACTCAATGATTTTGTTTAACATTTTTGTGTCCATTCAAATTTGTTATCCTTACGTAGTAGATTCTACATGGATGATGATATAGTTGCATACCCTTTCATAAACTTCTTATAATTTTTAGTATGACCATGAAAGGTACACACTTTAGTTGAGTTGGTAGGAGGTGGCATTCCTACTATAACAACAATTTTAGCTAGGTCAACCAAAATTATATCATTACACATAATATGACCTAGAAAGAGACCAAAAGGTGTAAATTATAGACACTTCTTTAAATTTAAGGTGATGTGCAAAGCCTGACATTGCTCTAACATCAATATTGGTTTTTACAAGTGTTCTTCAAATAGAGATAAGACTGACCAATCATCTAGATAGACTTCCATAAAATCATGAATGAAGTCTTTGAATTCATTTACCATAGTTTTATAAAATATGGTAGGCGTGTTCTTTAAATCAAATGGCATTACCTTGTATGTAAATGATCCCCATTCAGTGGTGAAAGTGGTCTTGACCTGATCCTCTTTGGCAATTATAATCTTGTGATATCCACTAAAACCATCCATAAGGGAATTTACTTCATGCCTATAAATGGACTGAAGTACTTCATCTATAAAAGGAATAGGAAATGGATCATTGACACAAGCATCGTTGTGTGCATGATAATCCCCACACACCTAGATTTTTCCTATTTTCTTAGGCTGAACAACCATGAGACTCACCCACTCCACCATTTCCATTGGATAAATAATTATAGATTCTTACATTTCATCCTTACTTTGGTTTTCATGTTAGGATTGAACCTGTAGGGTCACTTTTTTATATGGAATGCACATTATTTTAACTCTTTATGCATTTCTCCTAGATATGCATCTATGCCTTTAACCTCAAAGAATTTGCTTGGAAACACATTTTGATAATCTCTTAATAGCTATAAGGCCTTAGAGATCTACTCTTATCCCCATTAATCCCCCATTATTACAAGCTTAGGGGTTGATTTTATCCCAATATTTCCTTGAGTCTTTTATAATGATATTTGATATATCTTGCCTGATCTACTCAGCATAATATCTTGAAAAATGTGTTTGCCTTCATGTTATAGAATATCAATATTGTGTAGTTTCTCCTCTTCTATTTACTATGTGCTTTGCACTGGCTTGGAATTCTCTTCATGTTGTGGCTCAAATAAAATAACCCTAATAAATTGAGATCTCCATCACTGTCACTAGATTCTATCAGATCATTGTTTATTTTACTACATGGTTGAACTTGGAGTTATTATTTTTGGTTAGCTTTGTGGATGGATAGTGTGAGATCCATGTCCTACATAGCTTCTTAATGAGAGGGTGATTCATCAACATTTTTTATATATTCTACATGTCCATGACATAGAAAAAATTTAATCTTTTGCAAGGTATTATGTACTAGTGGGTTGTCATCTTCAAATACAAAAGTTTGAATGAAATATTTTTGAAGTTGTGCCTAATGTTGAGTTTCCCTCTTACACTCTAGATACATATACTAATTTATTGGAAGAGGTGAAAGGTTATGACTAAATATTTGTGCCCAATATCATGGTTTTACTCCTTGTGAAGTCCATATATCTATACACTGATGGATGTGTAGTTCTAAACATTGACCTTTTTGAAAGAAATTCCATTCTATTTTAACACTAGTGGGTAGATGAAACCTTACACGTAATATTTTTTAAGAATCCTCCCAATGTATTTTTGAGTCTTTATGTATATCCTACTAGGTCATATTAGTTTTTTTCAATGCATAGCTAAGTGGTTGACTCATTTTTTGACCTCTGATACATAGTGTTCAAGCCTAAATATAAATGGATTAAGATCCTTTATCATAAAATATTGAGTTTTTGGAATTATACAATGAACACCATGTGTAGAGGTTGAAACTCATGATCTCTACAAGACCAATTTAAGACGCATGCATTTGAGTCACCACTTATGGATGATGCAGAATCTTAGGGTAAAATTCCTTCTAGGGTGGGTTGAATATAATCCATCATAGTTACACTATTATTATATAGATAGCCTACCTAAAATCTTGTCAATACATGTACTGAAGGAAAAACACACTCTTCAATGTGAACCTATCTAACTAGTGACTTTTTTATAATTGGTTTGAATACTAGTAATTTTTATTACTATACAATATTGGGTTTCCACTTTTGACATTCTACAGTCTGCACCCCATTTTGCCTTTCATCTTTCACCACTTTAAATCAACTATTATCCCCATAAGTATAAGGAGACTCTAGTTATTTAGGAATGATGTATGGATTTTTTTTCAAATTTATTTAAAGGTATGACTACTAATTTATCTTTTAGATGCACTTCTAACTAATTATGCATAGTGTTAATGGTCATTTGGCCATCATAAGCCCATTTTTTATCAATTAAGGTAGGGTAATGGGTATCTACTATCTTCATGTCAATGACCTTAAAATCCCCTTAAAATCTAAGTTTAGCCACTTTAATTTCAATATCTTCTAGTCGACTAATGAGTTTGACTGTACCATAATCTGCTAAGCTCAATGTTACTAGATTGTAGCTCAAAGTTGGTCAACCAATGGCTTCCCATGTTGTGAAAGGAATCATATTAAATATAATCCTAAATTTAAATATTGAATTTTGGATCTATTATCCATCCAACTCAATATCAAGTCATGAATCCACATCCCAAGGCTTCAAGGTCTTCACATACTATTTCTCTTAATTTTTGCTCATTTTCTATTTAAAGAAGAAGTAAGAAACTAGTAATAAGGTTATGGTAGAAGAACCTGGTTATTTATGTGCACATGATGCAGATGAGTGTGAAGATATCCTCTTTATCTTGGTAATAATGACCTATAGATAATAAAGCACTAAAAAAAGGGTTGTTAGAAAGATAGTAAGGTGGACTACCTAGCGTGAGCTAGATCTAAGAAGTGTGAGCTTGCTAGGAGGTTGTCAATCCACTCTTTGATAATAGTTAAACTGAAAGAGATAAAAGGAATTAATTTCCTCAAATAATAAAAATAATTGAAATCAAATACAATAATAAATAGATGCTTGATAAATAAAAATAAACTAAATATAGCAATAGTAGGTCAATACTAGTACTAAAGTAGGTCAAATTAGGTCCAAAAAATAGGTGAGATCTCTATGAACATGTAGGGAGACAAAAATTCAAATTTGGTTGGGGGTAAGGGGTTGAAAATAATTTTTTACTTCTTTCCACAATGACCATCAGTAGTTGGGGTGATTCTCAGTGGTTAAGCTGACTATCGATGGTTGGGAAACCATCAGTGGTTGAGGGTAACCATTAGCGGTCAAGGTGATCATTGATGATTATTATGGATTATGAATATGTTCAAAAAAGGAGTTGTAGAATGGGTTAGTGAATAGTCTAGGATTTGGTTAAAAGGTCTAGGAGTTAGAAATTAAGATGTAGAAAGGTTTGATTTGGATAGGGAGATCAAAAACCAAAATAACAAAACTAGAAATATAAAGTGTACCTATTTTATTTCTTGAAGGCTAATGGTTGATCTTGGGGAAATTTTGGCAAATTAATATTACTTTGCCTCAAGATTAATTTTGGTATAGGTTCAGATTTCTATTATAGTTGCTAAATTACTAGAAGGAAGACCTTTTGGTTGATGGCTTGTTCACCTGTGTAAAATAATTTTTAATTATGGATCTTTACTCACCTCCTACACCCCTCCTTTTATAGGCATAGAGAGATGGAGGTAGAAGGTTCCATAGGAGGTTAGGCTACTAATTTTGATACATCATGATGTGTTAATAATGGGTAAGGTAAACATATTAAATTATGATGTGTTAGCCTATGCATATCTAGTGTTTAGGTGTTTGGGTGGTTGGGACCTGACTGTCAATGGTCAAGGTGACCATCAATGGTCGAGTTTTAAAGGTTAAGTGGGGTAAAAAGGGGTAAGTTAGTGATTTGGTTATCTAATTAGCTAACTTGACTCAGGGTCATGGTCAAGGGTTGGGTAATGGTTTGATCTAGGGATGTTTTCACATTTAGAAGTATAGTGTGCAAAATTTTAGTGTTTATATGTTACCCTTTCTTATTATGCAATTTGTGTCAATAAGTTGTAAAATAAAAATAAATTATGGGTTGAAGGTTATTTTCCCTAAGTATGGTAGGAGGTGTTCCCCCTCAAACTGGGAGTTGATGAGGTGAAACAAAAATTGAGTCAAGGTTTGATAAGTGATTTATGGTGCATCATGAGGTTAGTGATAATGGTGGTTGGGCATTTAAAACACAAACATGTGCATAAATTTTGACTAAGTGTGATATCCAAGATCATGCAAAGACTAAGTTACCAAGGTTGATAAAAGTAAGGTCAATTCTAAAAGGATAAGTGATAAGGTAACCAATCCCTAGCATTAGTTATAGTTGATCAGGTTATTCCTATCAAGTTTCCTAGATAGGGTTGATGTTTTTATGGGTATTCAAGGTAGGAAGTGTTCTCATAAAAAAAAAGAAATGGTCTAGTGTGCACTTTGTCATGCAAATGCAAATGTTCAACATGGCAAGGTTGGTTGGTGTGGTCAAAAGGACTAAAGCAAGGTCATGACAAGATATGTGATAGTTCAGGCCAAAATGGCCAACATTGAGGTAGACGTGGTCAGATGGTTGGTTGGAGAGGGTGTTATCAATGGTTCATGGTTGGTTTTTAAAAAAATAGGTGTTATCTAAAGGTTTGTTGTGGTTTGATGGAGAAGGGTAATATCTAAAAGTGATATTAAAGTGTAGCTGCCAAAATGGTTGAAAAAGTGGGTTTTTTTATTGTTGATGGTCAGGGGTGCCAAAATTGACCATTAGTGATCACCCTAACCATCGATGGTCAAGGAGAAACCCTAAAATTCTAAAGGTTTAAAAGTGAAAATAGAAATCATTTTCACTATTAGAATTTTGACTCTCTGAATCTTGTACACTTTAGCAATTTTGGCATTTTTGCATAAGGGTGTTTTTGATGTGGTTATTGATTGGTTGATTAGTGTTGTGATTGTTGAGGTGGACTAGGCTATTGGACTGAGGATGTAAGGTAGATGAGAATGTGGTTGAGTAGTGGGATCCAAACTTCCTCCTTGATAATGGTTGAGGAATGAGGTAGGTCTTTCATTAAATTGATAATATAGAGTGATTTGGTTAGTTTATATTTGAATGGTATTAGTTTGTTCATTGTTTGATAGGGTTTTGGGTTTGTTATAGGTATTAGGTTAGGTTTATTGTTTTTAGTTGAATTAGTGGATTAAAAGTGAAATTAAGGATGTAGGTAGGTTGAGAGAGGGTCAAGATATGTATAATGATAGGTTTATTTAGGATTAGAATGAATTTTAGGATGGTTATAGGTAGGTAGAGTTAGGAATTCTCTACTAGTGGTCACACATAGTGATCATCGACAGTCATACCTGATCATTAGCAATTGTAGTCGACCATCGATAGTTAAAGATCAAGGGCCAAAGGGCTAGCTGACCATCAACAGTCATAGTGACCATCAATGATTGACTAAATGGTTAAAGGGGTTTTGATAAAAGGCTAAGGCAGATGGAAAATCAATATGTTATTGGTAAGATTGTGTTTGATGAAAGGTTAAGGAAAATGGGTGTAAGTGTAAAATTTTATTGATAAAGGTTAGTGTTTTTAGCATTTAGAATGTGTGTAATGTGGGTTGAGTGTGGGCTTAGAGATATGATAAATTAGTTAAGATAGAAAATAAAAAGGGTAAGTGTGTAATAGGTAGGCGAAATGAGTTAAAATGTGATGAAATCCATGGGTAGAGTGGTTAATTATAAATCTAAGTGTGTTTTATAATGGTTTTTATAGGCATGAGAAATGTGGAACTAGGTCCCTTAGATCTTTGTGGAGATCCATCAGGGGATGACGTAGGATGACTGGATACATATGGAAGAGGTCAACCTCAACATGATGAGGCTTTTTCATCATGTGCCATGAGATGTAGTGATGATCATGGCCCTCATCAAGAGATGAGATCGAACCACGAACACATTTCTATTGCTAATGGGTGATATGACCATCCTATTAGAGGATGTACATAGGATTACTGGGATACCTATTTGAGGGGAGATGATATATCATATTTAGAGTGAGGAGAGAGATGATTATATGGAGCTCTTATATGGTGATGATCATATGTTCATGAGATGGCATGTTAGAGGGATTAGTTATAGACCTCTATATCAAAGAACTAGGGATGATAGGAGGTTGATGATGATGATGATGATGATGATGATGATGATGATGATGATGATGATGATGATGATGATGATGATGATGATGATGATGATGATGATGATGATGATAATGGCAATCTCTTATTTTGCATTGCCAAATTTGAGTAGTGGGTAGTTTCCATATCTAATGCTAGGAGTTTTGGTGGAGATGTTGCTTGGTTAGATAGTTTTTAGATGTGCACTAGTTTTGTTGGTATAGATATATAGAGAGTTATGGGGGCTTTAAGCTCATCAAAGATATGGCATCAATGTGGGATTTATTTTACACTATTGGGCCTATGAGCATCTCAGGGTCTTAAGGTTGATGGGTCTACATGGGAGGGATATGCCCAGATGGATTTTAGGGTGGGCTTCATGTAATGAAGGGGTGACTATGCACTGATAATATTTGGAGGCCATATGTGGGATTTTCATGGTGGGCCCACTATACTTAGCATATTTTATCAATGTAAAGTTGGAGGTGGATTTATGGGAGGAGACAGGGTGAAACTAAACTCATTCCATTTGAAATATTTCACATGTAGTTCATCTTTGTATAGGGGATGCCAAGTCCATTCCTAAGGTACAAGAGAGAGGATGATAAGTATTTGCTTCCTAATCCATATCTATAGGAGGTGATTCTAGATTATGAGAAGCTGCTAGTTAGAGCAAATATTGATGATGTTAGTTTTTTTAATGGGTACATAGCATGGTACTAGACCATTTATGGAGCTATAGATTTTGGGTGGGATGATGTGGGTAGATAGCTCATGGATGTGGACCTAGTTGGTGGGGGTCCATAGGTATAGGTATAAGGAGGTGGCCTTGATGGATAGGTAGGAGTGGAACTAGCCACTTCATAGGCATAAATCATAGTTTTATAAGGATAGGTGACCACATTTCATGGCTAGATTGTGACATTATAGGGTCAGGCTACCACTATGATGAGGGAGAGAGACCAAGTTAGGACTTGACTAGGCTTAGTGAGCCAAAAGAGGGACTCTTTGAGATAGGGAGGAGGAGTATTTATAGCACTAGTAGGACCACTAATTAGTATCCCTATGGCATGGTACTTAGCCACTATTGAGGAGATATGATATTATGAGGCCATAGTTTTGACATAGTGCCCATAAGAGCCCTGATGGGGTGAGTACAAAGCTAGCTTGGTAGGTGGTGTAGGTGTAAAGACTCTAGGTCAGTGGGTTACTTCAGTGGGTGGGAAAGTAGGCACCTCAGGAGGGTAGACACTAGGTGGTAATAGTTCCCCAATGGCATGATATGATATGATATGATATGAATATAGATGATTTTGATACCAACCTATGAGTCGATGTAGCGAGATGTATTTTTGAGAGAGAGAGATGCATATTGTTACATTCACTATTTATTTTGATGACATTATGTTTATGATGATATATAGATATGATTTTTATGGTTTATGGTTTAAATTTTTTGATGCTTTATGTTTATAAGATGTAGACTCACTAGCTTAGGCATGTGATGACGTTTATGGATAATGTTTATGATGATTGGTTATATATGATTATGATGATGATTTATTTTACATGTGGATATGATGTTTATTATTATGGTTAGTATCATTAATATTTGATGTATTTTATGATGATGGTGATGATTTATATATAGATGTTATGGTAAATGGTTATGATCATGGATATGTGATGCGATCATGGTTTACAATTTATAGATGTAATATGGTTTATGATGTTTATGGTGTTGTCATCATTTTTATGATTATGATAATGATGTGGTTGTGGTGCTATGATGATGTTATGAAATTTTGGCCATGGTTATTGATATGTGATGTGGCTATACTTAAGATTATGGTTATGAGGTTACTTATGATTATAGATGTTGTTGTGATGTTTATGGTTTAAAAATGACTATGGTAAATAGTTATTGTTCTAGGTATGGTTATGATGTTTCAATTATGGTTATGGTTTTTTGGTTATTATTATGGTTATTTTGTTGATGATGGAACACAAATTAAGTTAGATAACAAACTAGATGTGAGAAAAGATATGAAAATCATGAGATATACATCTAAGTGGATACATGAACCAATTATGAGAGGATAAAGAAGAAGGCATGGTGCTTATTCATTGGTAAAGACAAAAAAAAAATCAAAGTTAGATTGGCTTAAGTAACATAACCTTTTGAATGCTTTGAATTATCATGCATCAGTTGATAAAGTGGTATCTTGATCACATCATATCAAGTAAGCTCAAAATACCTTGATTTGTAGATGGTATAAGGGGGAGATGGGTGGTAGGTGATATAAAGGGTAGTGTAACCCTCCTGAGGGTTAGTTTTCCCCTTCTATAGGTGGCCTAAGAAGCATAATAGATAAGTCCATGTCATATGTAAGGTGTAGACTGATCAATATGGGAAGTCTACTAATGTTAGATATGAAAGCTGATTACAGCTTTCTTTGGATAGCTTGTTTTGATTTAGATGTAGGGTATTTTGTTGCTTTGTTTTGATAGGTTTGTGAATATAATCGATTCAAAAATATTAAAAATGATTGATTTTGACAAAAAAAATTCTTATCCATCCTTTGAGGGAGTGATCTAAGTTTGGATTTGTTCATTTTGGTAGTTATCTTTCAAGGGAGCAGTCTATCCTTTTAACCAATTTTAGATTTTGGGCAACTATCCTTCAAGGGAGTAGTCTACATGCTAGAGGTATTTGATCCAAGTGATATTTTTGTATCCCAAATTATTTTTATGTTAGGTTTAGACATAGACAAGTCTATTTACACTTAGAGTTTTACCTTTATGAGGGTAAAACCTAGAGCACAAGAAGATTAATGATAGGTGAAAGGGGTGATTTTGAGAGACAATGACCATGGGATTCCATCTGATTAGGGATATAAAGTATCCATGAGAACCATGCCATGATTAGATCCATGGTACCCATATTTAGGATTAGGATATGACTATGATGATTAATCACATGGTTCCATGTTGTAGTCAATTTCCCTCAAAGGGAGGGGTGAAGGTGTGAGGAAGGTGAAAATTGTGTAAATCAAGGGATGAGATTAAGTTAGACAAAAAGGTAAGTTTGATCCTTGTTTAACAAAAGAAAGGATGTAGATGTGAAGCATTGAGAGGCTCAAGTTCTAGATTACCTTCAAGAGAAGACAAATGATAAGTTCCTAATCCATACTGGTGGGTTATGATGTAAGGTCTACGCCAATTGAAATCAATCTTGCCTCACTTTCTTTTCTCTGTATTGGTCACATGTTGATTTTCCTTTATGATGAGGTCCCTGATGTTGAATTATCATTCTTTTAGGTGCTTATTATAATCATGCTTGATTTATTTTTGGTAGACATAAATATGGTTAATCATAGTCAGGTGGTGTTCATCAAGTATCTCAAGTCATGTAAGATGTTCTTGATGATAGTCACTCTTAGAAATGATGTCTTACAATGATATGTGAAGAGAGGTAATCTAGACTTCAAAAGGCAAGACTACCTCTACTCTGAAGACTAAAGAGAAAGGGGTAGCACTCATAGAGGTTCAAATGATAGTTTGATAGGCCCATAAAGTAAAAGGGATGTGTAAATGCCAATCTTGACCAAAAAAACTAACCACCTTGGTTAAAATTTTGTTGAGGATTTTGTTAGAGGATTTCACGTATCCATTTTCTTATGGATGGTAGGGCAAGGAAAAGATTGACTTAATGCTAAATTCATCACAAAGACCTTGGATTGTTTTGTTTTTGAAATATTTACCTTTATCAATGATGATCTTATGGGTAACACTAAAATGATAGATGATATGATGGTTGATGAAGTCAACATTATTTTTTTCTTTGGTTGAGATTAGGGGAATAGCCTCCACTCACTTGGTGAAATACTCGATGGTAGTGATAATGGAGTGGTGCCACAATGAAGAATGAGGATTGATTTCCCCAATGAGATTGAGTCCCTATGGTGATAAAGGCCAAAAAAATTTGGATACTTTAAGGCTATGGGTTGGTGCATGATGTAAATTGACATGTTTTTGACACTTGACACACTTATTTACATAATCACAATAGTCCTAATTGAGGGTGGGCCAATAGTATAAAAGGTGAAGGATACATTTAGTGATAGCTAGACCACTGAAGTGTCTACCATAGATTTTATCATGCATTTCCATGATACCATGGGAATCTTCATGATCACATAGGAAATGGAGAAGGATGTCATTGAACCCAAATTTATAAATGATTCCTCCTAGTATGGTATAGTGAGAGGTACTCTAAAAAAAGGTTCTTCAAGTATTTCAAGAGAGGTTGAGAGGAATGATGCTAAGGTTGAGGTAATCAGAGGTTTTTTATACCAAATTTCTAATGGAGATTCCTCCACATTAAATATGGTAGCGAGGTCTAATTGGATATAAAAGGGTGTGATGAAATGATGAATGGTGATAAAAAGTTTAGAATTGGAGGTTTGAGATGGGATTTGAGAAGTAAGGAAAGCCATCGTATCTATGAATTTATTATTAGATCATGGAATAGATTGGATAAAGTAATGATCAAATGATGCTAAGAGTACATCAAATAGTTGTTTGTATTATTTCAAGACATCATTATTACATTGGTAGGATTTGTTGACCTAGTTGACCACAAGTTGGGAATCACCAAATACATTGATCATCTTAACTTCTAAGGCTAGAGTGCTTTGGAGACCTATTACTAGGGCTTCATACTCAACCATGTTTTTGGTATACTCAAAATCAAGTGCTAAGGAAAGAGGAATAGGTTCACCATCAAGGGGAATAAGAATAACTCTATCACCCCCACCCCATTGGCATTTTGATCCATTAAAAAACCTGGTCATTTGGTGGGTAATGTCCTCTTGAGAAAGAGTTATGATGGACTCATCTAGAAATACTAGAGGAAGTGGGTGTTTGTCTAGTAGAGGAGCTTCAACCAATTGGTCTTAAATGACTTTCCCTTTAATCAAATTATTAGAGGAACTCAAGGTCAAACTTAGCTAGGAGCATGAGACACTTAGCCTTACATTGGTTTTGATATGGTTTAGATTACATGTACTTGAGTGGCTCAGTTTTAGTGATGATTATTTTTTTGTGATTGATAAGGTAATGATGAAGTTTTGTAGCCATGAAGACTAAGGTGAGGCAAAGCTTTTCAGCATGGGTGTATCAAGTCTCATACTCTATAAGTAATTGGCTTATATAGTAGATAGCTTGCTCTTTATTTTGTTCATCATAGTGAGAGAGCATTGCCCCTAAGGAATGGTCTATGGTACAGATATAAAGGTAGGAATGTTCATCCTCTTTAGGAGGGGTAAGAATGGGTAGAAAAATAAGGTACTCTTTTAGTGAATCAAAGGCTTGTTGACATTCCTTAGTCCACTTAAAAGATGTATCTTTCTTGAGAAGAAGGTGAAAAGGTTGGCATCTATCTGATAACAAAGGGATGAAGTGATGGATGGATTGGAGCTTCCCTTAGAGTCTATGAAGTTGATTAAGGTAGGTTAGAGGTGGCATGTCAAGGATCACTCTAACTTTGGCAAGGTCTACTTTGATTCTTCAAATAGAGATGATAAAGCCAAGAAGTTTCCCAGATAAGACCCCAAAAACACATTTCTTGGGGTTGAGTCAGACATGGAAATAGATTAGGTGTTAAAATATACTTTTGAGAACATCTAAATGATCCTTGTGGTATTTATATTTCCTAAAGATATCATCTACATAGTCCTTTATGATTTTATAGATGAGATCATGGAAGATGTAGGGCATCTCATGCTTGTAGGTTGCTCTAGTATTATTCAAACCAAATGGTATGACCTGATAGCATAATGCTCCCTATGGGGTGATGAAAGAAGTATTATGTTGATCTTTAGGGGTAATCAAGATCTGATTATATCTCAAGAAGCCATCCATGAGGGATAACATCTTGTGGCTAGTTATAATATCAACAAGTTGGTCGATGCTAGTCAAAGGGAAGTCATCTTTTGGGAAAGCAAGGTTGAGGTCATAAAATTTAATACAAATGTAGAGTCCCCCTATGGGCTTGGTAATGGGAATAATGTTGGAAACCCATTGGGGATAGTCAATGGGTTGGATGAAGTTGATGGATAAGAGGTGTTGCATCTCTTCTTTCACTAGAAGGGTGATATGAGGGTGTATCTTATAAAGATTTTCCCTAACTATCTTAGAATCATGATGGATTACAATGTTTTGGAGAGATATGGAGGGGCCTATCTTGAGCATATCCTAACAAGACCAAGCAAAATCTATGTTATAGTCACAAAGGAAGGGTAATCCTATTACTCTGAGGAATCTAAGGATTAACCAATCTTTAAAATGCAAGGGTTATCTTAAGTACCCAAGTTAACATTGATTTTAGCTTCATTCAACATGGTTTTTGTTTTAGGAGGAAGGGATTTATGGATAGAAGAATCCCCTACACCAAGATAGGTGAAAATGGAGTCATCATCTTGATGTTGAATGGTGTTAATGGTAGGAGAATCATTTTCAACCATTTTAGGATCAATCAGAGGAAAGGTTTTGGTTTGGTCATCATTTGGTAGGTTAGAGGGCCAAAACTAATGGTATTGATTAAAAAAAATTTAGGAGGGATGTTTTCAAAACCCTTATACTTCAAAAGAGATGGGGTTGGTGAGGAAGGAATGTCTTCCTCAATGGTGGTGATGGGTTTGGGTGAATCAGTGGGTTCTTCTAGTGGGATGAACCCAAGGCCAAATAGTTCATGAGGTCTTTGGGTTTTTATCAAAGGTAACTCATGTGGTCCATGTTCATAATGACCAAGGTTTAATCCCTTTTAAGCACACCTATGGAGGTATAATTTGGCAAATTTTGGTTCATTCAAATAGGATAAATTACAAGTAAATGGTTGGATAAGAGAGGAGGTGGAGGAAGCAATAAGTGGTTGATCAAGTACTCCATAGATGAAATTGGTTTGGTTGATGTGGATCCCAAAGGGAATGATGGTTTCAATATTAGAATCTATTGGGCCCCCTATTTGGAGTAAGTACATGGATTGTGCCAACTAGACCAATATCAATGCAAGGCAACCCTTAGAGTGGTCGCTCCCCTTTTTGTACCTTTTAGCGCTAGCTAGAGAAGTCCCCATGGATCTAATGCCAGCTAGTGGGTAGTTACATATCACTAAATTACATAAAGATATCCATACCAAGACTTGTATGTGGTAGCTTGAGAACCATTGATGTCAGAGAGTGGAGTAGGAGAGATACCAACACCACAATGATAGATCAATGTATAATATGCACTTTTCCACCTAGATATCATAGTGAAGCTAATGGATTTGTAATAGCTTAGCACTTGACACATTCCCATCCAACCTGGTAGGAGATGCCCATTTGCCTATATAAGAAGACCCACATTTGAAAACAAAAAATAGGGAGAGGCAATTAACTGTAGTACAGCTCTAGAAAACTAGAGAGCAACCCATTAGTATTTTTATTTATGCATATGGTAGTTTAGAGATTTGAATGTATATCCTAAGCTTTCCTGTGAGCCATTGGGCATGAATAGAGTGAGGAAGAGAATTTACTCTATTTCTTTGTACTAAAATTTATTGTTGAACTATAAGTTATTGAAGAAATGATGTGTTGATCCTTATTTTATAGTTTGTGCAGTGTTATACTTATGAGCTAAGTTCCATTAAGAAAGGTTAGTTGTTATTGAATGTATTATGAATTGTAGGTTCATCCTTGGTGTTTAATGGCATCATTATGCCATATATCCACCTTGGCTCACCTAAATAGTGATTAAGTGTCAAAATTAGAAGGCACCAAGGTTCTAAGCCCTGTATCTAGAGCATTACCCCAAAATGAGTCCTTGAACCTAATCAATCCCTATGAATCATTTAAGTACCCGAATGGCTCTAACTGCTAATCCCATAGCTTGCACCCTTAAGAGCCCATCCCCTCCAAGTATGGAATTATGCCTTAGGACTTGGGCCACTAAGAATACTTATGTTTATTGAACTCCCTTTGAATTACCTAGCATTAGATGACCACTTGAACCCCTCTAGCCAATGACTAATTCCATTTAAAACCTGAGTTACACTGTGATGTAACTAGCCTAACATGGGCCTAGTCCCTTCATTGTTATGATTCAGGTGAGCACACAAGGCTTGAACCTTCTGTGAAACTAATGTCAATGCCATAGTGTTATTAAATATTGTATACCAAACCTTATTATCCTCATGCCTAGATCCACAAAGTCTAGAACTAACTTGGCTTGATAGCTAAGTGCATGACCGAGTGTAGAAGCCAACCTAGTGGACTTTTCTACAAAATTTCAATTTTATTACTGGGACACATGTTGAATTTCATTATTACAATGGTGTAATAGATTAATGATCTCACTATCACTCAAAAACATCAAGCACTAGCTAGAGTAAGTGGAAGATAGTTTCATGCAGAACCATCCTACATGTAAAGGGAAAAAGCTAAGAAAATGGGTACAAGCTAATTTTTATGATGCTCTATATGAAGTGTTCTTCTATGAGCTACCTGACCATGTGTACTAGTGGTTA
Source organism: Torreya grandis (assembly GCA_037957365.1). Taxonomy (NCBI): domain Eukaryota; kingdom Viridiplantae; phylum Streptophyta; class Pinopsida; order Cupressales; family Taxaceae; genus Torreya; species Torreya grandis. The sequence goes on along the minus strand of JARHVA010004028.1, from coordinate 1,352,551 downwards.
GTTTCATACACTACTACAAGAAGTCACAGGTATGTCCAGTGCTTTGAGTGGACCATATATCATGTATAAAGGCTGGAGAGACTGGATGAATTTTGGATGCATGTTATGGACAAGTGGTGGAGCGGTGCATTAAATAGATACATATTGGAGTTTTCAATATTGACCTTATCATGCCTAGAATAAGTAGATTACGAGTTTCTTCACAAGCCAAGGGGCATGTTTATAAGAGGGATCGATACCAAACTGAAGAAGCTTTTGGTGGATTATGGTATAAAAACCATATGAATGGAAGGCTAAAGTCCTTGTATATATGAGCAAGTGTATAATGTGAGAAGGGTAAGTGTAGGTAAGGTGAAATGGAAGAGGAAAAATAACCTGACACCCAAGATCTCTAAAGGTTGAACTATAGTAAGTGAAGGCACAAACTGATGGAGAATTTAGAACCTGAAAGTGCCGAGAGGACCCATATCAAGTAGGAACGGTATGGGGAGGGATCCCTTGAATTAAAAAAGTATAGAGAGAGAGAGCAAGAAGTAAGATATTAGACTCAGTAGTTGGATTTATAATGCAGTGGGTTCCTAAAAGACGTGGTACTTTAAAATAAGGTAGAAGCACCTATCCCCTTTGAACCTAAAGCACAAGCTCATGTACTAGATTCTCCACTAGAAGAAAGAATAATGCTAACTAAACTTTTTATTGACATCAACTTTGATAGGATTCGATACTTGGATCAATAATTTATAATTGAGCAAGTAATTCTTTATGATATATTGAGTAATAGTATAGAAAATCTAACAAGCACTAACCCAAGAGCCTTGAACATAGGTGTAAGCATTCTTGTGCAGAGAATGTTAGCCACACCCACTAGGCAATATCCCATAGAAAGTGGCATGGTATCATAAGTGAGTGATATTACATTGACAAGTTTTAATTACACATCTAAAAAAATCAAAATCAACACCCTTACCTAAAATTGGAGTCACTAGAGGGGCATCTCCAACATAGATACATGGGGGATAGGCACCTCAAAACCTAGCACCACCCCCTTAGAAAGTCTACTACAAGATGGTGATACACTTTCTTGAGTATCATGCTGTATAGAATGTCACTGAGCATGTGATAAAGTGTGAGTTATAATGATGTGCTTGGGTCATCACTTAGCCTAAGTGCAAGGTAACATAATTCATGACCACTCTACTAGATTGTACCCATACTTGGTATCAAAAAATTGATCCAAACTAGGTTATGGTTGACTAAAATGTGTTGAATAAATCCTTCTTGGAAGAGTTTGATATATCCTTGAGTTTGAGCAATAGAGTATCACAGTGCTGAGGGAAATCATCTAATGGTTATCTAAGAGCATATGCTTTTATGATACATGATTTAAAACTCTTCTCTCTAAGCTTCCATATGACATTCACCCCTCCTATCATGTGCAATGGTTTGTTGGAGGCTTGTTGGTACCATTTAGAAGAGTGTTTTCCATGAAGGCCTTCATAAACCCCTATGAAGTACTTAAATTTGCACTTCAGGCTAAGGTGGTAGGCAACACCAATACCAAGATCATCCTATTTATGGAGGCATAGATTGCATCAATGGCCACTTAGTTATATAAATTGACCACTATTTTGGTGTATGACACTTGCAATGGGTTATGGTGCACCAACTATGAGATGGAGGGGTATAAAAAGAACAACTTCCCATGAAGAAATGTCCACACCCCACTTCTCAATAGTGAGGTTTGGCATGGGCCATATAATTCTCCAAATTATCCTTTGTTACAGCATATTGTCCAAGTAAACACTACCATTTACTACAAAATGTGTGATTCCTATACGCACTCAAAAATGGATTATAAAGTCATCAATGAGATGCACCAGAACATAGAAAGAGGTGCAAAGTAGGTGAGACATTAAGTGGCAGTCAAGTAGGTCAAGGCAATGAAGGCTATAGCCAAAACAATATGATCTATGGAAAATAATGAGGCATGCACACATGAGGAGGAGGAGGATGTGGTGGAGGAAGATTCCCACCATGATCATGATACAAGTGTGGGTCAACTAAACATTATTAGTGTGACTACCCCACACACCCAACATGTAGGTTTTGTTAAGGACCACATGCAGTTAAATAATGCCCTGACTTGTACAAAAATCTAACTCTAAGGTTGGCCTAACATAGATAGAGGTGTAAAAATTATAAGGCACAAGTCCAAAGATGAAAGGTGGGTTCCCAAGCCACAAACAACTCACAAGGAGTTGCATAAGGTACATGTTATAATAATGAGTGGGTTCACCACTCAACAACCCACTACACTAAACTAAGATCTGTGCTTAGAATATGGTGAATCAAGCTACATTGAGCATGTAACACAATTAGAGCCAAAAGCTACACTGTATCCTGGCCCTATGTGGTAGAAGGATGTTCTAAGACAATCCATGAGCATGATATAGAAATTTCAAGGTGAAATTTAATTGGCTAAATATTTAGAGGTGTAGGCCACCACTTCATACAGGAAATAAGATCACTAAGAGGCTAAAATGTAGGACTTGATCGAGATCCTACACCTCCTAGAAATTGAAGGAATGTTGCCTCTACTAAAATATTTATTGATAAAGCATGTAGGGAATAAACTAGAAGTATAGGTTTCACCTCAGATGATTGAGGTTTTTGTGTTGCATATAGAGTGAGTGCATGAAGTAAGGCATACTTAAAATGTCAAGTATGACCAAGAGTTATTGATAGATGCCACCATCAATGCGTGGTCATTTTGTGAAGTACTAGTTGATATATGTGTTAAGCCAAATATTCTAACTCAAAATACTTAAGAAAATATGGGGTAGCCACCCTTAAGGCCTTCACCTCATATGTTGTTCATAGCTAACAAAAATTGAGCACAACCAATTGGGATCTTGAAGGGCACCATTATAGATATCATGGGTGCCAATTTCCACACTGACTTCAAGGTCATTGAGTTGGTATAATAGGATAACTATCATGCACTATTGGGAAGGCCATGGTGTTATACTAATAATGTAGATATGTAATTTAAGAAGTGTTAAATGACTTTTGATAATGGCAAGGAAAGAGTGGTGATTACTCTTTCAAGTGACCAAGGGCCCCTATACATAGAAAGTGTTGATCTTCAGGATGAGATCAACCACATCTATAATATCATGATGCAGGGTGCCAAGAATCTCAACCCTAATGACCAAGGTGTGATCTAATGAGAGGATGAATAATTAGCCTTTGATACAATTGATGTAGGCTATGAATAATGGGTCAAAGAGGCCTATGAGGTCATTAGCTAAAGGTGCCACCTAGTGCATGCATCTGGGCTAAGGCTATCCAAGACATGGCTGGTTAGGATTGAGTGTTTTAAGAAGAAATGGGTCCCTTGTGTTTGAAAGATGGAAAAAAATGGTACTTCAACTCAATAAAAGGAAGATTGTAGCACTTCTAAAGTATGAATGGATCCATCCCATATAAAAGTATGTCTAGGACATTGAAACCTACATCTCAAAGGAGGTAGATCAAAAGGGTGCACTAGTGCATACCTTGAAGATTAATATTGCTCATTGGTGGGCAATGTAGAGACCCAATTTGCCAACTTGGTAGGATTTGAAGGTAGTGATTTGCACTAGGTTTATCAATAGTAAAAAGGATCTAGACATACCCATTTACATTGATGATTCTGAACCAATCACACATGTGCATCTATGCAAAGAAACCTAGACTATTTGTAATAAGAATATGCTAAGAAGAGTATGGGTACATGCCTTTTACAATACCTTGAAGATGTGGGCAAGAGCATTGTACATTGTAAATGAGATACACCATGAGATAGGAAATTGGGAGATGCTCAAGGAGAGGTTCATTCATACATTCTCCTTTTCTTCACATAACTTAGAGCTACTAGAACCACTACAAGTCATCCACAGGGTAGTGTTTGAGGACACTAAAATCTTATAAGAGTGCTTGAAGGAAATGTTTAGGGATAAAGGACTAGCACTCTTAATGTTCTTTAAAGAGATGGAAATTAATATTAACTCTAGTGAAGAAGATGATGAGACCTAGAAAGATTGTAATTAGAAGGATCTAACAAGAAGATAAAAGCCTATGTGCCTTATAGATGATAACACCCTAGATGATGAAGATACAATGCATCTTCAAATTGAAACACTAGAGGGGACAAGGCAAGTTGAGCACTCTCATCAAGAGAGAAATAAACCTTACCATGTTCCACTCAAGACCACTAAAGTAAACATCAGCATAGAAGATGAGTCAAAGATCACCACTATAGGCACTTACTAGTCTGAATCAGAGTTGGCATGAATTATAAACCTCGTGAAATAATTTTAGGACCTATTCTCATGCAGCTATAAGGACATGAAGGGCACCCACCCTTCACTTAGGAAAATGAGCATCAAGCTGGTGGATGGCATGAAGCCAATCAAAAAGCACCCATATCAGATGAATCCCAATCTCCATGCCAAGGTAAAGATGGAGATTAACAGAATTTTTGTGGCCAACGTCATCTACGTGGTACAAGAATCTAAATGGGTGAGCTCGATGGTCATTAGCATTAAGAAATATGGGCATATATAGATTTGCATTAACTACAAGATGTTGAACATTGCTTGAGTAAATGATCCATTCCTGACCGCGTTCATCAATGAGGTCCTATATGGAGTCACAGGTTGTGAAATCTACACTTTCACTAATGGATTTTTAGGCTACCAGCAAGTATAGATTAAAGAGGAAGATAAGACCAAAATAACCTGTATGATTGAATGGTTTTATTTCACCTATAATTTGATATCCTTTGGACTCAAGAATGCACCACCCATATTCTCTAGGGTAGTGATCACTGCCTTCAAAGACTTTATCCATACGTTCCTCCAAGTATACCTTAATGACTAGACTACATATGGTCTTGCAAAAAATCCCTATGATAGTCTACACTTCATATTTGACAGGTGAAAATATCTCTAAATCTCATTAAATCTAAAAAAGTGCATCTTCACAACTCTATTTGGGACATTGCTCAGGCACATCATCTATAAGGATGGTTTTCTTGTTGATCCAATGAAGATAGCCATAATAATCTAGCTCCAGACTCTCTCAATGGAAAAATAAATTTTCACCTTTATAGGCTATTATGGCTACTATAGGAAGTTAATTCAGAGCTTGCAAAGATCGTAGTGCCCCGAGAGGAGCTCTTGTGCAAGGATGGCCCATTCTACTAGGGAAAGGCACAAAAAGAGGCCTTTGAGACACTAAATCTAATAAAATTAGTTAGTGCACCAATTCTATAATTTCTCAATTAAACAACTCCTTTCCACATCCACATTAATGCTTTAGGTTCTACCATTGGCACCATATTGGCACAACTAGGTGAAGGCAAGATAGACCACCCCATCTCCTTCATAAGTATAAAATTGACACAGTTGAGTATAATTATACCACCATTGAGCATGAGGCATTGGATATGTTTTATACCTTAAAAAAATTTAGGCAATAACTACTAGCTACCCCATTCATCTTCTTCACAAATCATGAGGCACTCAAGTGCTTCATAAACAAGCCTATTTTACATGGGCACATATGAATATGGATTTTTCTCTTCCAAGATTTTTAGTTCTCCATTATAGTTAAACCTAAGAAGTATAACTTAGGGCCAAACCATTTATCCCACATTAATTCTAGTGATACAGTAGCACCGATTGAAGATGACATGCTAGACACATAGTTATACAAGGTCCAGCATATTCCCAAAGATCTAGTAAAGATTGTCACTTTCCTAACATCTAGGTTGGCATGCCAGACCTTGTCCATTAAGGAAAAGAAACATCTTGTAGTCCACACCACCCCCTTATAGCTCATTGAGGTGGAGCTATATAAACTAAGTAGGGATGAAGTTTTGCATTGATGTCTTTTAAAGCATGAATGCGACTCCATCCTAAAAGAAGCATATGAAGGGTTCATAGGAGGCCATTGTTCTAAAAATTTAATTGCATGTAATATATTATAGTTAGGCTTGTGGTGACCAAGCCTATTCTAAGATATAAAATAATATGCCAAGGCATGTGATTTATACTAATGCACTAGAAAGCCTAACTACAAGGATGAGATTATTCTCATCCTCATTCTTGCCTAGACACCATTCAAAAAAATGGGTCATTGACTTTGTAGGGCTAATTACTCCCATAGCATAATGCACAGGTGCAAGATATATCTTAGTGGCTACTGACTACTTCACCAAGTGGGCTGAATTTGTATTGACCAAAGACTACATAGTTGTAATAGCTACATGCTTTATATGGGAGAACATCATTAGTAGGTATAGGTGCCCATTGAGTCTGATTAGTCATAGGGGCACTCATTTCATCAATGAAATGGTGTGCATCCTTCTAATTGAATACATGGTGGTACACTACAAGACCACCCCATATCATCCCTAGGTCAATGGGAAAATTGAAGCCTATAAAAAAAATATTGGGAATGTGCCTAATCAAGATATGTGACATTAGTTGTAAGGATTAGGATCATCATGTTTCAATGGTACTTTGGGCATACCACACAACCTATAAGAACCTAAAAAATGCTACACCATTTCAACTGGTGTTTAGTGTTGAAGCAATTCTACCCATGGAATTTATGGTTCCCTTCTTATGCATTACATGAATTGGTTGTTTAGATGACCAAGAATCTTTAAGCACAAGGTTATAAAAATTGGAGTGCTTGGTGAGAAGTAAACCCAATTCAAATGAAGTCAGTAGGTTGAGAAATTGTGCCAAAAGTAGTGGCATAATAAGCACATTAAGCATAAGGAGCTAACTAAAGGAAAATTAGTGTTGCTCTATGATTACAAGTACTTCAAGCACCTAGGTAAGTTAAAAACCATGTAGATGGTTATATACATCATCTATCACATCTTGGAAATAAGCACATATAAGTTACATATCTTATTCGATGAAATGCTCCCTAGGCATTTCAATGGTAACCATTTGAAGCTTTCTAGGCAATAAAATGGTGCTCACACCATATAAACTCTAACTTCTTAGTCAATAGTTGGATTGAGATGTACTGACCAAAATAAAGTTTGGTACAAGCCAAACCATTCTTTTATTTTATTTTGTTCCTTGTGCAGTATATAGAGGTAGTGAGTGGTGTGTGCCAACCATAAGAACTTATAAGTTATCACTTCATGCATAATTCTAATCAAATGAGTCGAGCACTTGTGCCCATAAGATCATAAGGATAGACATATAAGTAGTAGGCACATGAATCTTACTAATCATAAGCAGGAGAAGCTAGGGAGACATATGCATAAGAAGAAAAGTGTAGGCACCTTAAAGGCCCAAGAACAAACCACTCTAATACTACCTTTGTGTCAAAGTTATAAGAAGGCAAATTGATTGATCCAGCATCAAATAACATTAAAGACAAGAAGTGAAGATGCCCAACATGGTTGAGTTTAAGGTAGATATTGAGTATGCACATTCCAATAGTATACAAGAGCATTAGGAGAGAAACAAAGTGTTGGAGGGCCAATGCAAGGGATTTGTATGGGGTACGATAAGGCCAAGGCAAGATGATGCATAATAAATTAACCAAAGAAGAAAAGCATGCTTGAAATAGGAGTGTAACTATAGAATAAGTGGAACCAACGAGGATGAGTCATGTGCATGTGAAGTGTTTCACCTAGGTTACCACAAGAAAGGTGAAGGTCATGCTAAAGGATACACGCATAGAAGGAAGTTGTCTAAGATAGCTAGCATCCATCTAGAAAGGAGTAGGAAGTTACCATTTGAACCAAACATCACTTTACCAAAAAAACCATTAGGATCATTCAATGAGGTGGTGGCAATGATATAAAGATATGCATTGAATGGGTATAAGATAGGAGATTTTTGAATATTTTGCAAATTTTTGCATTTTCCAAGAAGATAAAGGTGCTTATGATATTAATCCTACATTAATAATTATGGTTGATAAAATGAAAGGTATCAAATGGTAAATAGTAAATTGGCTTAGGTTACTAGGTTTAAGCTAATTCAAAGACTAGTGCAAAATGAGTGAGAAGCTAAAGAGCTTAAGCAAGCCAAACCCCGTCATAGTGAGTAATTGAGCAAATTTAGGCACCTTAGAGTGAACAGAAACATAAAAAGAGAGAGTGAATTCATAATGAAAATTGGTGTGAAATATTGAAAAAATAAGTTTGTGCATAGAACCAATTCAAACTAAGAAGCTATCTCCCAAACTACCATTAACGAATAGCAAATCTTAGAGCTAAACAAATAGATAGAGACCCCATAACTATAAAAGCATCAGCCACCATTAGAGGTTTTAGCAAGGCACATCTACCTAGGTTTAGCATAATCCACTTTAGGATGTTGAAGAAGCAAAAGGCCACAAGCTATGTTGAGGTGCAAAAGGAACCCAAGAGGGTTATAATTATAGAAGAGGTGATGGCTACAAAGATTAATGCATAACCGATCGAGATAGTCAACATCATAGATATTGATATTGAGGTGCTAACCAATTTGTCTTGTCAATATATGCAGTATCACCTAAAGGTTCATGTAGGGTAAATTTTGCACTCTTTTATGCATAATTTCTAGCTAAAATAATATAACCATCAGACATTGAATCATTTTTAGGACTTGGCACAAGACTGGGTGGTGGATATAGGGCTCAAGATCCTAGAAGGCAACACACTTTTTGATGTCTCAATTTGAGACAAATTAAAGGATTTTGATGTAACTCAACTATATGAGTTGCTCTACTTTATAAAACTAGAGGAAATAATCTAGTTCCTACTCTTGCATGTCTATGAGGACCACTTCTACTTTATGAGATGGTGTATGAAGATATCGCCATAGCTAATCAAGAGGATAATCAAGCCACCTGATACTAGGTAGGGCATCCATCAAATGATGGATGATGTTGAGTAAGTGAAGTGCATTATAAATATATTTAATTACTTTAAGGGGGGCTATATATTATTTATTACCAAGTTTGGATACCCAAACACAAGGGTAGTGACATGCCTTGTTAGTTCTAAATTATGTCCTGGTAGTCGATAGATGGATGTATCTAAGGCATAGCTGTACCTCGCATACCACATAACACAAGGCATCCAATTTAGTATTTCCAATTTCATCACAAAGGAATTGGTCAAAAATGCATTATAATGCCATATCATGAAGGGAAATTTCAAATGGGGGTCCATCCTCATCTTGATCATGATGGAGGAGATCAGGTTCTCAAATAGGAGTAAGGATAGTCTATGGGTGTTTCTAGAACACCATGAGTCCCCCACATAAAAATATAAATATTACACCTACCCTACCACCTTCAATCCAAAATACAATATTTGTATAATGTGTTGGTATGAGTAGTGCATTGAAGCCTTTGGATTGGAATGGCACATTCCCTAAGGGCTCCCTTAAAGTTTATTTGAGATCACAATTTTTACCATGATGTATTACTACTACATCATGCACTTGGAAATACAAGATGGAAATAGGTCAGGATGGTTAAAACCCTCCTTTGCCTTTTTAGTAGAATTCTTCAGTGATACACTATATAGGATCCTAAATGTATAGTGGATGGAAATTCTAGTTAAAGAACTAGACGTAGAAAGGAGGAAGTTGAGGCATAGGTTTCCCTATGTAGATGAGAGAGAGAATAAGATGAAGAAGATACCTTAGATCGAACAAACATCAATCCAATTTAGGAGGTGACCATCCTTGGCTTCATCCATAGATTTTACTATGTGATGAATCCAAGAAAGAAGGATTTCAGTGCCAGTTCAATGGTTGAGTAGAAAGAAGACCCCCCAATCCACATTATGGAGAAAGGAACCATTGCACCTATCGAGAAGAAAAAATCTCCCCAGAATAAGAGAGGGGAAACTCTGGAGGAAATACAAGAACACCTAAAGATCTAGAAGAAATAAGAGAGGGGAAACTTTAGAGGGAAACTCTTGAGGAAGGGAATGATTACCAACTCCTTAGTTTACATGACATGAACCCAGTACACTTAACAAATGCCTTGATCAAGATGGCCTATGTTATAGTGTACAAGAACATCATTAATGATATTCATGCCTATAACTAAAATAAAATAGTGAAGAAGGCTAAGAACGAGATCAAGGCATCTAGGCTCAAGTTGCAATAGGTTGTAGAGTGCATAGGGGAGGTAGATTTGTCCCTTCTAGATTAGGTGGATACCTCAAAGAAGAGTGAAGTCAACCAAGCCTGTGCACTTACAGAGAAAATGCTCCCTAGGATGAGACTGGTGCTTGAGAACCAAGAGGACCCCTATGAGGCCCTAAAGAAGGAGTTGAATAAAAATATGGATGTGGTCAAAGACATTTTCACCAGGATTGAATAGGGCATCAAGGAATTAAACATAATATTTTGTAACTTTTCCAACTAGGTAGCAATCATCAATAAGTGCCTCAAGAAGGTAAAGGAGGAGAAGGATGCTTTGTTCTAGCACTCCTTCATAGTGACCAGGACCAAACACATGTAGGTGATGGCCAAGGTCAACTCCCTTAGCACTCAATTGAAGATCCAGGAGCAGGACTTGGAGGTGGTCTTTCATGCCTTCCAAACAAAGGCCGGTGAGTAGGGGGGATATTCAATAATGGGGTGAAGTGCATGAAGGAAAGGCTAGAAGCCTCTAAAAATAAATTATAAAGTATGAACATGCTTGATTTAGAGGCCACATTAACTAAATTAGATGCACCATTAAAGTGATTAGCGATGCCATCTAGGGATTTGAAAATTTTAAAGAAGACTTAAGGTACTGTGCACCTAAGGCGCTAAAAGACTAGTCTAGGGGAGACTATAAATTTTGTATGGGGTAATATTGGGCCCCATTTTTAGATAAATTACATGAACCAAACTAACTATACCAATCTTGGCATAAGGTAACCCTTAGAGTGGTCTCTCTCCTTTTTGTACCTTTTGGAACTAGCTAAAAAAGCCTTCATGGATCCTGCACCAACTATTGGGTAGTTTTATAGTGTCAAATTACATAAAGACATCCTTGCCAATACTTAGATGTGGTAGCTTGAGAATCATGGATGTTGGAGAGTGGATCAAATGAGATAGTGAGCCCTTAATGATAGATCAATGTATGGTGTGTGCTTGTCCACCCTGGATAATGTAGTGAGCTAGTGAACTCATGATACCTTAGCACTCACCACGTGCCGATCTGACCTTGTAGGAGATGCCCATTCACCTATATAAAAAGACCCACATTTGAAGACAAAAAAAAGGAGAGGTGATTGGGGAACTTGGAGTCTAATTTACATGTTTTTTTTGAATATTTATGTTGTGTTATGGTTCCATATATTAACTATAATATTTATACAAGGGAGATGATGTATTATTCTAGCTTTCTAGGCCATGTGGCTGGTACTACGATGATGAAGGCATATGATATTCTGATGACAAAGGCACCTATCCCATATTGAATTGAGTCACATATATCATCTCCACATCTAGTCCTATAATTCCTTGCTTCATATTGGGTTCTGTTGGGTTACAATTGCAAATATGTTATTTATTATATTTTTCTTTAACTCTTGCAAGGCTCAACAACTTATCTCATCATGATTTGTAGATTTGAAAAAAATTATAGTACATACTATGGGACTTTTAGATATATTGCTAGAGGAGATGGAACTTGGATGTGGGATGTATAACTACCATGTAGATTTCACAAAATTATGTTTTGATTATCGGGTAGTCATTCCTATGATGTCCTCTTAGCCACACTCTATACACCATAAGCCTAATTTAGGATTATCATTTTGATGCATCTCATTCATCCTCTTTATAAAAGCATCTAACTTAGGTTCTACTTTTGACCCTATCGATGGAATATTTGTATAATCTTCTATCTATTCAACACTAATGGTAGCAGACTGAGCATTAACCTTGGTGGAGAATAAGGTTTGCATAATAGTGAAATTTATTCTTGGTTGTAATCCCTCTACAAACCAATCAACCTTATATTTATCTTCTAGAATAAAATTTATTTTGTTCATTACATCGAAGAACCTATGATCATATTCTCCAATCATTTCTCCTAATTTATGTCAAATTTACTTTAGATCTTGGATCACTTGACTGAGACATTTTTTTACTTTAAATTATAATACTAAAAAATCTTTAACTTGTGTGAAATACAAATAATTGACATTTCTTTTGAAAATGAACTCCAAAGCACGTCCTCCCAAATCCCCTACTAATTTCAATTTCTTCACATCATCTGATGTTACCCCTTTTATGACCCATTTCATCTCATAGGTTATCAAGTATTATTCAAGGTCTAAAGATCCATCATATAGTATTAAAGGTATAAACATACCTGCATGAAGTACCATAGTTGGTAGGATGGTAGTTATTATTGAAAATTTATGAATAGTAACAATTATGACTAGTGGTGTTTGTATACTGATTATTGTGTTGTTAGGCAACTATGTAGTGGTTAGTGTGACTATAGGTTACTTCACACTACTCTTTTCAAGAGTAAATAGAAATCCTAATTCTTGTATCTTTTTCTTTATAATTCCTGCTTGGTTTCTATACTAAGCCTTCTAAACTTGTTGGTAAGGGAATCATACCAATCTGAATTAGCTTCTCTCTATACTTTTTCTACTTTATATAAATAAAGTGGGATTTAGGGATGAGTACCCTTGAAGTGAATGAAATTTATTTATAACTTATTTTTTATTTGAATTTGAACCTATAATATTACTATCTTCATTTTTAACATTTTCCCAGGAACTTTCCTTCCTAGTTATAGCAAAAAGCCCCTCACTTAATTACAATCTACCTTTACTTCCTAAATAATCTACCTTAGCATCACTACTTCCAACATCCTCTTTCTCATTGGGCCCTTTCTCATATCCTACATACCTTTTTATTTTATTAGTTTTTGCATGTTCTCTTAGCAACCTTTCTTCTCTAGCATCTTTTCCTTGTATGTCTCCAGCTTTAGAAATTTATTTTTTACTCCTATTCCTACTCGCATTTACTTCAGGGTCATTTTTATTATTCCACCTTCTTTTTTTTCATAGTTCTCTTTTGAGTCCCAAAATTTTATTCTTACTCTGAGTCTTTTTGTCTTCCATTTTATGGGATTAAGTTCAATTTCCTCTTGCTCATCTCTTTGTCATCCACTTTTGCTCACACACACCCTATGGTGCTCGAAGTGAATACTCCATATTATCTAGAGTATATACCATGGCATTTTCCACAACTAACATCTAAATTAGCAAAGGTAGTCACTACAAAAATTCCTCTCTAATTCCTTAGACAAATCAGTCTTGTGTATTCTCAAAAGTTATGTATCCTTATACTGCAAACTTTGTGATATAGTCATTGATCATAGTCTTCATCCAATAATCTACTACTTGGGACCAATCAGTATTTAGGTTGTGTGGTATTTCTAGTTTATCCTCAATCCAAACTATAAATTCTAATCTCCTTAGACTAAAGTAATTGTATTCTAATCTAGCTAACCATAAAGTTAATAATCTAGGCAATTTGCACTAGAAAATTTCATGGATTTCACCATAGAGGTGTTACTAGATAATCTCATCTATAGTTTTTTTTAATCTTCATGTTTCTTCCTCTATGAAATTATTTATTCTCTCATCTATCCATCTTTCTACGTCTCTATATCTTGAAATCCAACTCAGCATGTTTCATCTAATTAGGGTCCATGGTAGCCACATAATTGTTAGCATAGGTTCATGGAATTAAACCAGAGCATGCTAATTATAGGGATATCTTATGCAGTGGAGGGTATAAAAAGGCATAGAAGAGATGATATTAGTATAAACCATCTACAATGTACTAAACTAAACTAAAGATCAAGATAAAATAGATATAAATATAAGTGTAACCATAAATAGTATCACATTAGATAATAGATTAAATCAAAATAGAGTACTTAGTGCACATAAACCATACATAAAATAAGAACCATAATAGAATGATTGTATTAATCTCTATCAATACATTGAACTAGATTCTATTACATAAAAGTGTTATTTATAGCCTTTTACAATCATGTTATCTATTCACATTTTATCCTTTAGAAGTATAAAAGGAAAGACTCATCACATTCTTCTAATACCTGATTAGGATTGCAAGGCTGAATACAAACAAAATTTATTCAAAATACAAAATAATACACTTCACACATGTGTTTATCTTATATAATTCATAGTTGTAGCAAGCTCCATTCTTCCTCCAACAAATGGTTAACACATAAACATCAAACAAATGCATTTCTAACCCATCAAAATACCTCTAGAGTTAGTTACCCATAAGGCTAAGGTTCATATCTTAGGATCTGACTCAAGGGTATCATAATTAATAGGGGTACCTAAAATAAGCAGTCTTAAGATCACATGGACATCCTCCAAGGTGATACCCACCTCAATGGTATCCCCATCCACCAACCAACTAAAAGTGTTGGTTAGTTATTCCCATGTCCCTGAGAACATAGTGACTAAGTTAAAACTCAAGTTAATATATCACATCTACATAATACCTCAAAATCCTAATGTTGTCAAGCATGCACGATCATGAACTATCAATCTATCCAATAAATCTAGTATCCAAACTCCATATACCAGATGCCAAAGTCTTCATCATCTCTATAAAATATCAAAAAACAAGTACATATTAGCCCTCGATATCAAAATATCATCAAATTATGTTATAAAAATATAAAATACATGTATTTACATAAAAATTAACTACTTCATTAACCTATTTTTTTATTTTCTCAACATTCTATACTACATTGGCCACATAACCAACTATGTCATCTAGAAAAAAAATTAGTAAATCAGCTATGTATCTAACTATGTTAGCCACTATTAAATTTAGATTGAATCAAACACTTTTTACAAAGTCATCCACCTAATGAAACTACATAAACCACTCAATACATAGTCATCTAGCTAACCCTACTAAATTGGGTCCACTTTATATGAAGTCATCCATTTATTAAAACTACATTGTCCACATGTATACATTTTTGAATCAGCTAGATTATATGCAATCAACCACCTAGACAATATCAAACTAGATTAGCCTTTGTATACATAGTCAGCCATCTACTAATAAACTATGTCAGCTTGATACTATGTAATCAGCCACTATTACTAACCTATTAATTTATAACTATGTTAGCCTAGCTAACCCCATTCAACTACTAGGGTGATTTTTCACATAATTTTTTATTAATTCCATAGGCATTAATGACCCTTTTTTCCCCAACCCATTGTCCATCTTAATTCCTACTCTACCCTAAAAAAAATTTGGGCAAATTCCACTACATAGATTTGCCCTGATACCTACTTTTTCAAATCTACCTCATTTTTTAAATAAAAACTGGCAAAGAATCATAATTAAGTGCATTATATACCTAGATCATGTTAGTCACCATTGTTATGTATCCTCCACCTCATGCTCCTTGCCTACTTGCCTTGGTCTCTCTCATCACTTCTCTAGGTCATACAAATCTTTGGTTTCTCAAAATATTAAATTTATAAATGAATTGTTAAAATCCTATTTATATTTAAAATTTAAAAATTCTTCAGTTATTAATAATTTATAAAAAAAATCATGATTTTATCATAGCTATATTTCTATCATCTCTTTTTCTAAACTATGAAAAAAATGGGATCTTGATAACATAGATAATTTTTCTATGTTTAACCATACTTTTGCAAAAAAATCAAATTTTTGGCTTATTTTTTAGGTCTACCTAATCTCTTGTACATTATATGCCTCTTCCATCTACATCACTACAATTTATATACTACAACAACAAGGTAATTTAAGTTAAATATTTTTCAATTCTTTACTTTCATTTACATTTCCACTTTGTACTAAAATTTATTAGATCAACATTGTGTGTTGTTATGTTCTTTCTTGAAGTACCATCACATGTTACAACTGCGTGACATGTCATGAGCTTTGAGTGTGGCATATGTATACACATAATATTTTTAAACTTTATCATTTATTAACACTTTCTCATTTGCAATAACCTATCAAGTTTCAATCTCTTTGAGTACACCCCTTAAAGGATGCACTAGGAAAGGGGTGGCTAGACCATTAGTGCTTCACAAGATTATTAGTTGCTATACCATTACCTAAAACCACTACAAGTTAATTTTATCCAACTCCCTAAGCAATTAAAACCTACTTATACACTCTTCTAAGCAATTCACCTTCTAAAATATCCTCTAACTAATCATACACCCCTTTATCTTCATTTTCATATTATGTTAGCCTGATCAACCTTGTTAAGGATTGAGTGCACATTATGGAACTCTGTCAGCCCAGTCAACCTAGTTTAAGGCCTAATGACTCTTTTTCCTATCAAACAAGGTCAACCTACCTAGCCTTATCATATAAATTCTTGGGAGGGTTTATGGTTAATCCTTGGCTATAAAGACCCCCTTCACTTCATTTATAAAAATAAGAACATTCATTTTTGCATTGTTATAGCTTACAATTATGTTATTTCAACATTGGATGATTCATTTCTTAGGGTTTTACCTTGGAGGCAAAGAATCTTTTATTTTTGGAAAGTCTTGGATGCAAAGGAGTCTTTTAGCCTAGAGATGATTTTTATAGTGTGATCCTTACAAAACCACAATAACCTCCTGCAAAGAACCATTGGCCAAGGGAGAGATTAAGGCATGACAGGTTTAATTCAAGTTAAGTATTCCTAACTTTTAATTTTTAATATAGTAGATTATATATTGCATAAATTAGTTGGATGAATTTTGTACTCCTTGATTAGTTTACCTCTACATTTACTTGAGTATAGTTCTCTTTGCATGTTTTATGTTATTTTTGTTATTAATTATCCCCTTTTGTTCCACAAGATTTAGTGAAAACTAGATTAGATTTATCTTATGTATTGTAGGCCTAGATACGATTATTACATAATTTCATTTTTCTAGAGGCTTTGAAACCATCTCCTTTGGTATTGTGTGATAATATATCCCTTATTTAGGTTATTGGATTTGAATTGGTCATATCCAGATATAAATAGTTATGCAATGAATTATTTTGGTAAGATTACCATCTTTGAGCCTAGAAACCACTAAGTATGATAAGTTACAAATCCATCTTAATTCATTGCATATAGCCATTACTTGTTTAAATTCATCCTTTGGTGATGATCACATGCATATTCATAGTCACATAAGACTAAGTGTGGGGGGTTATAAAGGCATAGCAAGAGAAAAAGTAATTAAAAATTTTATAATAAGTAATGAAATATTCAAAAAAAATTCCTAAATGTCTATGCTAAAAGGATAATCTCATCCCTCTCATCAATTGTGTCATATTTTTCCATCTCTCAATCTAATTTTAGACAAAGCTAACAAAACTAGTGTTTTCTAAGCCTAGTAAGAAGAATAGTCATTCCCTTTGCTTATAAGAATTAGATTAACATCCTATTCATTTTGAAATTTTTGTGTGGTTTTTTTTATTATTATCTTGTATATTCCATCTCTCCTTCATTCCATTTTTGTATAGTGAAATTCATTTTTTGTGTAAACAAATGAGCTTAATCATTACCTATCAAAAATCCATTAGCACATTTGTAGTTTTGTCACCATATATCACATTTCAAAATATAAGAATATCCATAGCATTATAAAATCTAGAGACACATAGAATTTCATCACATTTATGACCATATAAAGAGCATAATTTAAAAATCATACATTACATTGCAATAATAGAGTAATATGTTAGATAATGATCAAACCAAAATGAGTAAATCTCTCTCTCTCTCTCTCTCTCTCTCTCTCTCTCTATATATATATATATATATATATATATATATATATATATATATATATATATATATACACACACACACACACACACACACACACACACATGTATGTATGTATATCACATCTCAGTAAAAATACCCCTACATAGGGTGAATGTGTCTCAATAATATAAGAACAAAAAAAAGCATAATTCTAGCTCATCCCTATCTCAAAGCTCCTATAAAGATTGAGTGTCTAGGACTCTTACTCCTCCTCTTCTAAGAAGGACCCGATGCAGAGTGATGGGGTTGTATTTCCTACTCCTATGTTATTTATATATCATGCATGTATAAGAGGTTGTCCTTCCCACTTCTATCAACTACATGAGGCTCATCCACCTCTTGAATAATAATGTCACTGAGAGTCTCCACATAATACTCCAAAGTTATCACACTTGCCTAGAAATTGGCATTTTTACCCTTTATCTAATGAACTATTGATGTTTTTTATACACTAGAGTAAAAACATTATGTGCTTGTAACACCTACTAGGAGACCCACAGTAATCAATATTTAATCTCTCATGAGCCCAGTATCCACATGAAATTAGTTCATGAGGGTGTCTCTAATCATATGTCTCCACTATGTAGTTGAATATTCACATACATATAAACACAAATATATAGTATATATCTACTTGAATAAATAAATAAACTAAATGAACTATAAATTAATGCTAAAATGTTGTAAAAAAATTAAAAACAAAATAAAACACGATCTTACCTTGCTTCCCTCTTGCAATTTATAATTTGATTCCTCATCAAAACTCATATCAGCTTCCTCCTCTCACACTACAAGATCATCTCCACTAGTAGATATCCCACATTTATTCATCCTCCCTAATGATATCATCCTCTAGTTTCTACCAGTTGGTGTTGTTTCTATTGTGGGTTTGTTTGTGGTAGTAGTTGTGCCATCTATTTTGGTTAATTTTGGCCACTCGATAGTGTTTCAATATACACAAAACCTCATCTTACTACTACAGGTTATTGGATAGCATATTCTCCTCTCTTATTTGCCTACACTTGGAATTTATTATGATAGAATTCCCTAGTACCATAGGATTCCATACTAATCTCCCAATTTATTTGTCTTTAATATATCACTCCCATCAATAAAACATCTATGGGATAATTAGATTGGACAAATATTGTATCCTTAATTTTTGGGTCACCCTATCAATAGGGTGCATATCCACCTAATCCTAACTAACCCCATTATCATCACATGTGTCATGTGATCTCATAAGCCACAAGAGTGATAGCCTCATCTACGCATTATCTAACCATCCCTTGATATGAAATATCCACCAAGTTTGTTATTGTTAAATTTTCCATCAACCTTAGTGCATCCCTTAAGATTACCATGCTAGTCCACATAAAGGCCTTGATGTCCCTTACTACTCTGATCACCACACCTCTATGGTAGGACACCATGCACTCATACACCCAACACATGATAATTTTTAGATGGTTGATCAATAATATACCCAATCAACTAATCATATAGATATATTTATAGTTTTTGTATAATACATCCTTGACCCATGCAAACATCCTGATCCTCTCTTCAAGTATCTTTACTAAAGGATCCCATTTGTATAATAGGTGTTAAGTCCCATTATCTCCTAATAATTTTGTGGCAAGGATCCCTATAATCAATTTGAATAAATTTGGGATTATTGTTCACTCAACCCTCACTATCCTCAAACCCTACTTAGTACCCACATTGGGTCCATTCAAGTATCTGAAAAACATATCTTGACCCTAGGCCTTAGCTACCTATAGTTGGTAGACCCATAATTTTATACATGTTAGTAAGAGTGATGTTCCACTCTATAGGGTCCTATAGGAAATGTAAGGTGTTCTATTCGGTGCCCTATTAGGTGAACAAATCATAAAATAACATGATCATTGAGGCAACAATCCCCACCCATGAAATGCTTTAAATCCTAGCTCTATCCAAGATGGCCAACTCATTACATGTCAAAAGTCCCAAAACCTTTAAGATCTACACCTACTTCCTAGCTCTGCTCCACCTAATGTAATCACCCTAAAAACACAAGGAAAAATAACTTGAATCAATTAATTAACCTTTAAAAATAGTCAAAAACACTTAAAAGTAATTTGTGGTAAAATTACAACTTAATACAGGTGGAATTGGAAAACTTCCATACTGGGTTGCACAACCTCTAATCTTTTCAAACTAGTAGTTATATAACTATTTTGATGGTTTCATTACCACTACACTCATTTAAATATTGTACAACCTCTGTGGTGGCCAAGGTGATGGTATAATCATCATTTTATAAAGATCACCAATTCCACTAGCCATGCACACCTACCTAAAAACCCTAAAATAACTAAAAAATAACCTAAATTCACAAAATTTAAATGTTTTTCTATTCTTTGCAATACAAAAGCCCCCCACATGATAATTTTTAGACCATTGGTCCTTACATGCATTTTAAGTAAAAAATCAAACCTAAGGATATGACATGAAAAAGCAATGTAACTTTCCCATGGCTACATGATGCCCACATACACCAGTACTCCTTCCATCCTCTCCTTATCCTCTTCAGTTTTATTACTTTCTGATTCAATTCTATCATAGGGATCTCATAGCTCAAATTCTCAAACTTGAAAATGCTCAAATTTCTAAATTAGGTAAAATTTTTAATATGTAGTTTAATTTTTTGGCCATTGTATTTCAAAAAGATTCCATTTTTTTTTTAATTTTCCTGCAAAGGCTACCTTTTATCACACATTAAAATGTATTTATAATTTTTGATCCCTAAATTAAAATTGAATAAATCAAATTACATATATTGTAATGTTTTGTTTTTTATAAAGTTATTACAGAATGTGTCATTTTTTCATTTTAGTCTTACAAGTTGACATCACCTCACTCAACACCAATTTTAGTCCCCATAACAAGATTATTCAAGTATTATTTTCATCCCCATGTAAATGGTAAGTAACACTTGTCCATGTCTTGATTAGTTAGCATATTTTTCACTTTTATTATAAAACTACACATGATTCTCATTTGTTGTTTGTAAGTCATGAGGGTGTCTAACTGACTTCATTGCACCACACACATAATCAAGGTAAGTTTTCTAACCCTCACTTTCATTTCAATTCACTAATACTCAATAAAAAACTCTCGCCAACTCATGGTAAGGCCTCTCCTAGAGATGGAAATATGTAGGCACCCAAAATTTTCACAATGTAATATTTACGAAATCTGATACTGATGAAAGGATCATAATAATTTAAACATGCTCAAACTCAATTCTATCCCTTATTTCTTCCCTTTTGTCTTCTTTATCTTCCTTTTCCATCTTTCCTTTTTCCTTTTCTTGAGGTTCTATTTCAATTTTTTTAATATCAAGTGTCTAAACTTCCATGACATTTAGCATGATCACTACAACAATTTGTAGAAACATCGTGGTGATTTCACCATTGTATAAGTTTTTTTGAAACTAACTCCCAAGACTTGAGTTTTCACTCATTTTTTATGATTTTAGTTTCATTTTTTAATATTTTATCTTATGTTTACCTTATCAATCCCATAATACACTCTTAATCATGCTCAATTCAATCTCAACTGCTTCTAGATTAACTCCAACAAACTCATGGTCAAGATTCAATTAACTGTTACACACAACTTTTTCTCCTTCCTTAAAAGTATTCAATTTTATAAAAAAAAAATGGGATCTGAGTATTAAATTAAAGATTGGATTTTACACGAATTAAAAATCCACTTCTACCTTTTTATTGTTTTGAATAAATTAATTCAAGCTTCACATTAGTCTTCTAGTCATTCATAAAAGTTGGAGATAGATACCCATGAATTTATAGTCAATAATTTGTCATTACTAAGAAACCAACCACTGTTCAGTTATTAATTCCTTAAAATTTTTATGTTATTTTATCCTCTTTTATTTTTCTCTTGTGGGATATTTCCATGGTCACTGTTTGAATAACATATACAAATCTAGCTACCTAAGGATCGAATATTTCCATCAACTTCTTCTTCTCCATTTGATCTTTACTTTAGTTAGGTTGGAGGATTATGTTTAATATTTTTCTTGTTAATTAGTTTGGTTATTAAATTATATTTATTTTTTATTATAATATCTTATATATTATAAATATTCATTTTAGAAAAAATTCAAAAAAATAATTCATTTCACCTCTCTTTTGCTTTTGAAAAAAGAATGTTTTATTACCCTAGTTGCATTCATACATTTTAGATAAAATATAGATAGGTTAAATTTATATTTATCTATATCCAACTAAAAACATTTAATTTTTTAGTTTTCATGGCAGACAATCTTTCACATACAAAATTACAAACAAACAAGTTGCACACAAAAACTAAAAAACTAAAAAAAAAAATTACATCTAGAATTGTTTTACTTCCTTGCATGATAAAAAAATCATTCTAATTCATAGGTAATAATATTAGGTCAAAATTAATTCAATTACATATCAATTTATTTTCACATAAATTTCACATAGCAATCAGGAATCAAAATCCTTTTATACTAGTTTTACATATATAAACTAGATCTTGAAAATTTAGAAATAATAATGCATATATAAATCTGAGTTGTATATTTAGATTTCCACTTAAATATTTAATATTAAAAATGAAAACTAGGTTAAAATTTCATTCATTTTTTCAGTATTAAAACCAAAACATTAATTTTAGCATACATAGGCAATTTTTTACATTCTTAGAATCATAAAAAAATGCCAAAAATCAGTAACTTGCATTGTTAGTTTTAACTTCAATTTTTTATTCACATTTCATGCCAATATTATTGAAAAGAATAAAAAAATAAAATATTTCATTTCCTTTACTTTTATATTTTTTATTTTACCAATAGTATAGATTTCTTTTCATTTCATGAATTCTTGTTGTAAACATAAAACAAGCCTAACCTACGCCTTGTCAAAAGAACATACCCAAACCTTGCTAACACACAACATTAAACTTTAAAAACAACATGAAAATTTTTTTAAAATAAAATAAAATCATCTTCACATAAAGCTTAAACAAAATAATTAAATATGCTTCAACTTCCAAATAATCATTGCCTCGCTCTTGGATGACGTTTCCAAAACAAGCTCATGTAAACATAATAAAAATATTTTGTAGAGTGTTTACCCTGTACCAGTGAATAATATCCATAATGACATAAACTCAAAACTTATGATATAAATCTTCCATTTTACTCCTCTTCACAACATAATTATTATCCAATAAATACTCTTGATGAGCAAGCCTATCTAGTAGAAACCTAAATAGTGAGACCCATCTGTACTCCACCCTATCAGGGTAACAACCTAAAAAATTAATACTTCTCTCCTTTATCCTCTTGTCTGGCCTCATCATATCTCATTCACTTCATGGATGTTATTGACCAAACACAACAAACCCAATATAATAGATCAAATCCCAAGGTTCCTTTAACCCTACTTCTTCTAATTCTTAGATTTTGGTATAGACCAAGAACTTTGCTACCTATCCTCATCCACTTTGAATTCTCTTGAAACTATATCAAATCACAATTCACTACCTTAAATAAATAATACAACATAGGTGAACTATTTTATAATGACTACAAGCATCATTTTCCACTTTTTTTTAAAACCCTACTCCCATAGCTCAACCTAACCAACCAGTCCTTCCAACTCTTCTCATCTAAATATCTCAACTAAACTAATCTAATCAATCAAACCAATAGAAAAATAATCCCAGTATCCTTTCATCATTTGTCTCAGCCAACCTCATGAATTCAAGTACATGAAGGTTAGGATGTTACTTTATGTATGTAAACCCACCTCCTTTGAGTACTACATAAGGTCATGTACCAAGTTTTTATAATGCACACACTCTCAAACATATTATTACATAACTACATGCTTTTTTTTTTTAATAGAGAAAGGTTTATCTAAATCTAGTCATTAAATTAACTCCTATACTTTCCTTCGCAATCCTTTGACACTTGATATAGCCTCTTACTCATTACTAGTAGGTTTTATAGTTCCTAAACTACCACTTTATGAGGTTAAAGTTAATATTTTATATCTCCAATCATTCTATGCATCATGCTTATATTATTATTATAATCACAAATTACTAACCAAGTTATTTCTATGAAGCCTCAAATGTTATTCCCTATAATGGTTCTACAATATTCCACTTTAGTCAGTTAGAGCATTAAAACCTTTAGCATATCACTTTTTAGGACATTTTTTCTATCAAAATTTATGAAAAGATATTTTATTCACAAATCCCAGAACTCAAGTAAGGGTCAAACAATCCAATCAATGAACATGTTCTTCAGTACAAAAATATTCTAGCTAAAACGAAAAACTCTAGGCTAGACAATGATTTACAAGATATCTTCACACAAATTTTGATAGCACCACTCCATAAATCAATCATGTTAAATAAATTTAAATATTTTGATGAGTTATAACATACATTCAAATAAATATAAGTCAAGTTAATAACTTTTTACAAGGTAAAGTATGCACCAAGTGTTCCATATACTTCAAATATCAAGTTTCAAAGCAAGCCAAACTACAAGATCAAATTTAATGAAATAAAAAGTGAAGCAAAAGTAATGGTTAATGCAGTTTCATAACCAACAAACAAGATTTAATTGATAGCTCCATGAAGGAGTCAATTAGAGTGATTAACACATCCTCCTCATGTTCTATTACAAAAAAAATTGTTTCCAAACTTATATCTCTACCTCCACCATTCAAGTATGATTTGAATAAGCCTAAATCTAAGGGCTTCAATAGTAATACATATTATGACTACCGTAGATGTATTGAGCATTCTATAAAAAAAAATAGATTGAGGCATAAGATACAATATCTTATATATGATAATAGCATTTATGTAGGCACACCCATAAAAGAAGTTAAACCATAGCAAAATGATAATGCAAATCTAAAAATAGTTAGTAATCTATTCCCAAATCACGATACTTTAGATCATAAAAATAAATTATAAGTACATCATCATACAATGCACATCCTCCTCTTAAGACATATGGGCATACAATAAATTGAATTATTGGTACATTTATAGGCACATCAACACAATGTATTTTGATCATATTCAATGACAATGAAATCAATGGTGATGATTCAAATAAGCATGCATTTTTTATTTGAGCTTAAATTCACAAACAACCTATACATACTATCATGATTGATAATGGTTTGAATGAAAATGCATGTACAATGAAAATTATTTATAGTCTTGTATACGTAGAAAAATATCTACAAGATACATAAAGAATATTCAAAGCATTTGATGGGCATACACATAAGATTCTTGGACACATAGTGATACCTCTTCAATTTAGATCAGCAATAATGCCTACTCCATTTCTAGTCTTTAAAAACACATGGGTCTTTAATATTTTATTAGGATGCCCTATGATATATAAACTCTGTACAATACCATCTATAGTATATATATGTTTTAAGTACATACATTGTAAGCAAGTGGTTAAATTTCAAGGCTTTTGATATGAGTACCTCTATAATCATTGGTAACTCTTCCTCATCCCCCTCTACCACTACAGTTGGTTGTGGCACCTATTCAAGAGCATATTAAAAATATAGTTATGGAACTTATTCAATAGCATAGTTTAGAATCAATTGTTTCACCTATACATAACTTTTCTATACAGTCAGTATAGAGGAAATTGGTACACCCTCATAAACAACAAGCTTCATATCAAAGAGTTACTCATGGTTTAAATAAATCTAAACCTTATATAGTGCATCCTAAAGTAGTACTTTGAACAGTTCAACATGTTTCAAAACGAACATAGGTAGTGAGACATTATTTGACCATACATAAAACTCTACCAAGTCCATCTTTTTAAAGTTAAATCCTACCAAAAATTCTATGAGCAATATCAAGACATTTGCATCATAACACTTGATGCCTTTTCAAATTTAGATTCATCTACATGTAGCACTTTTCACCTACAAGAAGTAATCTTAAACATCTATTATCTAAACATGCATTATGTCCCTCCCATTTATATTATCATAATCTAATTCCTTTCAAAAATATCAAAAATAAATATTTCAAAAATACAAAAAAAAATCAAAAATGTCAAAAATACAAAAACATCAAAAATATAAAATAAGGACCTAAGCATAACATGAGTTCTAAGTTTACTTATTTAATATGTTATTTATCACATATATTATTAGATAACATATTCATTTTAAAACACACTTTCATTTCATGAGGTATATGAGTGTGATGTAGGACATACATATCTATATGGGATCTTAGATGTTATATTCCCTTCTACCTAATGACCAAGCCTATCCTAGGGGCATCTAATTCTATAGGTTATATCATAATATTTTATATATTTTTATTAACTCAAATTTTATGTCAAGCTACATATCTTACAAGTATCTTGATAATTACTCATATTTTATATTTTTATACATGAGGATGTTACTTTTCAATGATAAAACATTGATGCATATGAATGGAATAGACTAGTTTTCACTTATTCTATGTTCTTTAATTTTTTTACTCTCTTTCATGATAGGATAAATATTTCTTTCTTATTGTGTGTAACCCTTGACCCTTATGTCTAAAAATTACTTGAACATCTCCATGAGATTTGTGCTTGGTATGTGTGACATTTGAACAAGTTCATTACTTGTGTACTTCAACCTTATGTGTGTAATATTTACTTGTGAAGCATTTGAACATGTCCATTATGTATGGATCTTGTCCCTATGTGTGTGATATTTGCTTGTATACATGACATTTTAACATGTCCCTTGTACGTGTCCCTTGGCCTTAATGTAGGATATTTTGTGACATTATGTGTTGTTTTTATTGAGCTTGATTAGTGGTGTCATCATCCATATCATGTAATTTTACTATGTATTATACTTCAACTATGGTTACTTACTAAAGACCCATTGTTATATCTATCTAAACATGACACTTGTATTCCTCACATTCAATATAATACATACAGACTTTAATGACAATTACATTTATAAGATGAGATACTCTCCACAAGATGACAAATGATTACACATAATTATATATTTATCACATGATACAATTACCTCTTATTTTGATATGAGTGAATGTTAGGCTACATCCCTCACTCAAAATGGGGGCATTATAGTGGTATTGCATTAAATATCCAAGTCTCTATGAATAGACAAAAATTAGATTTAGAACAAAATACAAGGTTTAAAGATTCAAAGAAATTCAAAAATATATAACTTATAGGTTTTCAAAGATACAAATTAATTTAGAAGTCAAACACATGACATATATTGGCACATTTATAAAAATTATGCAGGCATATGACATATATATACACTCACTTTTCAAAGACTCAAAGTACAGAATCATACATACTTAAATACATGTGCATGGGCATATACAAAATAGGTACAATAACAAAGGTATAGGTTGCAAATATAATTATAATTAAGCATGTTAGTGTGTGTCATTTTATATCATTGGCATAGATTTAGGGGACATGATATTTTTTCATATTCATATATAAAATTTTAAAAGTCATGATACTTTTTCATGCACATTTTTCAAAGTTCAAATTCATGACACTTGTTCATGAACATTTTCAATGTTCAAATTCTAAGTTCAAAAAAAGATGATACTTGTTAATGCACATTTTCAAAGTTCAAAGTTACAAATTCAAAGTTAAAAAAAGAAATGATGCTTATTCATGAACACTTTTTCAAAATTCAAAGTTACAATTTCAAAGGCAAATGATAGCTTTTTTCATTAAAATATAGGATCAATGTGGTCATATTGGGTCATGAATATTATTCATTATCTTTTGATCATGAAAAATAGAATCTATATTTATTTGTAGCCATGTGATTTTATCTATTACATGTAATGTACTTTCAAGTATAATAACACTCAATGATTTTAGAATTATTTATGAACCCATTATGTGGTTCCATCTATTATAGGTGGTATACATTAGATTATAGTGACACTCAATGGACTTGATATCACTTCTAGTGAACACATCTCTACCTTTTAGATTAATATATTGGTTAATGTTCTCAATTCATGAGAGTTGGAAACATGAATATTTCCAACTCAAGGGCTTGATTTTTATTTCAAAAATTAGGATTTGATCACTCTCAATTCACTATTGGTTTAAATTCTACAAGTGATTCAACAAGGGCACACCATTCTCCATCATTATTTAAATGTTACAAGACAATTTGGTTTCACCTAAATATAGGTGTACTTCTTTCTTGCTCTCTTTTCAATTTCAAAGTTTAACTTTTTTAAAAATCATATAAACAAATGAATACTTCATGTGTTAATGCATGGTTTTCTAAATTTGAGTACCCTTCACAATTAGAGTATAATCTTAAAGTCAAAGTATGTTATACACACTCAGGTTCATTTATTTCTCTTTTAATCTAGTTATTTCATTACTAAAATAAAGAGGGAGAAAATATAGACACATAAATCTAGTCACAAGTTCTTGATAATGTTAAATCAACATATTTTAAATCACAAGACTTATGGTCAAATACATGACTCTTATTCATCATTCATTTAAAACATTTATCTATATTTGGGCTTAACCTTTTTTTTATCATATTTACTACATGTGACTTCTAAAATCAAATTTTTAAACTTCTTAATATCACTCCAAATTTTATCTGGGTCATGATAGTTGTCCCTAATATTTTGGGAAAGGTCCATGATATGAATATAGGAGCATTATTGTGTTCCTCTCCATGTAAAGTGGACCAAACAACAGCTAGTTTTCAAATTTAAAATTAATCTTTAAGGTCTTCTCACGTATTTCACAAGGTTGGATAAAATAATATATCAAAAGATTCACCTATAAATACACATCAAATTTAATTCATTAGGATTAACTTATAATTATCTATTGATCACTTTTATACTATTTCACATTGAGAAAATCTACCATATTCCTTCTAACTTCAAGATCATTCATAAGGAGTAGACATGAGCCAAGTCTATATCACCTCAAATCATGTTAAGGTATATCATTATCAAGTATTGAAACTATTTTTATAGATGTATACACATAGCTAAGGATCGCAATTATACAATCACTCTAGGTGGAATAACTACATGCCTTATTTCCATATTTAGAGTATTAGATACGTAGGTAGTAGTAAATCATCAAAGGGGTGATTTAGGTTAGATTTATATCTTAAGAGTTCGAAGAATAAATAAAATTTAGATTAGTCCCTTATTAGTCCAAATGACAAAAACCAAGCATAGTAATACACTAGGACTAAACACTCTTACTTAAGAACTAGGGAGAGCATAACATAGTAAACAAGATCATAAAATAGAGATAAAAATAATATAATTAATTTACCTCTTTTGTTAAATTTAATGCTTACTTGATGGCATAAATATGTTCTTACTGAGTCTATGATTATTAGAGTCTTATAAAAATGCTTCTCCATGGTGGTATCATCTCTCTAGTGGTCACTTATGGTTTATTGTGAAGCTTGGTGTAAATTGGGCATTATAACACTACTCTCAAAGACTTCTTGAAGGTATTCAAATAGAGTAATCTTACACACAAAATCTTGTTGGAATATGGTGTGGGAACTTGTATTTATAGCTCTAAGAACTAACTCTAACCCTGAGGAGGTTAGATTAAATTTTAATTTTGGTTGAGTCTCAAATAACCTAAGTTGAGTTAGGCTAACCCTGGGTTGGATCAAAGCACTTATGAAATCTTGATGCATCAGTTTCATGTATTTATGAGGTATGAAAACTCACTTTATATATTTGTGAGGTTGTGACTCATAATTTTTGGAATATTTAAGAAATAAAAAATCACTCTATTAGCTCTTTTGACTTTTGACTTCATATTTGGACAAAAAATCTTTTTTTGGTAAATGAAATTCACTAATTTGATTTAGAATTTTTATTTAGGCAAGTTAATTGAAATTTACAATGTAATTAATCTTACTTAGTGTTTTTTGGCTTTTGATAATTATTTTAAATATTATGAATCAATAGCTCGATAGGCCAAAAGTGTCAAATTAATAGGTCATAATTTCACTAGGGTTAAAACTAAACTAAGTTATTAGTGCATACAGGTAATATGCCAAATAAACTAGCCTCATCATGTTTCTATGCAACTAAATACCTTACACTAATGAATTTGGACAATTTAAATGATTTCTAGGCTTAAATTGTGTCTTTTGCTAGAAATTAAATTGAATCTTGATTTAGACATGAAAGTGACAAAAACCAGGTGTTTATAGTTTTTCCCTATTTGAGAAGGTGTTATGAGACACAAGCATAGTAACATATTTTTAAATAATTAAAAAGTCATTAATATGAATGGTTTATGCCTTAAAGGGTAGTCTATAAACCTTTGATGCCCCTTCGAGGGAACGAACGAAAAAATAAAGTCATCAAACATTCCCTTGAAATAAAGAAAATGACATGATCTAGTGATAACATGAGTGAAATTACTAAGTTATCCAAAGGTAGTTATAAAAATTAACGGCGATGGAGTCACAAATTTGCCCAAAGGTAGTTATAATCAGTAATAAAGGGTGTGACACTAGTTTTTTCAAAGGTAGTTATAATCAATGGCATGGATATTTTCCATAATAGGGTGGTGGGACAAATATTAATTTTCCTAAAGACAGTTATAATTAGTAACAAAATATAAAATAATGATTTTCTCAAAGGTGGTTATAATCACTAACACAAGCATTTACCCTGGTAGGGTAGGTAGAGTGGGAAAATAATGATTTTCCTAAAGTTGATTATAATCATTAGCATAAGATGCAAAAATAATGATTTTCTCATAGGTGATTATAATCATTAAATTGATTCAAACAGAATCATTTTCTCAAAGGTGGTTATTATAATTTGCATGATTTAAAATGAGCTTTACCCAAAAAGGTAGAATACAACATTGATCAATCGAAAAGGAATTTACCATAGAGAGGTAAATTGGCAAGGGTAACTTATGAAAAAAATCTATAAAACTAATTTATGATGAATTGGAAAAGGATAAAAACACATTTCTAGATTAAATGTGAATTCACAGATACATGTTTGAACAAACATGGGTTATAAGTAGAAAAAAAGTGTTATTACACGGGTCTCAGGGGAAGCCCAAAAAGATGGTCTAATGATAATATAGCCAGAAAATAAGGTACATAAGAGTGAAAGGCACATAAAATGGACCATGGATGTAAAAAATACACTTTTAGAGTGTGCATAATGAATTATAGGCCCTGAGGGTAAAAATTCAAAATTTTAGCTATATATTCACCCTTGGGATCAAAAAAATCATTTTCACCCTAGCCTATTAAGAATTTGAGCTCTTGTTTTGTACATAAATTTATGAGAAAAATGGCATGTAGAAGAGCTCGACATCGTGTTTCAGAATAGGTGAGGGAGCACATGCGGCCACCACACGATGGGCCACTAGTAACTAATTTTAACTTTTCCATTAATGTAGTTTTTATAGTATTTATTGCATGTTGTAGGTCAAAAAATAACTAAGTCATCATTTATATTTTAGGGAAAATAGCAACTTTTCCAAGAAAAATGGTGACTTCACATTAAATTATCATTCCTAGAAATGACGATAACACCAAAACTGGATGGAAATCACTGAAATAGTGATTTCACCCATTTTTAGGCAAAGTCACCATTTTGTGAAAAATGGTGATATCACCAAAAGATGTGAAAAATCACCTAAATGGTGGATTTTCCATTTAGGAAATAGTATATTTAACCTAAAAGCCAAAATTAACTAGTTTTAAGGACCTGAAAGAGGTCCAACCTCTGGAAGAGGGTCAATTAGGCTAAGTAGGCTAGGATTAGGCTCAAGTAGTTGCATATAGTTAGGTTGATGTTGACTTTTATTTGATTGTAGAAGTGATTGGTTGTTCTTACATTCTTAGAGTGATGATCACACTATCTACAAACCCTATAGATCTAGACTAAGGACATGGTTGGTTTCTTGTAGATGTTAGATCTTCATGACATGGCATGCATGCCAGTCATGCAAGTTGATCAGGCATCCTTGAGTGTGCTAGCTGAGAATTAGAATAGCAATATGTCCACATTACACTTATCTACTAGAAAGGATACTATTACACTTGAAGATACCTAGCGTATTCTCAAGTTGTTAATGTATGGATAGAGATAATTCTAGACACTACTGACATAATAGTAGGTGGTTCTTGATGACCTATGAAGTTATCAGCGTATCCCCATGTTTTAGGGTAAGATCGATATAGACCTTATTGATACCTATACATACATTCAACTAGATGATTTACCTATTAGGGATCCATCACCACTAACTATGATTGATAAGGAGGTTGTTGTCCTTATGGCCATTGTCAATGGCATCTTTCTACTTGACAAGAGTTGTTAGTATTTCCATATGGGCTTGGGTGGCATAATAAGGAGCATTTTGGAGGATTTTACACATTTTTCCTAGGGGCTATATTTTTTGGCATAGTTTTATAGAGATATTCACATGATAATGTATCAAGGTGGATGCAACATCAAGGATTGCACTCTACTAATGGTCTAGGTCTAGGATCATATCTCGATCAATTAACCAATTGAAATGCATAGAGCACGAGATCTAAAGGACCCAATATCATATGGTTGGGATCAGATATGAGTTATAGGTATGGTCATAAGGGGACATCCCATTCTATCATAGTGTGTTTGATGATTTAACACCATAATTTTTCATTTAGAGGTTATAAGTTGCATATCAATTATAGTGGTTTAGGGATGGATGGTATATGGATTTTATGAATACCAAATGATTTTTAATTGGGAGGCAGTCCCACATTATAGAGGAGTACCACCTTGATCAGGTACTCAGGAAATTTAGAGACATGTAGGATGTACCTGAGGGGCTAAGATGGTTTTCCCATGTTACATGAGAGATGATTTAGGATACTCCTATGATCCTGAGGAGTGAGACCATAACTAGCTATATTATCATACCACAATTTGCTTGGGCTTATGTAAGAGGAACCATAGATGCATGGGTTGCTCTAACTTACATTCATTGGTGGGTATAGGTATGCCTTTTAAGGTTGATATTTTTAGTATTGGTAGTGGGATAGGTTCTCATGGATATCAAGGAGATGGAGGGTGAGACATCAAGTGGAAGTGGAATCACCTAGTAGGATAGTGGTGGTGAGGTTGGGGATGATGATGATGGTAGTGGCTTTAATAGAGGATATGGTGGAGGAGCTATAGATGGATATAGAGATGATGGGGATGGAGATGGAGATGGAAGGATAGCTTTGATGATGTTAGATCCTAGCATAGCAATTATTATAGTAGCACAAATTGGTTTAGTCTAGGCAATGCCTTCAGGCACACAGGTAGATCCAAAATATATAGGTCCTTATAGCATGGTTATAACAGATACTAGTATGCTAGAGTAGGATATCATTACCTAGGTACGAGATATTGTAGGTTTATAGTGGCAAGTGACTGATTTTTAGATAACCTTAGATATGTGAGATGATGATATGACACTATTTAATTTAGATATCTCTTGGATGAAGGATAAAATAGACAAGTTTGTTTTGGTTCAAAGATAGCTCATGATAGAGAGAGATCAAGCCATTAGTGAGCAAGATTAGGGATTACCTACTATATATAAGCTCAAGTAGGAATGAGATGTGGCTCAAGGAGTCATTACTAATGTTGGGCTCTCATATATGGTTTGGGAGTGCATTTGGGCAAATGATGAGGCATCATACTAAAAGAGAGCCTATGAGTCTACTATGCCTAGGGATTAGTAAATTGTTACATTTGAGATCTAGCATGCATAGAGAATATCCAGTAGATCTGGTCAGTCTTAGATCAGGATGCATGTTACATGTGCCTTGGGTTAGTATGTTCATCAACCATGGCCATCACCACCAAGGCTTCCTCTAGCTACAGGCCCTATGGATACATAGAACCAAAGTTGAGCATAGGGTCCTTAGTATTTTGGCATTTTGGCATAACCTTGGTATATGGCATTGTACTTATTGTATCAGCATACTGATGTATTTTTGATATACCATTATGATATTTATATATCCTCTCTGTATTATGACATTTGAGATACATTCACATTTAGTTTTGGGTCCTTCAAGGCCGATGTACATATATATGATATTTCCTTTTATATATATATATATATATATATATATATATATATATATATATATATATATATATATATATATGATGTCATGCTTACTATCTTATTTATCTCATATTTTAGCATTGATTACCATTATGTATGTTTAACATTGTTAATGTGTGTCTCATGTATGCCCTGTTTATTTATTGCTTATGCCATGGTTATCAGATGTTGTTCTGCTTATCATCTGATTATGTTATATGACTCATATGTATGCTTATTTAGAGATTCATGTCTATATAAACACTTAATAAATCATTTATAATCTTGTTTATTACTCATGGATTCAGGCATGTATTTAGGTATTTCATTGGTTTTATATATTGGATAAGTACTACCATTAAATTGCTATGATAGACTCTGTGTGCATGTTTTTACTTTAGCTTGTGATATTATGCATGATAGTAATGGATAACTACAATGGAAACATATACCTTAAGCATGGAAAACAAAATTTAAATGTAAATTCAAACAATCTAGGAATAAGATATGAACAATCAAATCTCAAGTTCAAATATAAAAAATAAACTAAGTGTAAACCTAAACACGAAAAAAAAAAACTAAATACATGATATGTATAATCAAGACTTGAGTGCAAATAAAATATAATAATATTATGGCAACTAAGAAATAAAAAGGCAAAAAGGCAAATAAAAACAACACAAGCAAATCAAACAAACAAAAAAAATTAACACGTAAAAATGAATAAATAAACAAAACACAGATAAACAAACAAGGATATAAATAAACAAGCACAAACAAAAAAATACAAACAATCTATGTAAACAAAACAAGCTAACAAACACAAAAAAATTGTACAAACTAACTAACATAAACAAGGATATAAAAAAACAATAACACAACAAACAACAAAACATCAATAAATAAAAACAAATGACAAAACAACAATAAACAAATAAGCAAACAAACAACAAAATAAAAATAAACAAACAAACAAAAAGAAACAATAAAACATTAATAAATAAACAAACAAACAAACATCAAAACACTAGTAAATAAAAATAAACATAATAACAAAAACAAACAACTATAGACAAGACAATAAATAGAACAAATAAAATAAATAAATGAACAAATAAAACACACAAACGATGTGATAAATAAAACAACTAAACAATCCAAAGCACAGAAAAGTGCAATAAACAAACTAATCTAAGCACATAAAAATAAATAAATTAAGCTAAAAAAATAACAATACACAAACAATGATCAATTACAATGTTAGTACAAATAGATTACAAATTTTTTGTGCATGTGTAATAGAGGTGTTACTCTTGATGACAGGGTGACCCCTAAGATAGGTAGCAATAACATAGGTAAAATAATATAAGAACAAAGGGAACAAGGTTTCTCTTAGACTAAAGGGAACAATGACATAAATAAGATGACAACATTGCCCCTAGGTTATAGGAGACAATGGCATAAACAAAATAATAATAAAAACATTTTCCCTAGGATATAAGAGACAACGAAACAAAACAAATAAAATGGAGGAATAAAAGAAAAAGAAGGGGCAGCTGGTCTGACTCCATATGCACTAAGCAAGTGGATGTTACCTACATAATTCCATAACACAAGATCTAATATGAACTTCAAACCAAATTTAATTCTCTTAGGATATGGAATATAAGAAAAAAGATGATAAGAAAACATGATTGACTTGTAGAGGAAAATGGCAATGATCTCGCAAAATGGTGAGTGCATAAGAAAAGACGGGGATGATGCTCATAGTAATGAAACATAAACACAAATAAAGTCCATAAGCATGAGAGTATGGTTTAGGATAAAACCTCATTAAAAGACAAAAGATGAGTATCCACAAATGAATTAAATTGGTAATTCATAGTGTTTACTACATCTAAGGCTTGGAATTAAAATGAGCTTTCAAAATAATAAGAGTGTAAACTTAAATTACTCACAAAATGGTGAGAGTCTAATAAAAGCCAAGTGATCATTAGTGTATCAAGTTCAAATGCACAATGCTCACAACATCGACTCAAAAAATGATGAGAGCATATGACTAAGGCCAATAAGGATGAGAAAACTAAAGGACAAGTGGTTACTTATGAAATAGTTAGGAATCTTAGAATCCTCAAGGTAAAGAAGTGGTTGAAAAAGAAAGGAAGGTATGGCCAAGCTAACCCAAGATACCCCATGTATCCAAGTGTTGTCTTCATAGTCTATGCAGACCTCAAGTTGATGTAGTTCTTCCAAAAATTGGAGGAAAAATACCAAGGTGGTTTAGAAATAAAGTTGAACAAGTAACATGGTCCATCCCAAAAAAATTGATGGTTTCATATCTTGCATGGAAATTCTAATCTAATTTTCATAATTCTGTGATTTTTAGTATTTTATAGATCTTTTACAAGTGTTTAGGGTATTCAAACTATTCAAAAGTTTTTTGAATTTCTAAGCATCTCAACTTGATTAAGAATTATGAGAAATATAATGATCTAACTCATAAAATTGCAAGATCGCTGCATAAGTTGCTTATAAAATAGTGAGAGAGTTCATCTTAAATTGTTCATAAAATGGTGAGAGCATGGAAAAGGGGTGACTGAGCTAACCTCAATGTGAATCAAGCATTGTCTACATAGTCCTGCAAGACCTCAAGTCATTTTATTTATATCTACCCAAAAGGCATCCAACTAAAAACCAACAAATTTGGGTATAGGCAAATGGAAACATTAATGTCAAGGTGATGTAGTAATTTATGGTAAAGGAGTTGCTCCTGATTTTACCATAGGTAGTTATAATTAAGAAACAATAGCACGAGGTGGAAGCATAACAATAATTAATAGCACGAGGTGGAAGCATAACAATAAATGAAATATGAAATTGTTATGACCATTGTCATATCATTTTCATATACTACCATTCAAACATGTAACTCTAAAAAAATGCTAAAATTAAATCTATCATCAACCACTGAACATGCCTAAAGTATTAAAAAATCAAAACCAAGGTCAAATGTGACAGGTAGTGTTAGGTAAAAATAACTAGCTGGAAAAAGGTTAAATGTCTGGTAGAATAATAAAAGGGTATAGTACAAAGAATGGGTATAATATGGAATAACTTAGATGATCCTTATAGACAATAATTTTAGTCCCTCAAGCATAAAAATGTTTGAGGTGCATTATGTACATTGGTTCATCCAATTCATCTCCTTCTAGCATGGTGGGCATATATGTTCCAGAGCCATAGTTAGCAACAATTACATAGGGCCCTAACCAGTTGGGTTAGAAATTTATTTTTTATTTGTTTTAGCATTTAAATTCTTTTGATTCTCTTTTAATACCATGTCACCAAACTCAAATTCATGATGCTTGGCATGCCTATTATATTGGTCTTTTAATATGTTTTGATAAGCCTAAAATTATTCAGGGTGGTCAATCATTTTCCATCAAATAGATCTAACTCTTTCAAGTGAGCAACTCTATAGTCTTCATCATCTATGATGTGTTAGAATGAAATTTGGAGAGAAGGCAACTAGACCTTGATAGGAAGAATTACCTTAGTTCTATAAATAAGTGAATAGGGTGTAGCTCTTATTGGAGGATAAAATGTGGTACAGTATTCCCAGAGGGTGTTAAATAGTTGTAAGTGCCAATTATGACTAACATCATTGAGAATATTCTTTAAAATATTGACAATGGTTTTATTAGAATCTTTAGTTTGGTCATTGCCTTGTGGGTAGTAGGCAGTAGAGAAATTTTTTTTGATGTGGTATTAGGAAAAAAGTGTTTTCACATCTTTGTTTTTAAATGATCCACCATTATCAGATATAATGTCAAATGGGGTGCTATAATTATAGATGAGATGGTTGAATATGAAATTGGATATATGTTTATCAGTTATATAGGTGAGGGGAATGGCTTCCACCCACTTAGTGAAGTATTCAGTAGTAGTTAAGGCATGTTTATGGCCATCAAAAGATGTGGGATTTATCTTCTTGATGAGGTTAAGTCCCCACATTGATAATGACCATAGTGTTGTTAATGGTTTGAGTGACTTGGATGGAGCATGAATAAAATTAGCATGATTTTGACACTTGACACATGTCTTCACATATGTAGCTACGTTTACTTCCATAATTAGCCAGTAATAAATAGTACATAGTAACTTTTTGGCTAAGATTGCCCCGTTGGTGTGGGATCCACACACTCCTTCGTAGACTTCCCTCAATGCTAGTCCAGATTCTATCAAAGGTAAATGGTGAATCAGAGTTCTATCATAACTTTTAAAATATAAGGTTGGTCCATGTAGGGTATAGTGAGAGGCTTTATGGGCAAAGTAATTTTGTTTTTTGACATGATAAATTAGGAGGCATAATTTGGTCTTAAAGATAGGCATATATGTGTGAGCAATAGGGAGATGTGGGACCAACAATGTCATAAACCATCTCGATGGATGATTGTTTGTATGCTAGTACTAAGAGATGATCAATAATAAATAGGTAATCCCTTGCTCTATTTATGATTTGGATCATGGATCCAATAGTGGCCATAAATCATCAGATGTTCTTTTATTGGCTTGATTTATTCTTTCAAATTGGATGTTAGTAATTTATTGCTTGAGAGTATCAACCATATCTTTTTAGGATACCACCTTCTTGTCCTTGGTCTAGTACTAATATGTGACTTGGTTAATGAATAACTAAGAATTACCATGCACTAGTAAATCTTGAATGTTCTACTATACTAATTGACAAAGCCCTATAATGAGTGATTCATAATCAGACATGTTATTGGTATAGATAAATCCAATATGAAAATACTTAAGAATGATATCCCCTTGGGATGTAAAAATTAATATTCTATACCATGATCCATGAGTTGTAAATGATCCATCAAAGTATGTATTCCATTGTTCAGCCTTAGTAGGTGTTTATGCTTCTTTGGTGGTCATCTTGGCCTTATTTGGAAATCTAATTGTAAGAGGTTGAGTGTCTTGAAGAGGATCTTATACAAGATGATCTACAATTACTTTCTTCTTAATGGCCTTTTAATTGGCATATTCAATTTCAAACTCACTCAATAACATGATCCAGTTTTCCATGTGGCCCTATATAACTGATTTGGAAAGCAAATACTTGAGTGGATATACTTTGGTAATAACAATGGTATTTTTTAGCATATAATAATGTAAATTTTGGGTTATGAACACCATTACTAGATAGGATTTTTTAATTGGAATATAGTTATGCTCATATGCGACCAATGTTTAGCTCGGATAATATACAACATGCTCTTTTCCTTGTTCATCATGTTGTGCCAAAAGTTCTCCTAGGGCATTATCAGTTACTGACAGGTAAAGAAGTAATGGATTGTTTGGCATGGGTGGAAGTAAAATATGTGTGTTGGAAAGATATTCTTTAAACTGATTAAATGATTCATGACACTCTTCATTCTAGGAGAACATAATGTCTTCTTTAGCAAGTACATAAATGGGTGGAATCTATTAGATAATTATGAGATAAAGCATTTGATAGATTGAATTTTACCCTACAAATTATGGAGCTACTTCAAGGTAGATGGTGGAGGCATTTTTTTAATTACATGAAATTTAGTTGGGTTGACTTCAAGGCCCCTATCAGAGATAACAAATCCTAATAATTTTATAGAATTTACCCCAAATATACACTTATTCAAATAAGCATGATGTTGTACTCATGAAATCTCTTAAGCATCCTTCTTAGTACAGTTGGATGATCAGCATGGGTCTTTTATTTACCCAAGATGTCATCGATATAATTCTCAGCAATGTTGTGCATCATATCATGTAAAATCATTGTCATGGACCTTTGGTAATTGGTTTTGGCATCCTTAAGTTCAAATGACATCCCCTAATAATAAAATTTTCCTGACATAGTGGTGAATATTATCTTATTATGGTCTTTTGGTTTTATTATGATATAATTATACCCTAAAAAGCCATCCATTAAAGAGAGCATTTCATAGTTGGCCATTAAGTCGACTATCATGTCAATATTAGGTAAAGTAAAGTTATCTTTTGAATAAGATTTGTTGATATCTATAAAATCAATGCAAATTTTAATATCTTATGGTTTCTTACTTACTAGCATAATGTTTGAAATCCAATCTAAATAGTCGATTGGCTTGATGTGTTTTACATCTAAGAATTTATCCAACTCTTTCTTAACTATCACAATAATACAAGGATACATCTTATACAATTTCTATTTAATGGGCCTGACATTAGGATGTACAAAAATATGGTATACAACTAAGGTAGGTTCCAAACCTAGCATGTCTGAATAAGCCCATGCAAATATGTCAATAAATTCCCTCAAAAGGGTTGTAAAACTTAATGTTCTTCTTCAGTGACTGACATGTCTAGTTTAATCTAATTTAGGTCCTCTAGAGTCCTAATGTTCACCTCTAAAGAGTCCTCCACAAGAAAATGTATAACCATCATCTAAAATAGTCATCAAGGAGTTACATTGATTGATAATGGTAAAGTCCTCCAAATGGACTAGCTCATTTAATTTTCCTAAGTAGAATGAAATAGAATCTCTTAATACTAGCAAAGGCCATGTAATAAATACCTCAAGGCACTCTTGAACAATATATGCCAAATCTTGTCACTCCTCATTACTAATCTTTGATCCATAAATAGGCTTTAGACTATAGGTCTCATATGCTTCAAAGGAATAAAGGTGAACATCCCCATCTAATGGCACCAAAAACTAGTTTTCACTAAGAGACTTTCCTTTCTTTTTAATATTACCCTGGTCATAAAGTGCCTCAAAGAGGTTTTCACTTTTAGACCTCAATGTTTGATTTTCTTTTTTTTGGCTAGGAAGTTCATCCACTCTCTGAAGTAGGTGGCAGAATCCAATATAATAGAAAAGCCTTGCTTGTGATCTCCAAGAGGAATATGATTCCTCAATCCTAGAAATTTGCATATGGTATCATCATTTTCAATCTCATCTAATGGAATCGTTGACTCTTGTTGGTCTCATTCTATCAATTTTGGATGCTAAAGGGTTAAATGTAAAAGTTCATAAATATGGTTAATAGTGAAAATGGCATGGGGGTTAAATAAATTTGTAGTGGTAAGGTCATCGTAGATGCTATAATTGGACCCTACATCATTGTTCACATTGTCTTCACTAGTCATTAGTTGTAGAACATGAATAATGTATGTGGGGTCACCCCCATGCAGTTTAAATCCAATACAATGGGTTCCCTTGTACTTGGTCATTGAGACCAACTTAATTATGTCTTGTTAATGTATCCCTAGGCCTTTGCCTTCATAATCTAGGTATTCCATAATTTATTTAGGGATAGAATACTTTACACTTTGGTAATAATCAACTAACTCATTAGTGTACAACCATGAATCGTCTTCAGCCAAGGGGTCTTGTTTTAGGTCAGAGGCCAATTTGAACATAATGGGTTTGTTCATCTAAGATTTTCCCTAGGTTTTCTATTCTATGAGATTAGTTTTATCCTTAAGTCTCCCATAAGCTTTTAGATTCTTTAGAAATTTATCAATATGGAATGCATTATGGGTAATATATTCTTTGAGACCTTTTTTAATTATATATTAAGTGGTTGGAAATGTCTGGTGGAGGCATGGATGAGGTAGATGCTAAGTTGTCTAGGTCAATGTAATTATCTTCTAGGCTTGATTCAATGGTTTTTCCTTTCTCGGCTCATTTTCCATCTGATTTGAACATAGAATTCATGCTAAATTGATATTTATAGATTTTATACTCAGCCTCAAGATGTTTACAATACTGCTATGGCTGAAGATCAGCTAGTATAGTCACTTCCATTCCTAAATGTGGAAGTTTTATACACTAATGCAATGTATAAGGTATAGCCCTAATTTCATGGATCTAGGGTCATCCCAATAATAGATTTTAAGATAGTTTTAGGTCTAAAACATGGCATAAATTATCATGGGTCAAAGGTCCAATGACCACTCACAATTTAATAATACCTTGAGAATCAGGTTTTTCATTATCATATGCCTTAATAATGATGATATTTGGATGCAAGTCGGCAATTGTATATCCAAGATATTTGGCCAATTTTAGAGACACAATATTGAAGCCCAAACCCTTATCTACAAGGATGTGCTTAACTCTATGGTTCATTAAACCAACCTCAATATATAATGGGTTATAATGTAGAGGGCCTAGATATGACATATCACTTTGTTCAATGGTAAGACATTGGCCAGGGGCCAAGTGTCCTTACCATGGCTTGGAATTTTTTTGGAGCGATGTCATTTGGCATAAGTGATTGGTTCAAAACTCATTTAGGATATCTTTATAAATGATAGACTTACACAAAAAATCCATCATATATGTGCATAGGTGTCTTCTTTAATTGTTCTATAATATCATAGGTCTTCCCCTCAATTTTATTAGTTGGTTTATTTTTCATAGGTATGAAAGGATAATTGGTCTCACTTGTAGTATTTGGATGTGGTCTTTTGATAGTGACCTTGGCTCATCAATTCATGATTATGAAATCTCGATCTAGAACTTGGCTTTGGTAGTTGGATGGGTAAGTAATGAGGCTTGGAATGATAATTCTAGGATGATTTTGAGCCTAGATGCTAACATAGTCTGTAGAAGAATCACCAGCATAGGGGGGTTGATAGGTATCACTTGGCTAATATGCATTATTAGACAAAGGCCTAGGTCTATTGGTAGTTGGCTAGGGATTAATAGTGATAGTGGAAACATGACCACCTAAAACATGTCATATAATATTATTACAAGTATATGCAATGGTATGATGGCTTCTTGGTTAGTTTGGTCATTTTACCCTTAGTTCCAACTATTATATTATTATTATCATGGTTGGCATTGTTGTTCTTGATTTTATGATGGAGTTCTCTATTTTTTTTGTTGCTAGTATTGTTGTTAGTTATTGTTATTGTCATTATGTTGGATAAATAGATTTTGGTATATACCCAAGATATTATTGGTCATAGGAGCATGAGTGTATCTTTCTACCTCTCCATTTTTCATCATATTCTCAATAAAATTCTTGAGTTAGATACATCATCATATGGAATGTCATCTGACATAATGATACTCATAAAATTCATATTCTTTGTGTTGGTGTAGGATATTACTTTCCTACTCTTTAGCTTATTTATGTGTTATTTCATTGGAGATGTTTAACTCACATTTATGAAGATGATAGGGTTATGTCTTAATTCCACCTATATTAGGTAAGTTAATCCCACACGCATGGGATGGTCAGGATTCTCCTATCTTCTTCCTATTTGTACATCTCTATTGTAAACTATTTGATATAAAATAGAGTGGATAATAGAATAGAATGGAATATAGCTGATTTATTATTGGTGTGTAATGTTAAAGCTTTCATGGTTGTGATAATGGATTCATGGAGAGATCTTTGTTGAAGATTCCTATTAATTATATCATAGTATCAGAGCATTATGGGGGGTGTGAATGTTGATTTTTTTTGTCATCACTCCACCCAGTCAGCAATATGGGGGGATGTGATGTAGATTCTGGTTCTTAGATGTTGATAATTTAGTACTCTTTTATACATTCCTCACTACTAACAATCTTCTTGATTGGATTTATTTTGGTGAAGCCCAGTGTCAGTTGTTTTTTGATCAATTAGTGGATTCAAACCACTCATGGAGATTGAGTTCGTTTGTGACTTTTGAGTACTTGAAGTGTAAACTACTTTAGCATCATCTTTGGGGGCATTTATAGCCATCTATTCTTCTTTTTTCTCTTTTGTGGGGGATTTTTTCCTATAGGTTTTCTCTTTTTTATCCACTTTATGAGATTTATATGTACATTTTGCACTTTTTTTAGTGTTTTTTAGATTTCTCCTTTATACATGGGTATTTTATTTAGGCAATTTTTTTTATGGAATCCATATGAGTATTTTTTACTTGACTCCATGGCCTTCTTGGTGATTCTTATAGTGACACCAGTGTGATATCCCCACTAGTGACACCAGTGTGATAGCTCCATCAATATTTGTGCTCACTTCTCACCATATTATTAGAGGGTGTTCAAGTAATGTTTCATAGGTTTCATAATTCTACCTAGTATTCTAGAGTGTAGTGTTCATGTTTAATGATCCTTGTATTCAGTACCATTCCTAATTTCAATTGATAATTACAATGAATCGACATCCATGTACTCTAGCAATATGGATTGGCATCCATAGGGACACATGGATTCATACTTCATCTTTTATTGTACCCACCTAAGCTATGCTTAAGGGGGTGTTGGTGTAGGATATTACTTTCCTACTCTTTATCTTACTTAGGTGTTATTTCGTTGGAGATGT
The DNA here is from genome assembly GCA_037957365.1 of Torreya grandis. Classification (NCBI taxonomy): domain Eukaryota; kingdom Viridiplantae; phylum Streptophyta; class Pinopsida; order Cupressales; family Taxaceae; genus Torreya; species Torreya grandis. Next base: position 1,308,013 of record JARHVA010004028.1, on the reverse strand, counting down.
TTAACCTTCATTTATTAGTATGATAGGTTTATGCCTTACTTCCACCTATATTTGGAAATTTAGTCCCACATGCATGGGATGATTAGGATTCTCCTATCTTCTTCTTATTTGTACATCTCTATTGTAAACTATTTGATATAGAATAGAGTGGATAATAGAATATAATGGGATATAGTTGATTTATTCTTCTTGTGCAATGTTGAAGCTTTCATGGCTATGATAATAGATTCATGGAGAGATCTTGGTTGAAGATTCTTCTTAACTCTATCACTTTATATCAATTAGAAAATAGCTTTGGTATTAGCCAACTGATCATATTTCTTTGAACCAATTTCAGAACACAAATTCAATAGGCTCACAAAGGCCACTAAATTATCTGGCAATGGGCGATCTTATCCTTGGGGGAGTGTCTTACAATTAATTTTGATTTTTTAGTTGTTGGTTTTGTGGAGATATTGATTAAATGTATGGAGGATGTGGTTTTTGGATGGGTGGAGGTAAATGAACAGCCAGTGTTTGCACCATATGAACATGGCATGATTCGGTGAACCCATTACCAATAACATTATTATTATGGTTTTAGTCTTTAAGTCTCTTATTTTTTTTGGCTTGAGGTGGAATTAAATCTATTATTTGAATTGGGTTTTGATTATTGTTTTGTCCTTGGTTATAGTTCTAGTTTTGTTGGCCTTGATGTTGATTATGGTTATGGTTAGAAGAAGATAGCTCGATTATATTTTTGTTGACAAGGGCCTGCTCAATATGTATTCCTTTATCTATAACCTCTTAAAATGTATGAACAAATTATAGCTCAATATGATAAGATATATTGTTGTGTAGGCTCTTAGTAAATATTATGGCCAACTATTTATTTGGAAAATTATGAGTAAACTAGCTTACTAGTGCTCTCCAACATTGCAATTTTGTAGCGAAGCTTTCATCAGTCTTATATTTAGCATGGCCTAAATCCAAAATAGTAATCTCATGCTTTAGATTATATGAAAATTATTTTATGAACTTCTCTAAGAGATCATCGAAGTCAGGTACAAAGTTCTTTGGTAATTTCAATGGCTATTCCAAGGTTTGTCCATTTAGACTCCTTGAAAAGAGTAGAAGTATATGGCATTATATGCCACTAGATGGCAATCAATAAAAAAAAATTAAATTCTCTTTGGGGTCACCTTTACCTTTGTATTTTTCAAATTTAGGTAGATCATAGCCTTGCAAAAATGGTATTTGTAGATATTTAATGTTAAATAGATAAGAATATATTTCATTTAGTTTGAATTTATTTGTTTTTTTTAAATATGTATAGCTTTAATTGCATCCTTCATCTATTGCAATTCATGGGCAAGGAAATTAGATGGAGTGGCTTATTGATATTGAGGTTGCATGATCAAAGGTGGATTACCTTGAATTGGGTAGATATATTATGGAATATGGGTTGAATTAGTTGGATGACCAGGTATGTATATTCGTGCATTGAGATTATATTGTAGATATTGAATATACTATTTATTATACACATTATGGTTTGGATTATCTACATAACCCTAGATAGCAATTTGTAGCTATGGAATTTGGCTCTGTAGGATGTGTTGGTATTATTAGGTTTGGGAAGGAACTTGTTTCCTACTTGTTGAACCTTGTTATATATATGGAACATGTTTTTGACTAGATCCCTAATGTTGGAGGTGTTGATAGTTGGATCCTTGTTGCATGTGTGATACCCATTAGGTCAAAGGCAACTATTGTCAAGTACATAGTACCAAGTATACATAGAAACCTTATTATTGGTTGAACCTATTGTTAAATATAAAATTATTTCTAGATAGAAAATTATTATTGAATAGGTACTTGTTATTAGTTTGGAAATTGTTGGTAGTTTGGTATTTTTTATTATTGACCAACTGGGACTTTTTGACCAATAGAAACACGTTATTAGTTAGGAAATGTTTGTGATTGATGAGGTATATAGGTTCATGATTTTAATGTCAAAACATTCATTATCACCTGTTGAGGTGGCATAGTGTTTTGCACTTGCTATGGTGGTAAGTTTGTATGTTGTTGATTTATTTCCCCCTATTGCACACTCAAGGAAGCAGTTGGTTGAGGAGTGGAGGTCACTTCTTGATTTTATAAAATAGGAGTACCTATCCCCTATTGTTGAAATCCACTCATGGTATTATTTTGAGGAATCTATTGTGTATTTCTTGGTGGTAGATTAGACCCACTTTGGTTTAAATTAGAATGCACTTGCGTGTTATCCATAATGTTTTGAGTGAGGTCTTCCATTTTAGTGTTAGTTTCTTTACTCAAAATAGGTACATTATACATGTCACCAACTAGCATGATTTGGATAAATGGGTCACTATTTTGTCTTTCAAAACCTAAAGCATCTATCTTTTGCCCTATTGATGGAACTATTTCAATAAGTGACATGTTAAAAATAGCCCTTGCATTAAGATTAATATTTAAGTTGAGATAGTTTTGCTACACTTGTTATACCTATTCCATTTATTCGTCCATAGGACCTTTCCCTTTTACAAGCATACTTTGGTTTTACTATGACATTTGGAATAAATCTTGACTATAACTAGCTGATTTATGTTCAAACAGTTGCATTCGAGGCACATTGCTAATATTTATAATCAAACTACTCAAAATTTCATGTGGTAAGTCTGATGAAAACTTGGCTCCTACTTCAATGATTATGAAGAGAACTTTGTCTTTATTTTATAATAAATGATGTTTAAACAATTACATATCGTATCTTATCTACATGGGCATCGTAACATAGTAGCATTTTTATTATTGGCTTTATTAAATGTTAGGCATCGTTTGAGCAAGGTACAACATTTTTTCTAGTTCTTATCTTAGATAAGGACGTATAATCACCAAATGTTGTGATAATGGGTCATTCCTTTGTTCAATGTATGAAATGTTATAATATAAATAGAGATCCATCTCATAATCTATATTATCATATAACTCTTGAATAAAAAAGTCATTGGTCACAAATTTCTCATAGTCTAGATTATGCATAGTCCCGTTATGTGTGTAACAAGGCATCTTCGGATCTATAGCTAGGTCTTGTGAAAAATAAAGAGTTGAAAGGTAAAAAATAATTGAAGTCTAAAAAAACATCCTTTGACTTTGTAAAAGAGGCCCAAAGTGTAAAAAAACTAAACTAGGCAAATGAAGAATAAAACAAACTCAAAATCGATCTAAAAAATGAAACTAATTTGTCCAAAGGCAGTTAAATCAGTGGCAAGGTAAAACAAAAGCTCAAAACTCATCTACAACTAAGGTACTAATTTTCCTAAAAGTAGTTATAATCAATAACAAAAGTATCTAGATAAAGTAGAATAATTGTGAACTATGATCAACGTATAATAATGATTTGCCCAAAGATGATTATAATCATTTAATGTGAAAAACAAGGCTAGAATCAAAAATAAAGAACTCAAATAATAACTTAAAAACAAAGTAAACTAAGGTAATTGGCTTAGATGACACTCAAAAATTATCTCACTAAGACTCGATACTTGATTTACAAGAGACTTGTGGAACAATGAAACTAGGACATTCAAAATTTGGCACAATAAACTTCAAAAAAAAACACATGGAAACAACTTGGCTCAAAGGACTCTCAAGAAAGGCATAATACAAACAAAAAGCAATAGGTCTAAGTGAGGGTTTTTTAAATCAAATAAGAAATCAACCCAAGTAATGCAATACAAACACAAAAGGTATACAACTTAAGTCCAAATTAGATGAGGTTTTGGCATAAACCTAATTAGTTTAGGATTTACACTTTGAAAGGTTGAGTTTCAAATTTAATGTAAAGAGACTTGAATGTTATAAGGTAAATACGCTAGACCAAAATGGGTAGTGTAACCATGCATTTAAAATAAGAGAAGTACAACAATGGTTTAGAATTTGGTTTCAAAAGTGACAAGTGCTTTGGAATGATTTAGGTAGTAGAACAATGCTCCTCCAAATAAATGTCATGACAATGGCTTCGGACTCATAAATCCAAGGAAAATGTTTGAGATAAAATGGGCAATGTAATGATGCCTCATTTAAACAAGTGACATGTAAGCAGTTTTGTAATAAAACTCTAAGGTAAAAGTGTGACACAAAATAGATAGAGTAACACCTTTTAGGCTAAAGGGGTGTGAAAACAACATGATGGTTTTGGACTTGTTTTGAATTGATAATACAAAAAAACTATTTTCATCTAAAACACATACATATAAATCAAAGAAAATATAAATAACACTAATGGCTCATCATATCCCTAAAATTGAAATGGATGTGTGTAGTTTATTCTAGATTTTCCATTGATATATCAATGATTTTGAGGAATTAAGTGCTAATCCAAAAATTAAAGTACATGTATAGGTAGAGTATTTTATGCCTCCTCTATCTCTCAAATATTGATACATGGCACAAAATTAGAGTGAAGAGCACTCAATATTTGGCAATAAATTTCATGGCAAATGGGATTGACTAAAAATGTATAAGTTTTAAATACACTTAATGTTCCCAAGTGTGGCTAACACAAGGGTACAATCATGTCAATTGGGTTCATCCATGTTAACTTATTATTTAAGGGTCTATTCTTTTGCATAGTGACTCCAACCATGTACTTCTTAGTAGAGTCTAATGTTTAGCAAGACCTAACCTAAGTTTTCATTAAGATTGAAGGGGCTAGTTGTTCAATCCCCTATAAATCCCAATATAGTTTACCCAATTTATATATCCCACCATGTAGTGGGTTTGGTACGATACTCAAAGATGAAACCCCAGGTCAACACACCCTTAGAGAGATTGTGAGGGAGAAACAGGTTCCCATCCATAATCCAAATGCAAAAAAATAAAATATAAAGACTTTAGAGGTCATTTATGGGTGACCCAAGTTATTTGGATCTTGGGAAGAGCATACGTGATATTCTTTTTAACAAGACTAAACAAAAAAAGAAATAAACTAAGTATTTTTCTCCTTAAAGGGGCCAGGGGGAACATACATGTAATTATTTTTAATTTTCTACAAAAAAAGAAATATAACTATGAACTTTAAAATTTAGATAATAACAAAAACAAACACAAAGTGAAAAAACTCTTAAGAGCTCTAACTAAAATGAAGTGTGATTGAAATTATGATCCCTTGGCCTTGTTTGCACTTGTAAAAACTTTAAAAACAAAAATACAAGTGTGATTAAGTGGATTTTAAGCACCAAACAAAGGTATATGTCAAATTTTATAAATTGTTAGGGTTCTCCCTCTCCACCTTAGTTCCTAAAAAAATGTTAGGGTGTTCTCTTGTCTCTAAGCCAAAAAGAAAATGAGTAAACAACAATCCATTTCAAGCTCTTAGGTTTTTGAAAAACACATAGAAAAGCCTTTATTTAGTAGGGTGAAGCCACTATTTTATTGAAAACATAGACACAAAGAACACTTTTGGTGAATTTTTCATTTATCAATGTGAAGCTACCAATTAGGTCAAGCAAAGATATCGAAACACAATGCAATTTTACCTGGCAAAGTCATTATTTAGTATGTTCAAATTAATTGATTCCACAAAGCAAAGCCACCATTTAGTAGGTCAAAGCCACAAGTTCAAAACTATTTTTACTCTACCAATAAACATCCCAAACAAATCCTTAGAATGGTGAAGCCATCATTACACAGGTTGAATCCACTGATTACTCAAAACATAGAATGACATTAATTTCATAAATAAAATTTTAAACTTGAAGAATTAAATGCATTTGTTAGAAAAACTAATGTTAGCATATCACTCTCCTTGGTAGTATATGATGTACAATCCCATCGGGCATGCCATTATGTATCTTAGGAGTTTGAAGAGTAAATAAAACATAGATTAATCCCTTGTTAGTCCAAATGACAAAAATCAAGCATAATAATATATTAGAACTAAACATTCTTGCCTAAGAACTAGGGAGAACATAACATAGTAAACAAGATCACAAAATAGAGATAAAAATAGTACAACTAATTTACCTCTTTTATCAAATTTGATGCTTACTTATTGGCATAAGGATGTTTGTATTCATTCAATGATAATTAGAGTCTTCCATCAATACTTCTCCATGGTGGTAGAATCTCTCCAATGGTCACTTATAGTTTGGTGTGAAGCTTGGTATAAATTGGGCATTATAACACTACTCTCAAAGATTTCTTGAAGGTATTTCAATGGAATAAACTTACACATAAAATATCATTGGCAAATGATGTGGGCACTTGTATTTATATCTCTAATAACTAACTCTAAACCTTGGAAGGTTAGATTAAATTCTAACTTTGGTTGAGTCTAAAATAACCTAAGTTGAGTCAAGTTAACCCTGGGTTGGGTCAAAGCATTCATGAAATTTTGACACCTCAGTTTTAGATATTTGTGAAGTATGACAACTCACTTTAGCTATTTATGAGTTTATGACTCCTTTTTAGAATGTTTAAGAAATAATAAATCACTTTATTAGCTCCTTTGACCTTTGACTTCATAATTGGCTAAAAAAAAAATTGGTAATGAAATTCACTAATTTAACTTGGAATTTTTATTTTGGAAAGCTAGTTAAGATTTGAAATGTAATTAATCTTGATTAGTGTTTTTTGGATTTTGCAAATTATTTTAAAGGTTATGAATTAATAGTTCTATAGGCTAAAAGTGTCAAATTACTAGGTCGTAATTTGACTAGGGTTGAAACAGAACTAGGCTATTGGTGCATACAGGTTAATACATCAAATAAAATAGACTCATCACATTTTTGGGCAAAAATTTATTATGTGAATAATTTTAAATAATTCAGATGATTTTTAGACTTAAACTATATTGTTTACTAGAAATTGAACTAAATCCTAGTTTAGGTATGAAAGTGGCCAAAACTAAGTGTCTACAAGCTTAACCCATTACATTCCCCTATTTTTTGAAGGATTCAAAGATTTTAAAGTGCCCATAGAGTTTCAAAGATAAAATAATGAAAATAAAAAAATTGCATGATGTAATATAAATTGGAATATCTTAGCATACTCAAAAAATTTAGGCACATAAGGCATAGTAATCAAATTTTCATCACATTCAATATGGACAAGTCTGTAATTAATAGACTTGAGTGACCTACATTATTGTCTACCTATAATGATCCTATCTATAAATACTCATTGATCTTTATATTTATCTACCATTATCAAAATTTTATTTTCTTTCTTTATCTCTATCGCCCACCAATCACAATCAAAGGGGATAAGTCTATGATCAATAGAATCAAGTGGCCTACACTATAGTCTAGCTAGTACAAACCTATCCAAGAGAAATTCTAGACTATGTCATTGATCATGAGCATGAAAAATCACATCTTTTGTTGATTTTTTCTTTCAAACATTTGAAGCAGTCAACAAACATCCTAGTTTGAGGTAAGTGCATTACTTCTTAGTGTTTTCTAAAAATAATAGTTTTTCATATTTTTTAATTTTTAAAATCATAATTGTTGATTATTGTAAATCTTTAACATTCTAATATATATCTAGTTTTACACTTTATCATTATAACATTTATTTTTTTAATCAAAAATAAGATAAAACAAATATTGGGGCATTTGATATGCTATAATGATGTACATGGATACATAAGATATATTTGATACCATCTTCAGTACATCAATGTGTGAAATATATCTATAAAAATTGTGTTTATCCCTAAATTTGAAATATAGTGGGCATAGGATTAATAATATAGAATTAATTCAAGCATAGGGATAATAAACTAATCTATAGCATGTCAATTAATAAAAAAATTAGATAAACAATATTTTAAATTTATACAACTAAAATTATTTAAAATAATAAAATACACCAATTGAAATATATTACATTAAATAAGAAACAATGGTATTTAGTTGGTTTAATATGCACATATAGTTCTAGATTGTAAATAGGTGTAAAATATGTAGGATCGGTATTCTGGATCAATCATCAAATTTTATAAATTTCACTTATATGGTCATATACACTACTGTCACATTTATAGACTAGCATCGATACTAATGTTTGATTGTGATGTAGGTGTTCAATACGAAATAATGATTAGATCTAGATGCAACCAAATTTATTGTTCTAGGTTTATTCACATTTCTTCTCTTGTATTCATATTTTAGATACATGTTATCAATCTTTGTCAGTTGATCAAACCCTAACTCTTCACCCTTAGAATGAGTTTACTGAAAAATCAATTAGTAGGCTCATAGTTTAGAGCTACCCCAAATACCCCTCTATCGATGGATGCTACTTACATATTCAATACTCTAAAAAGGGCCTCAATTTTATTTATTTCTTCCCTCTATGTGAGAAAGTGTGTACACAAGGGTGAAATATACTATATGATGATGCATATAGTGATCAAGCTTATAATTTGACAAATATCAGTCATGGGCTATTTTATAAATTCTTAAGACCTATAATATGACTACTCTTATACTTGATATGAAAATAGGATATAATAGAGTGTTTGTGTAATTGATTGATTTAACTTTAGTAGAGTTTTTTTTGGTATTTGATATATCATGAATGAGAAGGCTTAGACTTCTATTTATACCACACCCTTTAAAAATATCTAATGGTAGGGTTTAATAAGACAAATATGCTAACATATAGGTTTCAAATCATTTTCAATTTGGATGACTCTTGTAAATTAAACACTAGATAAGGATCTGGACACTACCATCAGCAGTAGTGTCCCTCTATGTCTAGTAGTGTCCAAAGGACTAAAAAATAGATATGAATCTAAAACTAATAGTGAAAGATTTTTATCAGGTTTGCTTTATTTCTAGTACAAGATGTATTCAAAAAATTAAGATATATCTAAAACTTATCTAACTTAGTAAATCCAAGATCGGATAAGGTAATCAAGTAGTATTCATTACAATACATGTTTATATTGGGATCATGACCAAATTAGATTTGATAAACCTAGTTAAGGGATCTCTTACCACACAACATCAAAGGAGAGGGTTATAAAGCCTCTAAGTAAATAATACTATGAAATAATATTATCTAGGTATAAGTACATAAAATAAAACTAATCTAGTGCTCACCAAATTTTATGGCACAAATGGCAATAGTTAAACATAAATAAATAATCAAGGGATCATGGTAGGCAATTGAGGGCCTAGATCATCTAAAATGGAAAATGGAAAGCAAATAAAATATTATATCTATAATAATTTTAATCATAGAGGAAATATAATTAAGGATTTATATATTCAAACACATGTTAATTATATAATATCTATCTATCAAATTAAATATCAAGTGATAAGAATACTTACCTTGGGTAAACCTATCGAGTCTCAATTTCTCCCTTGGCCAATGGTGATTTGTAAGAGGTTATTATAAAATTTTAAGGATAACAATATATAAATTAGTTATAATCTAAACTACTTGTGTTTTGTATCCAATACTTCACACAAGATAAGTAATCTTCTCTCCAAGGCAAACCCTAAGCAATGGTTCCTTCAAATGTATATTTATCAGAATTATGAACTATAATGATGTGAAAATAAATATTTCTTTTTACTAGACTAAAATGAGCCTTGTATTTATAGTACTATATAAGCCTTAACCCTTCCAAAAATTTTGCTGACAATATCACTTAGCTCAATCCAGTTAGTTATAAAAAGTTATTGATAGGTCTCAAACTAAGTCAGCCAGGCGGACTTAGCTCTATAACATGTGATTAATAATTTATAATAATATCAACATGTTCAAATTAGTATTAAAATAGGGTAATTTCTTATTTAAGGGTGACTTAATTTCATAAGGTGTGTTTATTTTTTTATAACAAGATCAAGATGTTCAACTTAGTAGGAAAAGAGGATACTTTCTTATTTAAGGGCTTATAGAAATGTATAAATGGGGTTTGGATTGTTTGGAGAGTTATATAATCAAGTTTTGTAATGGGTTTAAGTGATTATTGATTTGACCAACAATCTTGTAAATAACTAATGGTATACCCACCCCTTTCTCGATGTATTTATTAAGACGTACACTTAGAGAGATTGAAACTCGATAGGTTCTTGTAAGAGAGAAAGTGTCAGTAAATGATAAATTTTAAAAATATTATGTTTATACATATTCATCACTCTAATTTCATCATGTATCACATATTTTTAACATGGAATGGTGCTTCGAGAAAGAACATATAAGCACACAATGTTGAGCTAATAAATTACAGTAGAAAGTAAAAAATAAATGACAATAAAGAATTATTGAAAATAATTGAAAGTGCCATATACATACCTTGAATTATATTTATCATTAAATGTTTGTCTATTATGTTTATATTACTTATCAAGGATGACATATTTAACTGCTTTGGACAAACCCTAAGGATACAAGGTTAAAGAGAAAAAATAAACAATCGTAGGGAAATCAATGTAAATGAATACTTATATAATTGCATAATTCACTTGAAAAATTAGTGAGATGAGGTGATAAATATTAAGTTAGAACCAAAATACCAAGGAAAATATATAAAATGAGAGTAATTTAGGTAACCAAAAATCCATGGCTACTAAATGATCGATAGACCTAATAAATTCCCCATAAGTAAGAGAATTAAGAAACCAAATCAAACCAAAAACACATGAAACTTAAATAATGGAACCAACATCAATGTAATATATTAAAAAACCCATAAAAAAAGAGGGAAAAATAACATAAATTTAAACAAGATTGATTAAAAATAAGTAATAATCCATAATCAACAATGCAAAAACTAAACCAAAATTTAGAATAAATAGAACAAACTGATCCGCAAAAAGATGAAAAATATTTTCAGAGTCACAATCATAACTAAGGGAAATTCAAGAAGGATAATGCAATGACTAATAAATTAAATCATAACCTTTAAAATATGCATCATATATTATAATGATAGATTAACTAAAAAAAAATCTTATTTTGAGCATGTCTGAAAGAGATGAAGAATAGGGAATAAAGAAGTTGGCTAAATATTTAGAAATAAACTTTCCTATCAAGGGGGGATATGAAATGGGTGGTTGGGGAAATGATGGTAACACCAAGGTGAATAATAATTATCATTAAAAATAAACTCAAATCAAATTGGCAATATAAAAAGATAATCAACATTAAGGACTCTAGATAACTCACCCTATCCACACAAATTTGGGTTAACTAATGAAGTATAAATATCATCCCATGAAGAATATATATGCAAAAAAATTAAAATAGGCATGCCTTGCCATAACGTGTTCTCCATTCTTTAGGACCCTTTACAAAATCAACAATCTACTATGAATATTGGGTACTTACATGAGAAAGTAGGTTGGAAATATATTTTTGAGAGTATGAGACCTCCTACCCCAGTTTATTGGTCTACTACACCTCAATGGACCTCAGATCTATCATGAGGCCAATTATAAATTTTGAGCTTCAACTAGGATAGGAGATTATGCCTGATAATAATCATATATTTTGATGTGATTTTGAATTTTGAATGTTTATTTTTATCTTTTGATCATACCTTTTTTTTAATGATCTAGATTTTAACTTTTATGGATTTTATCTATTCCTCCTCAATATGGATTCAAAAAACTAAACATGGGTTTTAAAAATGACTATCATTAGATAACTTACACTTGGTGGCTATGGAAAAGAACTTAGATAACATGGTGTCTGAGACTCTTTTACTTACATGTTAGATAAAAGTGTTATCTTGAAGCCCAACCTTTGTGTGCCCATAGTGGAGTGGAATAGGGGAGAGGATGGAAGTGAATTTGGAATAATTGAGTTACCTCAAATCACAAAAAAAATGTGTAGTTAAACCATGGTACAATGATAGGTAAGTATGAATCATAGTCATGAGGAATAGTTTAAATGAATTGAGACATGAGAATTGTTTATTTAAAGTTATTACGACAAAATAATATGACTGATTTAAGAATATGAAGTAGTAACTCTCAACCATTTCCTTATTTTTAGGGAAGATGCTTAGATAGTATTATAGACAAAAGTAATTTAAAAAATAAAGATTTGTGAGGAAGGCCTAGTCGTATCTAAGGTCTTACAATGCAACTCATAAAATGCAAGCTAATAAGGTGTAAAAAATAAAGATGTTTTATAGAAAATAATGGTCTTTTATTAGGAAGGGTTGGTCCTATCCAAGGTCATACATTGTAATGCACAAAAGAAAAATCAAGGAGATGTAAAAATTAAATAATTCTGTAAATCTATGAATTGATAACTTGAAAGAGACTTGAAGATTAACTCACAAATAAAAAATAAATAAAAAGATATTAATGAGGATGGCTAGGTCCTATCCATAGTATAATGATGTAAATCATTAATTAATGTTATACTTTGGGCAACTTTGAAAAACCTACAAGAAGTGTTAGCACCACAGTATGTAGAAACATATGAAATAAATGTAAGATAACAATAGTATTGCAAATGGAATTTTAAGAAAAATACTTCTTTAAAATTTGAGTATTAGTGAGTTATTTGAAAATATGTCCTTCATTAGTTTTTAATATGTAAATACTAGGAGAAAAAATATATTTGACCAAATAATGGCCCCATCATTTTTTAGCATACTTGCTTTCTTTATCATGGGTATAATCTATTTAAGTACTAGTTCACCAACATTGAAGGTATGTACTATGACATTTTTGTTATGTTATTTGGAAATTTAGTATTTATATTGTTGGTTGTGTTTTAAATCACCTATACATAGCTCCTCAAAAATGTCTAAAGCATGTAGGTGGGCTTCCCAAAGTTTTATATTGGGTAGAATTTCATGAAGAGAGGTACTAGCAATGGTAACTGAAATTATAGAGTTAAGATAGATTCATAATTGTATACTAAATAAAATGGTGTTTTCTCAGTAGTAGTACAAATGTGTAATCACATAAAAGTGGTAAAAAGATGCTAATAAGAGTGTCACTTGAGTTACCTTATTCCTAGCCTAGCCCTAGACCTATTCTAGAGCCTTAGACACACTCTTTTAGTCATTGAGCAACCACAGTCACTTACAGTTAGTCAAAACATAGTCCTAAAATTATCTTCACAAATCCCAACCCAACTTGCTTATTAGTCTTCCAAGTGGACATTAGCACCACATTTGGGACACTACAACCACATGGCACTAGTGTTCACAACTAGGCACTATTGTCCTTAGCCCTATATCTTCCCAATGGATAATTTTTCAAATGCATGTCCCTTATAATTTTGGAATAAGCACATTTTCTTATTTGTAAAAGCTAAAAAACTCTATAAATACAAGTCTCATTAACCTCTATTCACTAGATGGAAAAGAGATGCAAAAGCACATTCAAACCAAAGGCAAGTTGAGCAAAATTAAGGTATTTGATCCCTATTTTTCCCTACTTATGCATACTACCATCTATAGCATCCCTAAGCCTAGTTTTCAAAGATTTCAAAGCTTAAGCACATTCAAGGCATCCAAGTCCACTCTCATTCTAGTATTCACTTGCACTTGCATTAATCACTACGTAGGAGAATTACATTGAGCTTGATCCTCTCCAAAGTATTGGTATGTAAGAAACTCTCTTCATAGTGGGGTGTTGAGGATGTACATCATATCCTAATAATGAATACACAATTATTAATCTTGCCATAATTTTGAGGAGGATTAAGGTTTTTAAACTAAATCAAGTTTTCCAAGCATAACACAAAGCTTCAAGTTTCATGTGCACAAGAACAAGACATAAAAACATATGTGTAGGTGCTCCTAGAAAATAGGAACAGTCCTGCAAAGGGGGCACTACCTCCACCGAGAGAACACTACACCAACATGGCACTAAGGTCCATATGGGGTGTTGTTGTCTAGTGAGGAAATAGAGTTTAGAATCCTATTGATGATACTCAAAACTATCCAAACCCCAGTTTTTAGATCCAAATCATCTACGATAGTCATTTTTCAAATAAGTCTTTCTTTATGTCTATTTATTGTTATTTTTAGAAAGTCAAAGGAATTAATATGCTATATAAAATTAGTGCTTAATTATTACAATTTATTTAACTGATTTAAACATCTAATCCCTTTAACTAAACATAGCAATTACAATTGTAAACTCTAAAAGGATAAATCATTTGGTAAACCCAACTTACTTCAAATATTGCTTCAAACCCTAGCTTGCATTAATCCAAATTTTTATGTAATAATTTATCAATGCATCTTTCTAATTTTCTAATTTTTTTAGACAACCTAGCTAAATTAAATCAATTTCATATTAGAGTTTCAATTTATTTTACATATAATTTAAATTGGTGCAAAGAAACCCTAGATTCAAAAAACCCTAACCATAGACACTTAGGTTTTATATTATTTTCTATTTATACTCAAATTTTATTTCCAAAATTTAGATTTCATATTCATATATCTTCTAATTCATATAATCATGATCATAATGATAGAAGAAATCAATCACTTTTTGTTGCAAAGTCTAATACTTTCATTTACATGTTTGTTCCCTTTAATTCAGAATGAACTCAAAAAAGACATAAACACATATATAGATGATTATTTATATCAATTTCAATATATGTCATATATCATATCATGTTATATTTATCCTATATGGAATTCCATTAACAAGCAAACCTATATACACATAAAGGGCTTTACACATAAGCTAACAACTATGTTTCAAGCTTTAATGTCATATCTTATGCATAGGAAATAATCCCCTTTTCCTCCTAATCTCCATGAGGGTAATAGCTACTTTCCCTCTAACTAAGTCCATGTTATAATTCCTATATGAGATGAAGTATCCTATAACACTTTCACTAATCCCCCTACTCAGCTTATTCACACCTCTTCCCTACAAGGTGTGTGCCTACATGTTCAAATAGAAATAGCTATGGTTTGCACTTGTGAGACTCTATATGATCAAATTATCTGTATGAACAAGATAATTATAGATTTGAAAAATCAAAATCAACTATTGCATGAAAATATTACCATATTGAAAAATAAATTTACAAGACAAAGGCCTGCAGGGCACAATAGTGTAAATCATGTATATGCATTTTCACCTATTCAATTTGTTTCAAAAAATGTTACATATCCAAATCATAAATCAAAACATAGTACATCTATAATTGGTGATTCAAAAATCATTCAAATATCAAATAATAATTCAAATGAGACACTAAGGGAAATGATTAAAGCTAAGTTGACTAACCTGCCTCCTTTACACCCAATGAAGAGATCCAGACATTTTTGTGCATATCATAGAATGCATGGGCACCACACCAATTCATGTTTAGCATTGAAAATTAAAATACAATATATCATGGATACAAATGACTCACACAGTGACACTTCATACAAACAACATACATTGGCACATCTACCAATTTAAAAAGATTCAAATTCAAAAATAGTACAAAAATGGTTACCAAAACATAACTCAGAACAACAAAAGGTTCCAAAATCATAATCATAACAAGAAATAGTACAACAAGCACAGATAAATCAATAAAATTTACCTCTCCCAAATGAAGCTAAATGTTCAATATGGTATGGGTTTAGTCAAAAGCATCTACAATAGTATGACTATCATGGTCAAGGTTTGGGCAAACAGACCCAAGGCATCACTTATCCTATTCTAGTAGTCAATAATATTGGTCAACAAGGTTGGGAATTCTTTGAACATCCTAACACACATCAGTCATAGATAAATTTTATCAAGGCAAAACATTTAGATACATAGGAAATGCTACAGAAAGAGAAAGATCTTAAGTTTCAAAGTAAAAATCATGCTCAAACTACAAGCATTCTCAAAATAGGTTTTCTAGAAAAAGAGCCTCTACAACACCATATGTCTACAATAAGCACAATTTCAAAGGGAAAAATCATAATAAATATTGTGAAACACAATTCAGAAAAGTCAAGTCCATAATATGAGGCAATTCCTTCTAACACACTAGGGTATTATGATTTTGATGTGGAATAATATTATGATTCGAGTGAGGAACAATACACAAATTCTTACTGCAACAACATTCAACTACATCATAGCAATCACACTGCATGGGAGATTATCATTCTTATTTTTGACATAGGACACAGTGATAGTGAGTCTCCCATGAGACTCATTGGTTAGTATGGTTCCTACCCTTGTACATACTTCCTTCTCTCTATCGGTCCTTGTACATAATTTATTTTCATTTGTTTTTTCATAGCTTATACTTAGAAAACACAATAATATAACATGTCAAAATATAAAAACATTCAAATATTTCAAAATATAATTGTTTTACAGATTGTATTCATTATCATGTTTACATTTATACTCTTTGTCAAATATTGCATATTCCTAGCTATTCTAGTATAGTCAGTTTTATCATATGCATATGCTTCACTTATTCTTGTCAAGTGATTACAAATTCTAGATAGGACTCCAGTCCACTACAATAATCTAGACCAGCTATCATCTACCCATTGGGGGCATTTACATTGATCTAGGATTATACATTTGATACAGTCACCCACTTTGGGGCATCTCATACACAGTTGTTATAACCAAGGTTTAACTTTAAATACTAGATATTCTATTTTATGCATTGATAAATCTTGATATTAATCATTTTTACTCATTACTTAGATTTTTTGTGAACTATCACTAGTTACACTCAATAAATATGCATCCTAGCATTTATATAGATGTGTACTACACGGTTATACATGCTTTCATTTCTAGTTCCTAGATTAGACTTGATTGTGTTTCATATGATTCTTCTATTTTGAGGCATTTGAATATGCCATTGTCCTTTGGATCTACACCAAGTCTTTGTTTGTATGCATTGGACATGTGCCCATGTGCCTTGTGTGTATTTTCCTATTTTTATATGTAGACATTTGAACATGACCACCTATGTGGCTCTAAGACAAATTGCTTTTCACTTACATACGTGGACATTTTAACATGTCTTTGTATGTCTTCATTCTTATATTTAGTGACATGTGCCCATGTCCCTTGTATTATGGCCCCTTGGCCTACCTTTGTGTGCCTCATGTGCTTGTATGTATGCTTCATTGTATGTTTTTACACCATGACACTTGTATTTTTTTTACACACACACCTATTTTTGATGCCATGAGAGATCTCATGCATCTACCCTTCTTACTTGGGTACCGTGATGGACATCATCCCCCACCCCCCTAGGTAGTTACTCAGATTTGATGTTATATATATCGATTACATCCATCTTGACACCCTTGTGAAATGCTATATTATAACATATTTATTACATTGCTTACTCATGCTCAGATTCATTTACATTTTGATGTTACGTTTATACATTATATTGGAATATCATGTGCATGCTCTAACTAACACATTTTGTAGAGCTACTTTTTTAGAGGGAAGTTATTACATAGATTCCACAACTCCACTCAAAAGTGGGGGAATTCATAGGGGTTTGTCATAGAGATCAAAATCCTAGATTGTTATCCATAGATATATTCATCACATAGGTTCAGTTTTAGACATCAAACATAGGGAAGATATAGAATAGAAAAAAGACTCGAAATTCAATCCAGATCACTCAGAAATCAAATCAGGCATACATTAGCACCCATATTGGGGGACTAGCACCACAAGGTACTAATCTCCTCTACATTTTTCTATTATCCAGTAGCCCCAACTTCAGGATAGTCTAGATCATTTTGACCAATACACTAGGTACAGTACATATTTGCATAGATATAGTCATAGGTTTGATAGTTATGTTCAAATTTTACTCAAATACATTAATTTTAGCTTAGATTCATACTATTTTCTCAAATTTAAGGGCATCATGAATGACATAATCAATCTGACATTTAATTCAATTACACATATTTAATTATTACATGATTAACTCAGATTCAGTATGCTCAGATACCATATCGAGGACATGTGCATGACACATATTTTTCATATACTTAGCTACACATAAGTTGATTAGATGGAATAGAAAATTCTATCTCATTCTCTACATTGTATACACTTGCTATCACATTCTAGGTTGTCCCCAGATTCATGCCTTACTCCATTTATGGTGGTTGGCATTCTTGAATGGCTTAGAGATACCTAATATACCCAAGTGGTCATGGAGCTGACATAAATAGTTAGATTTACTCAATTAGATACTTTCAGCACTTTGCATAGTATAGTTACAGATGCATCTACTTCATATGGATGGGAAATGATGGATTCATATCCTACTTGATCTCTTGATCCACCTACATGAGAGGGTTAGACACACTTATAGTCTTATCCAAATTATTCACATATCAGGATCCAATGAGCAAGGGTGGGCAATGATGGAGTCAAAATTAGATTGATTTATTGAGCCACCCATATGAGGATTGAGCAAGCCATCATCTCAGGACAATTTATTCAATAATATGATCACTATGTACACACACACATAGGTTGTCACTAGGTTCATGCATTGGTTCACATACCCAATGACGTGTATTCATTCATTTCCTCTCTCTTTACTTATCTTTACTCAGTTACATTATTTTAGCATAGTCTTTTGATCTTGATCATTTTTTAATTAAGGATTGATTTTTGCATGTTTCATTTTAGGATATTGCTTTGGATCATGTTTCACATACGTGGATCTTATTCACATACTCAAACTCGGCTACATAGAATTCACTTGCAAGGTAAGTCTAAGTACTCTTATTTTTCTTTTATATTAGTCATTTTGCTTTGTTGCATTACTAGCATAAAGTGGGGGAAAATATAATCACCTAAAAGTGGTAATTTGATGTTAAGAGTGTCTCTTAAGTTACCATTTTCCTAGATTATCCCTAGACCTATTCTAGAGCCTTAGACATATTTTTCTAGTCATTAAGTAGACCAAAGTCACATACAATCAATCAAAATATAGTCCTAAAACTATCTTCCTAGATCCTAACCCAACTTGCTTAGTATTCTACAAACTGGACATTAGTATCACATTTGGGACACTACAGCCACATGGTGTTAATGTCCCCAACTAATCACTATTGTCTTTAGCCCTAGCTCATCCCAATAGATACTTTTTCAAATATGTGCCCCTCCTAAAGGTGTCCTAAGCACATTCTCTTATCTACACAAACTATGTAACTCTATAAATACAAGACTAATTGACCTCTATTCACTAGATGGAAAAGAGATGCAACAACACATTCAAACCAAAGACAAGTTGAGTAAAATTTAAGGTATTTGATCCCTATTATACCCTATTTATACATACTACCATCTATATTAACCTTAATCCTAGTTTTCAAAGATTTCAAAACTCAATCATATTCAAGGCATCCAATTCCACTCTTATTCTAGCATTCACTTATAGTTGCATCAAGCACTAGGTGGGAGAATTACATTGGGATTGATCCCTCTTCAGAGTATTGATATGTAGGCAACTCTCTTTACAGCAGGGTGTTAAGGATGTCTATCCCATCCTATTAACAAACACATAATTATTTATCTTTCCATACTTACAAGAAGGATTACGGTTTGTACACTAAATCAAGTTCCAAGCACAATATAGAGCTATAAGTTTCGTGCGCACAAGAACTGAACATAAAAACATAGGTGTAGGTGTTCTTGGAAAATAAGAACAATCCCATAAAGGGGACACTACTTCCACCTAGAGTGCACTACACCAACATGGCACTACTATCCAATGAGAAAACAAATTCTATAATCTTGTTTATGACACTCAGAACTATCCAAAACCCAGTTTTTAGAACCTAGATCATCCATGACAGTCATTTTTTAGATAAATATTCATTTATGCCTATTTGTTATTTTTTAGAAAGTCAAAGGAATTAAAATGCTATAACAAATCAGTGATTAATTATTTCAATTTATTTAACTGATTTATACATCTCAGCCCTTTAACTAAATATATGAATTACACTTGTAAAACCCTAAAAGGTTAAATCAAAATGCTAGTGCAATAAGCCCAAACTATAGAATCAATTTTTAAATGCCAGACAGAATGGGAATCTCAAATGGTATTTTGTAAAATTTTGTTAATATTTTTTTTGTGGCCTATACTTAGCCATGGCATTGAGGATATTAAGACATGGAAAATTTATGCTTGAATTTGAATTTAGAAAATAATTGTTTCATATCACTATTCTTGAAATTCCCACCATTGTAAAAAATAATGGTGTTGGAAATTCCAAAGTGAAAAATAATTTGATTAAGAATAAATTTGGATATAGTGATACCTCTGACATAATAAGGGGCATAACTTTAAACCCACTTATTGAAATACTACATTGTCAATATGGTAGATAACAGAATCATTTATGGTCAGTAATGAAGATGGTGATTTGTGTATGTGTATGAAAAAATTGGAATCATGAAGATCTTGATGAGGATGAAAAGG
This sequence comes from Torreya grandis, assembly GCA_037957365.1. Classification (NCBI taxonomy): domain Eukaryota; kingdom Viridiplantae; phylum Streptophyta; class Pinopsida; order Cupressales; family Taxaceae; genus Torreya; species Torreya grandis. The sequence continues at coordinate 1,287,565 of JARHVA010004028.1, read as the reverse complement.
AGAATTAGATGAAGTGAGTCATCTATGGCATTCTGATCTCATGAAATTAGTTCTATAGTCAAGGATTTGAATTCTTAAGCAATAATGGTATAAATTCAATGATAAGCAATGATATTTTCACTCTTGCATTGGTAGTCATCATTAACTTGATGATATATGATTTGTGAATTGCCTAAATCATGTAGGTAAGGGATGTCTAAATCAATGGTGGCTTACATGCTTAGGATGAGAGATTCATATTCAACCATGTTTTTAATAACATCAAAGGTTAATCAGAAAGCAAGAGGTATCATTTTTTCATGAGGATCAACTAAGACACATCCTCCTCCAACCACTTGAAGATATTTAGTGCCATTAAAATAAAGTGTCTAGGTATCTTCATGTAGGTCAATTGTAACATTAGGTATTTCTTCAATTATGATTTTGGGTTTTGTTTTATAAATGGAAGTGTGTGGTTCACCAAGGTTGTTTATCTTGAGGTCAACTATAAAATTATGGAAATAATCTAGGTGAAATATCCTAATTAATACCTTCAATGTATAATATTTATTCATCAAGAAAAGTGTCTTTAAGATGATCAGTGGTTGGTATCGGAGCTACAATATGTTGATCAGCAATGACTTGGATTTTAAATAATTTATGTATAATTATTATGTAGGTGATATTTTATGATTATATAGCACCTCAACCTTGTACACTTGCCAAACTTAAACCTTGGTTGTTCCTCGCAGTTCTTTACCTTTCCTGCTTCTACAAGTCTTGCATCTACTCTATCTTTGTGCCCCTTGGCCTATATCTCTTAGTTTGACTAGTTTTATGTCATTGACCTAGGTCTTCTATCTTGTCTAAAATGCTTAAAATATACTTAGCTTTCATATCTGTAAGTTCAAAACTTGTATCTATTATCCTACTCCCTAGACACTAACATTCAAGACAAATAGTAGAATCAACATTATTGTTTTGTCCTAACATAAGTTTTCAGTGCCCTAAAGTCATCCAATTTTCAAATGAAACGTATCTTAATGGTCAACATAAGTGCTTTAATGTGAGTTATTACTCCAAATGGATTGATATAAATATAAGATCAACCCTCATTCATTCCTCACCTAGCCTCACTTAGAAAAAGACCAAAGAGACCAAGGCAACTTATCAAAATCACTCTATCAAGCATTTAATTGATCAAAGCTTCCCTATTTCCATACCAGTTATAGGCACCACACATCTATAAGTATGAAGTAATAAATGAGCATCCCAAGAGCTCGATTTGACAATTTATAAGCTAGGTCATTATTGTACTTGCCTTGCACATATTATATAATTCACACACTAGTCAACACATAGGGGAGAACTACATGAGTCTAAGGCCCTATTCTAAAGTATTGGCTATGTAGGTAGTCCCCTCTTATATTTGGGTCTTTAGATGCCCACTATACCATTTTTCTCCAAGATCACTATGAATATGGAAAAATAGGGTTTTTCCATAAGGAGTGACAATCCATGACCCATATCTAAATGCATTAGATTGAAGGCAAATCAAAACCTAAAAGCATCTAGGTGGTCACATCCTATTTTAACAAATATTCAATATATGACACTAATGTTGAACATATATAGTAGTATCAACACAACCATCTTGGGCTGACATTATTGTCCAGAGAGCAAGAAGCATCTGATATAGAATATGATGATTGTTCTAGAATCTTAATCCATCCTACCTTCCACCTATTTCAGATCTAGGACTACATTAACATCAAAACAAGCTAAGTACATCACTTCTTTTTCATTTATATATCTAGTGTAGTTGTACTTTTCATATTGATATTATCTCAGCATAATAAATTCAATGTATGCTTGTATCTAAGTTTAGCATCTAATTGGCCTACTATAGATCTGATTATCACCTTTGTGTTATTTCATTTCTATATACCCTTTTAACATCTAGATAACCCTAATCTAAAGATTTTATGGTTAAATATTTGATAAACTTGATCTTTGAACATCAAACCCTAAGCATACCCTTTGGGATGCTTATTATCTAATTTATGCTAATCTTTATTTACTTTATATATTTTATCATGGATGATATTGATTTCTTTGATGACTATGATTATGAAACTATACAACTCACCCTTAGGTAATAAATTGAAATTAACTACTCTTGCATTCTTCAAAGTGATAAATCATGTAATATAAAATCCTTGAATGGTGACAGTTGTTATCCCTCTAATCAAGTTTATTCTCCCACCACTTCAAGAGATGAGTTCATCCATCTTAAGGAAGATGAAAATCCTTTATCAACACTTCTTATATGACCATTATATAACTTTGGCATTAGATACTTGCTAAAGTATGGATACCATGACCAAGGATTGGACAAACTTGAGCAAGGAATAGTGCACCTTATTTCTCCTATAAATAATACAAACTCGCAAGGGTTGGGATTTTCACAAACATCCTTGAGTCTCCAACCATTCGTGCCAACTAAACATGTACATTTTACTAAAAAAATGGGTATATATGACCAAGAGGTCCCTTCATTTGATCTTCAAAAATTTTGACAACTACATAAAGAGATTATGGCTGATGTGCAAATAACTAATAAGGGGGACATGTCTTCAAAAAAAATTAGTAAACCCCCTAACATTCCTACATTTCTAAACAATATTCCTCTATTTAAGGGTGATGTTTTTTCCTACCTTCATTTAAAACAAATTCTATATTAAAAAGGTATCCTTACCAAATGTTTTCAAAGCTAATTGTTATACCATTACCAAAGGAAAATGAAACAAATTCCTCAAATGGTACAAGATATTCAAATTATATACCAAATGTACCAAAATCCAAATATTCCATACCATTACCAAAATATCCTAAATTTAGTGATCACGAATTTGCACTAATTATACATAAAGATGATGATACTTGTATGCCTAGATTCAAAAGAGTTGGTGGGTTACAACCAATGATATCACGTATGACAAACATGTTTATCCCCATAGAATATCTAATTTCTATGATAACCACTATTGGGGACCTTCAAAATCAAATTTCTATACTCCAAATGCAAATGGTTTTACATAATTATAATGCACATGTTACCTCATTCAATAATCAACCTCTTGCACAATGTATACTTTAATATCATTATCCAAAAGATTTTGAATTACCAGATTTATCTCTCTTTTTGAGACACAATGACCCATTATAACACATCATTAGCTATGTACATTGATTTTATCAATGGGCACAAGATGAAAAACTATTGCTAAAATTTTTCCCTGAGTATTTATGATGAGGCTTAAAATTAGTTATATAGTTTACAAAAGGGTTCCTTGCATATTTGTCCACAATTGGAAGATGCATTCTTCATGGATTTTAATATTCATAAGGTGCTAAAACTTATATTATAACATTTTCATAATTTCAACAATGTGATGACGAATCCCTTCAATATTATATTATTCTATTCAAAAGTGCATCCTATGAACTAGCATTTAGACCCTCGAATGTGGATTTACAATTTACCTTTATTATATGCCTTCTTTCCCCATTAAAGGAAAGGACATTTCATAAACAATATGAATCATTTACCCATTTATAAAATGATGTGCATAAATATTCTTCCTTCATAATTACTTATTCAAATTAAATTAACATATCCCCCTCCAAATACAAAAGATTTATCCCTCACACAAAGGATGGAGATAGCTTACCTAAGGAGCATTATGAACAAAAATGTGGTTTTCCTAATCTTTAGATGACCAATTTATAAATTTTACTTAACATGGGGCCAATCCAAGTTCCACATCCTATTCAAGGTTATCAAAATAAACAACACAAAAAGCATCCATGTCAACAAGATTTACCAATTACCCTATACATGGGTGGTGCTTATTTTTGGCATAACTATATTGATCCTACACAAGCACAAACTACTTCAAATGTAAGACGCTTATAGCTAATGGGATTCAATCTAAAAAACTTACAAAATAAAGGAGGTTAGAAAGACTATGTAGGAAACATAACAATACCAATTACTTGTGGTCTTAAAGTAATTCAAACACAAGTTTGAGTTATGCCTACTACATCTATATATGCATTTACATTAGGAGCTCTTTGGCTATACCAAATAGAAGCAAAAATTGATCCCAATCAGCAAGGTATTTCCTTTCCTCTTGAAGTCACATAAATACATATTTTAATGATAGCATTACATCTACTACACATACAAAACGTAAGGAGGAATATGACATGTACCTTTTCAACCTATCTAATGGTGATGAAAACAATAAGAAGATCCAACTTAATGTTGTAAGGTTCATAGTGGAGGAGATATCTATGATCATCCATTAGATAGCATTATAATATGATTTTTCCTCTTTAAAATTTTAAAATACCAAAAAAAAATCAAAAACATCCAAAAATCCAAAACAAACATTTTTGGCACTTAAATTTTCTATTGGCTTCTTGGCATACATGTGTTAGTTTCATGTTGATAGATGACATACTTAGTTACTCCTACATACAAATATGTGTCACACTTCTACTTGAGTGTGATACACACATACCGATACATGATACATTATTATTTTGGATCTTGGGATTTCTCTCTACTCATGTCATAGGGATATTGGGGGAATTAATTTATTTGATCTTGATACATAGGTTATATGATTCGATGATCACTCTACATTATCATGTTTAAGCTTACAAATGTACGTACACATGCCTTTATCCATGATTATATCTTACATAGGGTACTTGATATGTTATACACTTGATCCATGAACTATTATGACATGTTTTAGTTGTTTATGATTTAATTTATAAACTTCCTTGAGTGTCATGCCTTATTATTATTTTTCTTGTTTGAGCATTTAAATATGTTCCTTTGCTTGTGGCCCCCCTGCCTATGTATGCTTTAATTGACATTTACATATGGCATGGTATTTTTATGGACATTTAAATATGTCATCCTTGACTTTATAGATATTTGACTAAGTCATGTCACTTTGATTGTGCAACATTTAAACATGCCCCTTGTTTGTAGTCTCCTTAGACCATGGCCTTTTGAATTGATTTTGAGTGCTCTTGTGTGTGTGCTTGTTTACTTTTTGAGCTTATACTATTACTATCTAGACATTTTTATGATATTTATCATTCATCTTAAGCCTACATGTGATCACATTAGTTTTATGTGTTTCAATGATACATTTACCTGGACATGTTTCATTCTATATGCTACATGGTTACATTTATAGATTATATAGTTATCTTATCCTTTTGAAATGAGATAACTACCAGTTCTTATCTTTCCCTTACCTCAACGGGGGTTATATTAGTGATAAAATGTTATAGAGTCATGTTCTCCACACTTGGAGTAGTTTTTCTAATTATAGTGGGGGCATGCTTTGGAAGCATGTTATCTATATTAAGATAGTATATGGTACTTATATCAATTTCCAGGTTTAGTGGGGGTCCACACTCATTTAGTACATAGTACTTATATTAATTTTTAGATTCAGTGGGGGAATGTCATATGGGCATGGCTTCCACACATTCACAGTTCTCAAATTCAATGGGGGCATGCTTTGGAAGCATGTTCTCCACACCTATTCAGTATTCAACATCTCCAAATTATAGTGGGGGCATGTTTTAGAAACATGTCCTCTACATTGATTATTGTATCAATTTTCATATTTATCCATATATAGTGTGGGCATGTTTTGCAATCATGTTCTTCACACTTACACAGTTATCTTATTTAGCCAAAGCACATAGTTATATGATTCAGATTCATAGTTGTGGTAGAATTATATACATTGGTACTATTATATACATAGTTTTATAATGAGACATATCTAAGGTACATATGTTATGCAACATCTGCCTAATATTTTAAAAACCAAATCAATTTCATATTTCAAAACTCTTTTATGGATTGTTTCATATTGATGCCTCACAGACTTTTATGAACTTTTATTGAGCCAATATACTGCAGTAGTTGGTTCACCTTTTTGGTATGGTTGAGGTGATTAAATCACTCAATCTTGCCAAGTTTTAAGGCTAGACTTGATCATTCAGCCTCACCAAGATATAGGTATCATTGGATTACACGATTGAGTTAATCTCAATTGTCATGTGGTAACTCACTTTTTCTCTAAAGTCAGGGGCATGTGCCTCTCTCTCTCTCTCTCTCTCTCTCTCTCTCTCTCTCTCTCCTTGGATATATTCACTTTAAATATTTATATATATTTGTCTTAATCTCAATTTCATAGCCTTACAATGATACATATTTTCAAAACAAATTGCCAACAGGTAAGGTAGTTACATCGACACACAGATGTACTCTTAAACCTTCATCTTTCAATTTCAATTTATTTCAAATACTTTCAACCCAGATTATATGCATTGTTTTTATACTATAAAATGATCTTGGTTGTAGTTCAGTCACTAGTAAATCACTCAATTCAATCACATGCAAATACAAGGTGTGCATACACACTTAGGTACATATTTTTTTTCTTTAAATTGTAAATTTCATTACTAGATTAAAGGGGAAAAATGAAAATGATATTTTATGATTATATAGCATCTCATTCTTGTACACTTGGTGATTTAACTTATTTGAGAATAATGGAATTTTATTCTTATTTTATTAAGGGTATGGATTAATAAATCAGTACTGAATATAATAATAAATATAGTTTTGATTTGGGCAATTGTTTGGCTTTTTTACCTTTTTAAAAATAGCAATAATTAAGAATAAATATAACTTAACTAAAAAATAAATTGAGATGACTAATATAGAGGTTGAAAATGATTGTGCAAGACTGGGAAGGTGTCTAAACCTGAATCTATATTTCATTTGGCAAAAAAATAGGAGCATCAAAAAGTGAACGCTTTGGTCTTTGGTGTTGTTGTCCATTCCTATCATTTTTATCCAAACTAATCATAGAGCACTAAAACTTTTTGGGTAGTTGTATTATGCCTATGTGAGCGTGCTTGTGAAAAATCAAGTGCTCATTGTTGACGAAACTCATTGTGGAGCTGATTTTGTCTTCAAACCCTAACCTTCCATCATGCTTGATAAAACAATATTTGAGTCACTTGAGAAAGAGGAGGGGTTAGTGTGTAAAATGTACTGAATGTGTAATCCACACCCCTTGTGTGGGTACGTTGCCTACATACCAATACTCTGAAGAGGGATCAAGCTATATGTAGTTCTCCCAATTACTGTGTTTTATGTTATAGTGTGATGTAAATGCAAATACCAATTTGATAGTGTTTGAGGTGGCTAAGGACTGGTATGAGGAATTGAGTATGCTTACAGCTATGTTGGGTGAATGTCTACAAATAATAGGAAATTTTGTCTTAGTGCTTTGTTTGTATTCTTGATTGCTTTGTAATTTTGGTTCCCTCCTTGTAAATGAGCTTTGAGTGGGCTTTTATAAAGAATAATTTGTCATGGGTCAGATGTATTCGTGATAGGCCGACCTAATTAAGGATAAGGACTAGATAAAAATTATCATTAGGGATCAAAGTGAAAATGGATATAACAACCAAAAATGAGACATTTTGGTGTTTGGTGTTGTAGTCCAAATGGGGTGCTCTTGTCTTATAGGATCAGGACCTAGGGGAATAGGATTGGCACTGGAAATACCATCTAGCTGAGGTGGAATAACCGTTTATAAGGTTCTATATGACTAACAATAATTAAAAAGGTGTCTATAAAAGTCACAAGAGCATGCAAAAAGTACCTATGGATGGGGTGTTTCAAGTCACACTCAAACTATCAATTTGGACATTTTATATGACTACATCCCCCCCCCCTTTTATTCTATTGATACATCAAAGCAAAATACTAGGATAAAGGAAAAATAGAAAGCATACCTAAACTTACCTATAAGGGTGAATCCCATGAAGATGTATTATGTTGAATGTGCATAGAGAGAGCATAGCATGAAGCGTAAATCTGCAATAGAAAACAATGAGTAGATCAGTTCTTACTAGACACACTATGTCTAAAATAAGAACATACAAAAGCTGGGTAAAAGAGAGAAGAAGACAAAGGAAAAAATACATCTCATCGGGTACGTGAACCAATATAAAACCTATTGTAATGTTGAGTGATTATGAGTGATGCTAAGTATGTGCTTGTACCCAGAGTAAAATCACGAACAGAGCTGAGTGCTCAATTCCCTGAGGGTGGATCAAAAATACAAAGGCTAGGCCTTTAGCTCCATTGTCACCCACTATGTAGTGAAGCTATGTTATCATGTGTGTGTTAATCGATGTTTGGACTGTGTGTTCAATCCTTTTGAATAAGTGGCTCAAGAATACAAAGGCTACCTAGTCCTTTGGCTCCATCATTGTTCACTAAGTGTGAACTATGAACTGATATCGGTAGGAATATGTGTCATATGAGATGGCTCATGAAATTCATGAATGCTCTATAATCTGAAAATGTGGCATGGATAGTTGAATGTGTACTAAGAACTAGGCCAATCTTGGCCACTCTGAAAGGTAGATATTAGGCTTATATGAAAGCCACTCTGAAATTGAGAACTAGGCTTATATGAAAGCCACTCTGAAATGATGTCAACCATTTGTAGATGGAATAAGGTACATAATTGTTGAGAATATATGGGTAATACAGAATTAGAAAGTAAAGAAGGCAAATGTGTCATGCACATTGACCCCAATCACTGGTGTTTGTAACATGGATTTTGATCTAAAAGTTGTACCAACTATCCAATCTAAAACTGGAAGCAAAAGCCATTATATTGTCTATGATGCCCCCTATATCTAGATAATCTAAGTAAAATTGTACTAAAATTGTTTAATCTGAATTGTACTATAACTAATAAAACTGTAATTAACCTTACCTTTTTATCTATTCTTGAAAATTCTAGCTTTTCGACTATTTGGACAGGAGTGCCAAAAAGTGGACACTTTAGTGTTTGGTGTTGTAGTCTAAATGGGGTGCTCTTGTCTTTTACTATTTCTGATGATTATTCTATGTTATTCACTATTTTTTTGGTCTGTTCTATGTGTTTTGAATTTTAATTATTGTTCTAAGTGTTCTAAAAACTGATTTTAACCGGTAGAGGGATCTGATCTATATGTCAAAAACCCTTGTTTATTGCCCCCTCTTCTAAGGGTAGGAATAAAGACCTTACAATGATTTCCCTCAGAAGAAAGAACCCTGCAAATGTGTTATGGTTCATAATACATGATATAGCAATGATAATCCAAAAGATGTCTTAAGATATAGCATAATTTGTATTAGATACTTTTAAATCAATAGGGATATGCCTATATAGATGTAACTATATAATAGCATGTGCAGTATACTGAACTGAAACTGGAAATATGGTTAGTTGTCAGGGAGGGATGGAACATGATGTCTATCATGGCATCCAAAAAGGCAAGATAATGTATGATGTGGATCATGGCATTGCAAACAACTAAGAAACAAACAAGTACGCAAGGTAAGAAGCAATAAGCATACAAAAGAGGCCAAAAGGCCAAGCAAATAAGAGACATGGGCACATGTCACTCAAACTAGATAAAGCAAGCATATAAGGCATGTTCAAATGCCCACATACACATACAATTACAAACAAGCAAGATTGACATGAGGGTCGTAAGCACATACAAGAGTACAAGTAAAGGATATTGGAAAATGTCTTAAGGCACACACAAGTAAAAAAATAGGAACTAAGAAATGCAATCACATCTAATTACTCAAATCAATAAAAAAAAGCATGTAAATGCTGAAAATACTATCGCATCTAACTAATCAAATCAAGAAGTGAAAGTATGCAAAATATGTAATACAAGACTAGGTAGATGCTAAGAAATACACAAGTGTTATATACTAGTGAGTGTTGATAGAATAATCTATGTAAGCTAGTAAATAATGTACATCAAAATAATAACTAGAGTGTGTGGTGTAAGAATGACATACCCTGAATGGTGTAGTCATGTAGAAGATGCCCCTAGTGGGTAGATATGTCGATGTATGTCTTGAATGTAGAAGTAGGATACCCCCTCAATGGATAGAGTGAAGCAATCAATGATCTGGATGTCACTGCACACACTCAAAGAAGATCAAGTGAAGCATGGTAATGTAGATAAATCAACAAACAATAGCATAGAACAACAAATAAGTCTAGCATGGTAGTAGAAATGTAAAGCATGAATAATGCATATAATTAAAAAGTTTTTGTTGTTTTACATTATTTGAATGTTTTTGTATTTTAACATGTTATATTGTTTTTGGTATTTTGAAATATTGTATTTTTTTTGGTATTTTGAAATAAACTATGTACAAGTAAGCTGAGAAATTATGTACAAGAAAGTGAAAAAAACTATGTACAAGTATTTTGAGAAATTATGTACAAGAAAGATTGACAAGAAACGATATTAATCAATGATTCTCATAAGAGACTCCCTATCATGGTGTCATGTATCAAGGAGAGGGATCATGCATGATCATGAAGCACGATGGAAGGGTTGAGACTGTGACTTTGAAATCTGTGTATGTTGTAAGTGCTCTAAAATCTTTGTAGTGGAAATCGACTATAGGGTCCCCCTGTAACTCTAAAAAGTGGATGCAAGTGCGGGGCTCTTAGGGACCCATCTAGTAGTAAAATAAGATTTTTAAAAATGTGCTCTATGTGTAGAGGCATGAGACCTCAATGATATTTCCCTGGGTGTGAATAATGTAGCTAGAAACTGTATAGAGTCTTGAAACTATCACTAATGTAGTGGTCGCTCTAAGAGAGGCCTTCATGCAAATGTATGAACTCTTTGTGTTGGTGATGGAGGCCTCGACTGTGTCTGAAACTCAACTAAAATAATTGTAACTAGTGGAGGAACTAGAAATGTTAGTTATTAGTAGAAGGGGATGTAAGATATCACTTTGTGCATATCAATCCCATGGCTACTATATCACTATTTGAACTCTGATGGCCAACTGAACAAGTGGCCATACTTCTCATGTTGTGTAGGAACATGCCATGTATCAGATGTTATATGTGGTGCACTAACTATAATTTTATGTGGAGACTCTATAAGATGCAACCTTAATGGATGTGCAACTGAAATTGTGTGATGTGAAGGAGGCATATCTATCCACAATCATAGTGGATTTCTACGTGAAATAACACCTTGTGGCCTTTGTTATGATGCATATGACTGAGCAATAAATCAAGATGAAACTATAACCTGTGATGGGGGCTCATGTAATCTCAATCATAGCAGGTTGCTACGTGAAATAGGTCTCTAAAAACTTGGTTGTAATGAATATATGTCTAGAGCAGTACTATGTGATGTGGATTCATCTAATCTTAACCATAGCAAGTTGCTACATGAAATAGGTCCCTAAAAACTTAGTTATAGTGAATATCTATCTAGAGCAGTACTCTGTGATGTGGGTTCATCTAATCTTAATCGTAGCAAGTTGTTACATGAGATAGGACCTTGAAAACTTTATTGTGATGCATGTGACTATGCTAGATATGTATATGGAACTACACTATGTACTCCCCAGACTACACTGTTATATGTAGGCTACTCTCGTTGTATTGGTCTCCAAACCCTCTAAGTAGGTGGGATAGGAGATCTCCTATGAGGCTCTGTCCTAGAAACTATGTTACTCTCATGATGAGTAACTAATGATTTATGTGAAAGAATGTCCTAAGATGACTCAGCCATGGAGGAATGAGGTATATGGATCCATGATAGAGGAGATCTCGGTGCCCTTGGTGTGAATGATATGATGTCATTATCAACACATCTATTAATACAATCCTCGAGTCCATAACAATCATTGTCTTTGTGTCCATGGATACGATGATAGTTACAAAAGGGGCGATGTGGCTGTGTGTGTAAGAGATGTGGATCTCAACGATGAGTAGAATGCAATGTGATTAACCTCCTATCTAATAGTGTTGATAATATGACATATGGGCTATCCTGATCTAAATCAAATTGTATTGGTTCCCTACTATTGTTCTCTGTAGTGCATACTGTAAGTTGTACTCTAGAAACTGGCTCTTTGTTTTTAATTGATTGCTTTTTTGGTTGTGGTATCCTATCTTGTTTGAGACATGGTGGATGTTATATGCTAGGAGATATAGATGGAGGTAATGTTGTGAAATCCAGAGTAAGCCAATCAACTGAATCTAACTCAATCAATCCCAATTTCTTTTCCAAGGCTAAAAATATATAACATAAATGCCTAAAAGAGGACTCTGTCTGATATAATATATGCTCTAGGAGGGGTTGGTGAAGCCCCTTGATAAATATATGTTAAACCTCTAGATTTATTGGTTTATATATCAAGCGTAACATGCAAGTCTTAAATCATAAGATATAATCACTAACTCTGAAGGATTCTCATGCAATGCAGCAAGCTTCTCATATGTAACACGAGGGCCCGTGTTTGCTATGTAATATCTAAGAAATGCCTCCTCTAAGTCATTATATGTATGCAAGGAACCAATAGGGAGTAGATGAAAGAACCAATTTTATGCATTACCCACTAATGTCTATTGGAAGAACTTAATTAGAATCAAAGGATTCGCATGAGATGGCAAAGCCTTCCGAAAAGCTTTAAGGTGTACGAATGGATTTCCAGTTCCATCAAATTGAGGCAATGATGGTATCTAGAAGTGCTTAGGCAATGAAGCTTTGAAAAATATTTTTGAAAGAGGGTTACCATGCAAGTCATTAGCATCCATCCAAGCCTTATAAGCCTTGTTTTCCAAAGTAAGGAGATGTACTTGGTGTTGTAATTCACCAACTGCATACATCAAATAAATAATCTCTTGGGATGGTATATTAGTATCTTGAAGTGGTTCATTTAAATGTTGAATTTTATCATTTATTTTAGCCATGTGAATGTTACATTTAGCAATTGTATCATAGAGAGGGGGTGTGCTCACTTGAACCTTTGGAGGAATGGTAACTTGGACCTTAGTATAGGGATGTGGGCTACCATTCTCTTTAAGTGGAGAGTGAGAAACAGGTGCTACTATAGTAGGGGGTGGCTTAGGAGATTCATTGGTATCTTTAGTATTTAGTGAATCACATTCTAATTGAATAGAAGATGTGATGTTATCATTGACATGTGCATCATTTAGAATAGAATCATGCATAGAAGTAGAAGCAACATTTTCTAATGCATTATGTTTGAGAGGAGTGAGAGAAGAGTTAAAAGCATGAGATGCATTTTCTTCTTCAGTATACATATAATAGTCATCATTATTCCATGCATTATCACAATCAAAATTTTGTTCATTTGAAAGAGGAAAAGTAGAAGTATCACTTTCATATTCACTCTCATTGTCATATTCATTTGCATGTTCACTATCATACTCATTATCACTTCCATTATCACTAGGTAGAGGGGTAAGAGAAGCTGTTAATTCTTTTCTAATATGCAATAAATTGTCGTGTGAAATTGAAATCCTGTGTGCATCTATGTTATCCTTGAATGGAGTGCATGCATTATTTTCATTTGCAATATGAGAAGTAAGAGTAAGAGAGTTGTCATTTAGACATTCTTTTGTCATTGTTTGAGATGACAAAGTAGAGTTAAGAACATGAGATTTGATCATTTGAACTATGCATTGGAAATTTGATTCTATTTCGTTTATATTGTTGTAATTTGAACATAGAAGTAGCAAAAGAGAAGGAGAAACTAGGTTCAAATGCAAGCAAATTATCACCAATGAGAAGTTTACTTGGAATTGCATGACTAATTTTTACATTTAATGTATTGTGCATAGGAGAATGAGGTGAAAAGTAACTTTCTCATTTATCAAAATTATTTTCTTTGGAAGAGGGAAGAAAAGAGATAGGTTTGAGAGAAGAAGATGCATCTACTTTTTCACTATCACTTTCATATGCATCATCATATTCCTCATTACAACAATAGTAATTGTCTTCATTGTAAATGAAATCATTTTTTTCATTTTTAACTATGTGCAATTTTACAAATGTGTCCATTCATTGTCATAATTATGAGAAAAATTAATAAATTTATCTATAGGATGAGAGGGAAGAAGTGCCTTAGTGGCCATTTTATACTATTAATCAAATAAATACAAGAATGACTACTAACATAGGGATTTTGAAAATATTTTTGACACTCCAAACAATTTGCAAAATTTTCAAAAAAATTATCTAAAAATTGTAAGAGAGGAAGGTTTGGGGTTTGAGGACCTAGTTTCAAAATCTAGGGTTTTGGGTTGGAGTTTAAGAATTTTGAAATTATTGCAATAATTTGAATTCTAAAATAAATTTGAATAAAACAAATGTATAAAAATTTATACAAAAATCGAAATTTTGAAATTGAATTTTTGCACAAAAATGTGAAGGAAAAACCCTAGGAGTACCTAGGTTTTGAGATTTTGTTCGAAGTAAGTCGGGTTCACCAAATAATTTAACTTATTTGGGAATAATGAATTTTTATTCATATTTTAGTTAAGGGTCTGGATTAATAAATCAGTATAGAATATAGCAATAAATACAATCTTGATTTATGCAACTATTTGTCTTTTTCACATTTCTAAAAATAGCAATAAATAAGAAGAAATATAACTTAGCTAAAAAATACACTGAGATGACTGATACAAAGGTTGAAAATGGTTGTGTAGGACTGAGAAGGTGTCATAAACCTAAATCTAGATTCAATTCGGCAAAAGGACAGGGGCACCAAAAAGTGGATGCTTTGGTGTCTACGTTGTTATCCATTCCTCAAGCTGTTGTCCATTCCTTTCATTATTGTCCAAACTAATCACAGAGACCTGAAACTTTCTGAGTAGTTGTGTTGTTCATGTGTGAGCGTCCCTGTGAAAAATCAAGCAATGATTATCAATGAAACTCGCTATGAAACTAATTTTATCTTCAAACCCTAACCCTCCATCATGCTTGATAAAATAATATTTGAGTCACTTGAGAAAGAGGGGGGGTTAGTGTGTAAGATGTATTGAACGTGTAATCCACACCCCTTGTGTGGGCACGTTGCCTACATACCAATACTCCGAATAGGGATTAATTCATATGTATTTATCCCAACTAGTGTGTTTTGTGCTACAGTGTAATGTGAATGCAAATGTCAAATTGATAGTGTTTGAGGTGGTTAAGGATTGGTATGAGGATTTGAGTATGTAACATAGTTCCCAGTCATTCACAGTCATATCTATAGTCAACTCCATATCATAATGTGCATTCTTCACAACATCGTCCCAAAGGCTTGTACTTTCAATCCTCCAATGTTGATTGGTAGCCAATCCTTCAATAGTGGCAACATCCTGTCACTTCAAAATGGATATGAGCTTCATGATTTATGTCATTTCTTTGTCATTGTCTTTCTCACATTTATGACTTTATTTGATACTTAAATTGAGGTCTTTGTTTGTGTGCAATTCCTCTTGCAAGCTCTACATAATGTACTTTGCATCAACTGATAACCTTATATCAACAAGCACATCTGATAACCCCCATAATTTTACTCCTTGTTTACGTCACTTCTTTTTGTCGAACTGGCACCTTCATTTCTTGAGTATGGACTCCCCTTCTAGTGGTTGCATTCACCTTTGGGCCCATGCCAACATTTTGCATGGCCTCGTTCACTATATAGTTTTTTCCTTGTGCAATTCTAATTTTCCCATGCCTTTCACCGCCATGTCCTTCGCCATAATATTTTGAAGAATATCTGGGCAATCCTCCAATTTATGCCCCTAATAAAATTGAGGACATGAAGGGAACTTAGGACATTGTCTCTAATAGTGATTTGATGCTCCATATTTGAAACAATTTCCTTGGAACCTATTTCCACCTCTTCCACCATATCCTCACCCTTGCTAAGGTTGTTGGTTCGACGCACCTTGTTGCATTTGATCAAAACCCCTTTCCACTTATCTTGTCAATTACCTGAAAACTCACCATTTTATACATGTATGTATCGCATATTTTGCACCACATCACTTTGACCTATTTTACCTTTTTTATTAGCACACAATTCCTCATCCCATGCCACTCCTGACACACATTGCAACATGCAGACACAACATGCACATTATTGCATGTGAAATTGTTTTTCATATGGCATTCTACTTCACAATCTATGCACCATAGTCCTTGTTGAGATTCTTGTGCACTATTCATAGATAGAGTTTGGATCTGCAAGGCCATCTTTGAAATCTGGGCCTCTAAAAATAGACTCAATCTAATATTAAAATTTCTAGCGACCTCCATGTGTAGTGCATCACCCAATGCTTCATGTGCATCGACATAAGACTTCATAGTCCATTGTCTCCTGAATATTGGTAGTAACCCCCCAACAAACCATTGTGCATGTTTCAGTGGATGTATCTCATATGACAACATTGAGAGAAGTGTTTTAAAATGTGCACCATACTCATGCAATCTCAACAACCTTCTTGTATTTCCTTTAGAAGAGATACTTTATTTCTCAAACTCAAGAATTTGAAACTCCCTCAAGAATCCATTCTTGAGTTGACCGAAGTCCATAACAGTTTGATTCATATCAAACTTCATATACCAGAGATGTGCACGATCCATCAACGTCATGGCAAACTAACTTGACTTTCACTCTGGGGATGTCACCCCTTTTGTGCGCCAAATAATTTTACACTTATGGACATAGTTCTCAACATCCTCTATCCCATGATATTCTAGCAGCCTCATCGACATCTTGTAAAATATATTCAATTATGCAACAAACTAACTTGTCTACACACCACTCCCCAAGGTAGTGCTTCCTTGTCCGCTATTTGTTTGTCCAATGCTCCCTTGTGTGGTAGTTGTTGCGTTTGTCCTAGTAACATTTCCACTAACCAATGAACTTTGCACACCAGACCCTCCTATTGATGTGTTCATCCTCACAATCTTGTGCAAACTTCAGTGAATGGAATCCAACAATCCATCACAAAACTTCTTAACACTCCACAATCACAATAGCTTAAAGAAAACTTCACACAAAACAAGCATGGTGTGCACATGCATCGATGATGGTGAAGCCTAGATTCAAGATCTCCCTAACTTGTGTGTCATCCTTCCACTTCCTCGTGGAACCACAACCTTCAAAATTTAACTCTCCACCTAGGGCTATCATATTGTGCACACACTCTTCCACATTAAAAAGACCATTTTTCTTCTTGCAAACTAATAACGTTACTACACTCCTTGGATCTTCAAGGCGTGTAAATGACTTAGTTCCCCCTCTGCCATAGGGTCTCTAATTCATAAACTCCTCCCTTTCCATAGAGTCATCCATCTCTCTCTCTCTTACGCTAAGTCGTTCTCTCCTCTAGATCTTCCATGCTTGACCCTTATGTTGCGTAAGGCTTAGCAAACCATGGCTAGGGTTTCAACACAAAAAATTGTTTTCCTTAACAGTAGCACTTCACACATGTACTCCTAAGCTTCACACTCCCTACAAATACGGTCCTGAAAGTGGAACCAAAATATAGTGCTTTATTTAACCTACCTCCCTTGACCCTGCTCAAGTCAGGGGAAGCGAAACAAATACACAGACACTCGAAACTTACCGCACCATGTTATTATTTAGGACCTAAGCACTCACCCTAGGTGCAACAAGAGATCACCAACAACCCCATTGAAATAAAGAGATAAGTAGGGCAATAATAAAAGCACAAGTAAACATACAAACCCTAATAACTAATACACAATGCATATTCACTTCAAGCAACATTCATCATATTTATTCACAATATTTATATACAATGTACATCTCGTGTACATGCTCATCATTACAATAATGCTTAACATACAATATTATAAAGCTCTATAGAGATTACTACGCCTTCACAACATATTGCATTCTTCCAAACCCTACGTTGATCCTTCACTCCAATTCCTCTCCTACAAATCTTGACTCTACCTAATCATCTACAACTACCAAATGAGAGGTCAAGGTCCCTACTTATAGGTTTCCTTAGACCCCTTGCAAACTAGATTTTCCATTAAACAGTTTCCCTATTGTGCATGCATATTCCAAAAAATGCTCTTGATTTGCCAATTGTAGGCATATATTCTTGGAATATCCTTTTGTCCAAGTTTGATATTGTCACATTTGCAAGATCTTTGCTTTGGTGCTTGACCCTTGTACGATCCTTTCTTCTTTTAGATTGTAATGTGTGTTTCTTTTTACCTTGACACTTCTTCAAAAGTGTGTTTCTTTAAGTATGCAAATCACGTATGATCTGTCGTGTGCGTTGAAAACATCTTGTGCATCAGGTAACCTCTTATTTCTTTGCAAGATGACTAAGTATGGATGAGTGTGTCTAACTAATTTCAATCCATACTTGGCCAATTTTGGCTTGTCTTTTTTATTGAAAAGCACACTTTATTATATAAAAACTTTACAAAATAAAATACATCCAGTCATACAAAAAAATGGGTGAAAAAGTCACACCCCAAAAACACACCAGGGTATAGAAGCCTCGAGAAAGCAATAGAAGCAACTAGAAGGCCATACCGGCCAAAAAGTCTAACACATGTGCACTAACAACCAAAAAAAGATAAAGCACAAACAAACAAACAAGTCCTTAAGCAGCAATAGCGAACATGGTAGTAGGTCACAGAGGCGACGGAGGGAACTGAGGCTTCCCTCCCCACCCCCCCGTCAGTTGGGGAGTCCTCATCCAAAGTAAGAGGCTCCCACCCATCATTTTTTTACTCTCGAGGAGTTTGCTACAGGGGCTCAGAATTCTACCAAGGCGAAGAAATGGCAAGCGCCAGGTGCGAAAACTTGTCCTACTAGGGAGCCGCCCAACCTCCACTGCCACTGTCATGACAAGACGATCCACCTGAAAAATAAGTAGTCCCACGCCCAGGAGATGCCCAGTGAGAGCGAGAAGAGGAGCTCCTCCAACTCCGGGACCGATGGCTTCGCGACCAAGTTTCCCTAGCTCCACCACCACGTCCCCGAGGAGGAGTGTGTTTGGGCGGTTCAACACCTTATCCAAAATTGAGGGTCAACACCTTCGAAACTAGTAATTAAGTTATCAAGAAGAAACCTACCCTCCATAAACCTTATGTGACTAAGACAATCCTAGGCAACAACTTATTAAGCTTTTTAGCCAAAACTTATGCATTAATGTTATATAAGACATTGAGCAAGGTAATGGATCCCCAATTAGAAATTATGAATTTTGTCTCCTTCCTTAGAGATCACTTTGATAACTCCTTTGTTGATGTGGGGACCAAGAATGCCAACCTATATAGCCTCCTTATACACCTAAAGCAACGTAGTCCCTATCCATTCCTTATTGGCATGATAGAACTATGTTGAAAGCCCATCAAACTCTAGGGGCTTCTCTAAGGGTAAGCAATCAATAAGAATATAAATCTAATCAAGGGAAATCTCAATATCAATCCCAACAACAAACATTGAATCTAGCTTCTTAAAGACCACTCTAGAGAAAATATCCATGTTATGTTCAACTTCTCCAAGGATTCTCCATAGGTAAGAAGGTCTTTATAGAAAGTGAAGAAGGCTTTTCTAATTTCACCTAGGTCAAAGGAGTTAGACCCACCAATATCAAGGAACTGAAGCTTTTCTCTACAGTGCTTGGCTTTCAGTAAATTTAAGTACCTAGAGCCTTTAAGACCTTCCTTGATTTAGGGGAGTCTAGACTTGAGCTTGAGCCCCTAATTAACATAATTCCAATGAAGCTTGCGCATATGCTTTACCTAAATCACTTCTTGTTGAAGCTCGAATTTGCACGAGTCATTTTTCAAAGAGAGCTCTACTCTAATTAAAGCCTCTTGCATCTTGTTGGCATTGTCCTTACTTAGCTTAGCTTTGATTATGCCATAGGATCTCAATAAAGCTTGTGCACAAAGATACATGAATGTCATGTAGAGATGTCAAAATTAAGTTTGTTCTGTATGGCTAGCTTCCATAAAGCTTTTATGGCATAGACAATCTTGATCCTTAAGGTGAGAAACATTGAGCTTATACAGACCTTTGAACTTGTCCTCGGGGTTGAAGGGAATTGAATTTGGTTGAAGAGGAATTTCAATTGGATGATAGTTAGAGAGGGTGAAGCGCATGACCTTAACAATGTTACTTGAAACCACAAGATGAAGAATGAAAGCTTCCTTATTCACATAAAAGCTATCCAACCTAGAATACTACATTTTGTGCCCAACTTAGTTATCACACCAAGTGTACCAAATGCCCTTGCTATCTTACTTGTCTTTTCGTAAAGGATCAATGACTTTCAAGATTATTTTATTTTTACTCCAAAAGAAATGCTCATCACCTTATAAGGCAAATAGAAGTCCACCAAAACTTGTCCCCCCTTAGCTTCGACCATATTAAAATCCCCACAAACAATTCAAGGTATATTTTAAAGGTTTTAGGCCATCAATTTCCAAAGCTTTGTTCATTTTTTGTATTCATTAGGGGCATAAGCATTGCACACACTAAACACCACCCCATTTTGCTATAAGCAAACGTATGACACTCTATTATAGGGGTGACACCTAAAATCCACAATGGCCTCTTTCCATGAAGTTTTGAGAAGGATAACAAAACCACCTTTACCTCTAGATTGAGTAAGACCTATGTGAATGGCTTCAAGGCATATGAAGTTAAGGACTCTTTTAAGACTAAACCCAACAAACTTGTCCTCTTGAAGCAACAAAACATCAATCTTAGGCCTCTATTTTTACGAAACATCCTAACCACCACCCTCCTATCCACATGAGGACTTCGAACAAAACCAAGTTTAGGGTTAGAAGCAGATGATATTTTCTAGGATTTGTAATCGTGCTTGCAAATTTTCTTCTAACAAATCAAAAAATCTGCAGGGAAACAAATTTTCACCAACCCTCATAGCTAGCTCTCATACAACCACATGAAAGGGAGACTTGAACGTAGGCACCTCATGTTTGGCTAAGATGACTTCATACTCAAATTTTGTGGCTTGAGTCGAGAACTTGAATAATATGAGGTACCTCATTTTCAGCTGCCTTGGACTGCCCTAATTTCTACCAATCGAGGGTTTACTACGGGTTTGAATCAAAGGGCAATGTTTTCTCACATGGATGGTATTTTTTGAAATATGGGCAGAGATGCTGACATTCTATGTGATTCAGTGATTCCGTGTAATGCCTTCTGGGATATAAAAAAATCAAAAAATAAAATAACACACTCAAACCTCCAAGCCCAAGAATGTCACAAACAAAAACTTTCTTATTTACTTTAATCTCTAGGACTTCTAGGAAAATTTTAGCAGTTTTTAGCGAAATAAGAACCCCGACATAAAGACATGGCAGTGTAAACCTAGTCTCTTCAATTTTAAGGACTTCACCCAAGGGTTTGAATGCACAAGGAAGAATGGGCCATAATTGGGGAGGCACCCCACAGAGTTCAATCCACTAGGGAATCAATTGTTCTCTTCCAGAAGGGAACATTATGTTGGGATCCCACGACATAGCTCTAAACAAAGATCATTTCATGTTCTATAAAAACCTGATTGCTAACCCTCTTGGCCGTGTTCAAATTTTTGAAAAAAATCACAAACCCTTTTAAAGCATCCTACAGAAACCCACACAAATCCCCATCTTTTTCCCCTGCACAGAGGCAATCCAATCTTCAAAAAATTTATAGGATGGTACAAGTTCCATATCCATGCAAACAAAAAAACTACAAATTTTGAGTGGTCTTTTTTGGTACTGAATAAGCCAAGAAACTTACCATTCACGAGCACATAATCTGAGGACAGGGAGTGTGTCAAGGCAAAGAAAAGCATAAAACAAGAAAAAGAACACAAGGATGCCACAACAAAGAGAACAAAAAGGGAAACAACGAAGAAACGACCAAAGCACAAGGGAAAAGATTGGAAGGCTCTAACGGAGGGTGACTCTTCATCTTCCTTCACCCAGAACCAGCATTAATAAAGAACTAAAAAAATATGAATCACTTATTTCAGCACCGTAATAGAGCAAAATAAATCAAGTACATGGCATGACATTGATATACATTAACCATGAACTTAAGAAATGAGATTTGGCAGAATGCCTTTTAAGTCTTGTTGCAACAAGTACTCCATTTTTGAGGGGAAGTGGGCATCCAAAAAATTGGCTACTCATTCCTCAATACACTTCTTGGAGAATATGGCATGCTATGATATGAACAAGGCCAACTTCAGTGACACCCTTTAAAGCAAGAAAGGAATTCCTCAATGTCAAGAGCTGTGGAATTGATTTATTTAAAGCCAACCTCGAAAGGGAGAGATGAAATAATTTGTCTCCCTGCGGAAAGATAATGGCTCAGCAGATGCAAAATGTATCGTTCAATCAATAGGCCTCCAAATACTGTAGAGCACAACGGGGGCTTGCAATTGACCAAAATTTTGACACATTCTTAAAATTTCAGAGCTGTAGAAGCAAACCCTGGGAGATTTAGGGTTAAGCCTTGGGTACAATTGAAGCAGTTGGTAAAATTACTAAATTTGCTCCATTTAAACAGCTCGAGAGTAAGTTACCCACCTTCAGAGGCAGATGGGAAAAATAAACCACAGTTTCTTCAGGATGAAAGAAGAACTGGATGACCTGAAACACAGATATAGTTGACAGGTAAAGTAGATCTGGCAGTCACATGTTCTTACGGAGCAAAAAAAAAGCAGAAAACTAAATGGGTTACATGGAAATCAATACAATCTGGGCAAAAGATTAAATGGATCAAATACTGGGAAGGGAGCCATGAGGATTAAATTGAGATACTGGCAGGTTTGGATGACTCCTCCAAGGACTCGGGCACAGAAGATGACAAAGAAGCAGATTGAGGATCATCTGCAGCAAGTCAAGCCTCCAGATGAATGCCTTAAACAAGGAACAAAAAAGTGTGTTTTTCTTTGAGCAGAAGCCTGTATTTCTGTAAAGGTTGCTATACCATGTAAAGTTAAAAGGGAGTGTACATGGTTTTAAATGTACGAAATTTTCTCCCCAAATGCCCTATGTTGGTATCGAAAGAGTGCTTTTATCTCCCATCTTAGGCCATTTTCATGTACCACCTAGTATAGCTATGGTGTTTTGTATCATTCTGGCACATTCATACAAATTTCCTTTGTTTGGGTTCAAAAAGAGAAAAGACACCAGATTAACATCAGATATTCTAGGCAGAGATTCTGTGAACGGGACAATCGCTTAAGCTTTTATGTTCCAGGAAGTCCCATGAAACATGACTACTTTGGAAAATGCAAAAAATATTTTCTGTGGAACCTCCTAAAACCCTACAGCGAAGCTAAAATTCCATATCCTGTGGGACCATTTTCTGCAACAGGGTCCGAAATTTACTGAGCAAAACCTGCTGACAAATATTAAGAAATCCCCTTCATAGGGTCACTCAGTCGTATAAGTAAAAATGGTATCACTTGACTAGAATAATCTTGTGAAATGTTGGACATATATTATCAGGCATGTCCAGAAATCTCTGAGATTGTTTTGCTGAAGCAAAATTTAAATTTGTAGAAACTACTGCAAATTGGACCATTTCTATATCACCGTTTCATGGACTTGTACAGTGATGGGACGTCAAAAGCTCATCCTCAAAACAAAATATGCAAGCCTTATTCTCATTCATGTAAGTTCATCTTCAAAATGAAATGTGCAGTCACCAGGAAACCCAGGTTCAGGGATGGGGACCCGTTCACCATGCCCGCATCTCCAAGTGACTATATTTAAATGTAATATATACATTATTCATATACTCCCATACCCTATTTCAAAATGGCATTCCCATTCCTGTAACCCATATCCTGGTGACTATGGAAATATGCACTCATAATTATTTTATTCATTCACCCTCAAAACAAAATATTCACGGGTTATTCTCATGCATTAAAGCTTATCTCATCAACTCCATCAGCTAAATAAATTTAAGGCAATACCAAACCTTCGTGGGTATTGTCACTTGTAATTTTCTACCACAACTGCCAATGGGGAAATTCAAGTTAGTCTCGATAGCAAACTTTATTGGTTTATCACCTGAAGATAGAAGTTAAAATTAAATCCCATGAGATGGCATTTTGAAGAATACCACCAAATAACCAACCACTTTGACAACCCGAAAACCCTTAAAACCCTTAGTCTTTCACCATAAAACCCTTTAATATTATTTCAGTCATCTATGAGATGATTAGAGTATATGCTGATCAATCTATCTCCATCTATGGTAATTTCTATATCGGAATTGCTGAGCTGTTAAACAATAGATGCAGAATTCCGGTACAAAAGGAATGAAAATATGCATGCGAATTCTATCTTGAGGGAAATATCTCAAGCAAAGTCTTATGGCAATTTACTCAGCAGTATGTGCACACTTGCTATCTTTTCCAAAAGTATCAAATCATGCTTTGAGCAAGTCATTTCATTAACTGCGCCTCCCCATTGCTACATCCACTCGCATGGATCTCCCTTCCAGTTCCTGGACCACATAAAAATACGAAATCAGGTTTGATGAGCTGAAAGTTCAACTGAACAATGGTACAGAGAAATGCCATTCTTAAGTTTATTCTTGGTATTTTTCTCGCCTAAGACAAAGCAAGTCTTTTGTTAGCATATTTTTTATCTATTACAATTATAATTGTATTCTTGACAGTTTGAAAGTGGGACAGGTGTAGATTATTACCATTCCGTTTAGAGAAGCAACAGCAGCTTCAACTTCAGAGTGTGATGAGAAAGAAACAAATCCGAAACCTCGGGATCTTCCTGTTTCATCATACAAGACTTTTGCACCCAACACATTACCATGTTCACTGAACACTTCACTGAGCATTTCTTCATTTACGGTCCATGCAAGATTACCTATGAAAACCTTATGTTCGCTATCAACAGAGTTGGTGTAGCTTGGTCTTTCTCTTGTCCTCGACTTTTCTGGAAAGTTAACCCTCAAAGTGCGACCACCATGTTGCTGCATGATTTGAGAGCTCATTTAGTTGGTTTGATGAATAAAAATAAACCTAAATTGGTATCCATAGCAATAGATATGCACCTCAACTGTGTAACAAAAAATGATTTCATCACTTACACTCCCATCAAGATTCTCAACGACTGCATTAGCATCCTCAGGACTGCTCATTGTAACAAAAGCAAATCCCCGGCTTCTTCCGGTATTCCGATCATAAATTACCTGCAAACAGGGTATTTAGCAACAAAACATTATTTCTAATCACAAGACTTGTTTTCCTTCTGACTTGGAATTTTCATTCACACAGTACTATCAAAATCACCTTAAACTAAGAATCTGTAAAACAAATGGCCAAATTTTGAAATTAACCCATAATGATAAAAATGAGCTACAAAAAATGACAACACAACCAGAAACAGACCTAAAATTGTTCAAAACAAAACCAAATTGCTTCAGGTGCCTCCAGGCATTTAAAACACACAGCACCACCGGAAACGAATCTCTAACCCATCTAACATCACTTTCAAAGAAGCATCCTTCAAAAATAATTGACGACTTCATAGGTACTAAGTGCTTAAAAGGATATTAGCTTTAACCCAGATTTGTACCAAACTGAATATACAGATGCAGTCAAACAGGGCTTTGAAAGCTAATAAGGCCTGAATAATATTTGTTTTCTAGACATGCTAAGACCAAGGCCTCTTGAAATTCATGATTGATAGTGTATGAGATGCAGGAGCATCCCAGGTGCAAAGACTATTTTGCATCACCTAGGACGGCTAAGTCCAGTTTTGCAAAGGCGGGCACAAGTGCACAGACATTTTGAAGGAAAAAGTCGGTGCGCAGGAACAGGGACTAGGTCAATGCACAAAAGTTAGTCCACAGAAGTTGTGCGAAAGCAAAGCTTTGGTTTGCACAAGGCAGGCAAGGCATGCAAATGTACGAGGACTTACAGCTCACGTGCGGGGTGTAAGGCACACACAAAGATGCATGATCTGGCATAGAGGAATACACAAGGAAGGCCGTGCAATGGATGGCACGTGGCACAGTTTCCACAAAATCAATCAAAGTTGACTATAAGCCATAGAGACCTGCAGTAAGCCTACTTAGACCCTAGTACAGTTGCATGAAGTACAAGTTAACACAGAAGGCAGCAGTTGGCAATTTAAATGCATGCAGACACGTACTGACACACAATTGAGATTTAGGTGGCGAGATCTATGTAGGTTTCTATGGAACTGAAGTAGACTTGTAGACCTGTACAAGATCTAACATACGATACACCTAAAATAATAAAGGCACTGCCAGTGTTTGCCTGGGGAAGGGTTAGAAAATATACAAACCAGGAAACCCTGCATGGATCACGTGACATCTTCAGAAGCCTATGTAAGGGCGCAAAGGACTCCATTTGAAGGTTAGTGAATAAGTGAATAGAGAAAGCAAGAGAGAGAGCTCGCGAAAAGCCCTGTAGCCTTAAAGTGTTGCATGGAGATCTTTGAGACTCCATTGTTGCATTTCACAGCTTGCATGTCGTAGCTCATACCTGACAAACCCTATAGCTTATGCCTTGGGAATAAACTCATGTAATCTTTGTTTATAACATCAATACAATTCAGAGCTTATGTTTTTGCTTCTAGCTATGTGTGTTGCGTCAATATATGAGGGTGTTCACTCGAGCTGTGTGTGTTGCATCGAGACACACATGTGTTCACTCTAGCTATGTGGTGTAAGTCATCCCTTCATTGGGACCCCTGACCATGATTGCCATCAGCAGGTATCAGAGCAGGTTGAGGCTTGCAAGCGGTCAGAAATGAGTGAGTGGGAAGAAGCTAGCAGAGCGCCAAAGGTGAGGTAGCTAGCCATGAGAAAGGTGGGTAGAGAATCAACGTCAGAAGAAGATGGTTCGACAAGAGAGGAAAGATGTTGTCCAGAGGAGTTGTTGGAAGAGGCACGGTAGTGACCAACATGGCCAAAAGATACGATGAGCTCTTAGATGTGTTGTGTGTTGTGCAAACACACTTGGAAGTTGTTGAAGAAGATAGACGGCATGGATTCATTCCAAGGGACGACCAAAGTGACATTGAGGATGAAGGGCAACGCACAGAGAGTGCAAAGGCGACGAAGATGACGAAGAGCAAATGGATGCAGGGGAAGTTAGGCTCTTGAAAGCTATCTCGCGGATTGAGCGAGGCACCAAGGTGGAAGTGTCGTGTTTCTCAGGGAGTTTGAACACGGAAGAGCTCATCAACTAGCTCATAGATATAGAAGAATACTTTGAATTTGTTGATGTTGGTGACCCACAACGCATGAAGGTGGCGCATAACAAGTTGAGAGGTCACACAACACTATGGTGGAAGGAAGTACATAATGAACAACATAGGGGAGGAAAAGAGAAGATACCCTGATGGGACCAGATGGTTGCAAATATGAAAGGCCTGTTCTTACTCGAAGACTATCTAAAGGAGTTGTTCAAGAGATTGCAAAACTTGCAACAGAAAGAGCGATATGTCAAAGAGTTCACCGAGGAGTTCAAAAAAATCACCATCAGGTCGGGTCATAGTAAAATTGATCGAGAGGAGGTCACAAGGTACTTGAATGGGGTTGAAACTATCCATTCAAAAAGAGTTAAGTCTGACACGAATACAGACCGTAGAGTAGGCCTATCAGTTTGTGTTGAAGGTTGACGAAAAGTTGTCACGCAGACAACATAACAACACACGAGGAAAAGAGATTTGCACGAGGAGGACGAGGAAGCGCAAGAAAGACACTGCAAAGACAAGGAGAGAGCAACACAGCACATAGCGCCCATGCATAAGAACGAGGAGCATGTGGAGTTGAGCAAGAGAACACATGAGCAAGTACATATTACCCGCCCAAAGGGTGAGAATATTTGGAAGAGGAAAGGGAAGAGGATTCCTAGAAACATGTTTGAGATGTGGGCAACCTAGACATAGGGCATACGAATGTCCACAAGGGCAGGGGGAAAGTAGCAAAAGATCCGAAGTTGGTGTGCACATCGTGCACAAGGATGCAGAGTCCATTAGCCCAATAGGACACTCGGATGAGCCGGAGCACAAAGAAGCCCTAATGATGAAGAGGGTGTTGGTGAAGCCACCGAAGGTAGAAAATGAACCGGCGTAGAAGAAGAGCCTTTTCCAAACATTTTGCAAGTCGAGAGGCAAATGTTGCAAAGCGATAGTGGATAGCAGTAGCATAGACAATCTGGTCTCATGTGAAATGGTGGATAAATTGGGTTTGAAGAAGGTGGCACTCTCAAACCCATACAAGGTGTCATGGCTACAAAAGGGTCATTAGGTGCTGGTGAACGAACAAAGCCTTGTGAAATTGAACATAGGCATATACCATGATGAGGTGTGGTGCGATGTGATGTCGATGTATGTGTGTCGTATACTTTTGTGGAGGCCTTCGCAGTATGACCAAAATGTTGTGCATGACGGAAGAGCAAACATCTATCCCCTAGTGAGGGATGACATGGAGTTCACCTTGAGTTCATTGAACGACAAAGAAGACGAGCGCAATAGCAATGTTTGCGCAAGAGTGTTGATGGTGCTGGGAAAATAATTCTTGAAGGTAGTGGAAGAAGAAAAGGCGTGTTTTACACTCATGCCCAAGCCAACACAAGAGGAGCGCAAAAGCATCAAGAAAGAAACGGATGAAGCACTTACGTGCGGAGTGAAGGAGTTGTTGGACGAGTTTGCTGAAATTGTTTCGAGCCACCTACCTAAAGGATTGTCGCTAATGAGAAGCATCAGCCACCATATAGACTTGATTCCTGCATCAAGTTTGCCAAACAAGGCTGCATACAAGTTGACACCACAAGAACGAAAAGATACAAAGGCGAGTGCAGGAGTTGTTGGAAAGGAGACTAATAAGAGAAAGTTTGAGCCCGTGTGCAGTATTTGCAATATGGGCTCCAAAGAAAGTAGGAAATGGCGCATGTGCACAAATTCAAGGGCCATAAACAAGATAATGATCAAGTATCAATTTTCCTTGCCACGCATGGACAACTTGATGAATTGCCTAAGTGAGGCAAAGTACCACTCCAAAATCGATCTAAAGAGTGGGTATCATCAGATCAGGTTAAGGGAAGGAGATGCATGGAAGAGAGCATCCAAGACACAAGAAGAACTATATGAACGGCTAGTAATGTCATTTGGGTTGACAAACACGCCAAGCACATTCATGAGGTTAATGAACGAAGTGAGCCAATTCTTGAGAAGTATGTCATCATATACCCAGGCGATATCGTGGTGATTCGGCAAAACGAAGGAGAAACACCTAGTGCATCTATGGAATGTGTTGTAGATGTTACGCAATGAAAAGTTGTTGATAAATGTGAAGAAATGAAGCTTTATGAAGACGAAGTTAGTATACTTGGTTACTGTTATATCCCAAGAAGGTTTGAAGATGGACGATAAGGTACGTGCAATAGTGGAGGGGCCATCACTGCGGAGCACATTTGAAGCACAAAGTTTTCATGGTCCCGCAAGCTTTTATAGGAAGTTCATTAGGAACTTTAGTGGGATATGCTCAACGATCATAGAGATGTTGAAGGGAGACCACAATGCATTTAATGGACAAAGGAAGTTGGGCATAGTTTCCAGGAATGGAAACAAAAGGTAATTAAGCAACTGGTGTTGGCACCACCCAACTTCAACAAAGTATTCCAAGTGGATAGCTATCTGAGTGGCGCAACAATTGGAGCAGCATTAAGTCAAGAAGGGAGGCCCATTGCATACTTCAATGAGAAGTTGAACAATGCGAAGAAGAAATACTCAATCTACAACCAAGCATTTTAGCTATTGTGCAAGCACTGAAGAAGTGGAGGCACTATTTGTTGCCAAAGGAGTTTGTGTTGTACACAGACCATCAAGGGCTACAATTCATTAACAGCCAAGTGAAATTGAATCAGCAACACATGCAGTGGGTGGAGTTCCCGCAAAGCTACACGTTTGTGTTGAAGGATCAAAGCGGGAAATCTAACAAGGTTTTTGACGCACTAAGTAGGGGAGCGCTAGTTTTGAACTAAATGCGAGTGGAGGACATGGGTTTTGACATCTTGAAGGAACATTACGCCGAAGACCAGGATTTTTGCACCACATGGAGAGCATGCGTGGGGCCCACCAGTGTAGATAGAACGTCGTGGTTGCACTACCACATACAGGAATATTGTTGTTCAAGGGAGTGCAGTTATGCATACCCAGGCGATCAATGCACAAAAACTTGATAAAGGAGAAAAATAGTGGAGAATTAGACAAACATTTTGGCTACGATAAGACATTGGCGCAGTTTGCTAAAGGATACTACTGGCCAAGGATTGGCATAGATGTGCACGAATATGTGCGTAGGTGCAAAGTTTTCCAATTGATAAAGGAGAAGCATGAGAATGTAGGGTTGTATCAACCACTACCTATATCGAAGATGCCATGGGATGAAGTTAGCATGGATTTTGTGCTAGGATTGCCAAGAACCCAAAGAGGCAATGATTCCATCTTTGTTCTGGTGGATAGATTATTGAAGATGGCGCATTTTATCACATGCAAGAAGACAAGTGATGCGACAAGCATAGCCAATATGTTTTTCAAAGAGGGTGGTGACGCTACATATTTTACCATTCAACATAGTGTCTAACCAAGATACAAATTTTGTAGGCCAAGGTTGAATTGCAATGCAGCATAGATACATTGTGGAAGAAGTTGGGGGCAAGGCTGAATTTCAGTTCAGCATATCATCTAAAAACAAACAGACAAACCAAGGTGGTGAACAGAAGCCTTGGAAATTTTGCTCAAATGCTTAGTTGGAGACAAGCCCAAATAGTGGGACATGGTGTAGGCACATATAGAGTTCACATAGAACAATTCAGTGAACCGAAGCATTGGGAATACACCCTTCCAAGTGGTAAATGGAAGAAGTCCAAGAGGAGTTGTTGAGTTGAGAGATATCAACAAGGTGCATGGAAGGAGAGCAAACGTTGAAGACTACGTAGAATATATGCATGAGTTACACCAAGACGTGTGAAGAAGGCTGGAGCAAAGTAGTCTTCAATACAACAAGCATGCAGATAAGAAGCATAACCCTTAGGAGTTCGAGGCAAGAGACCTAGTGATGGCGCATTTGTGCAAAGAGCAGGTTTGGAAGGGGACATATGACAAACTAAAGACAAAGAAGATAGGACCATGTAGGGTCTTGCTCAAATTCTCAGCAAATGCGTATGAGATCAAGTTGCCCAAAGAAATGAATATACCACTTATATTTAATGTGGCGGATTTGTATGAGTTCCACCAGGGGCAGCAGAGTGAAGAGAGAAGAGACTAAGGCGTGTGCATCTGACTAGAAAGCACAAATGACAAAGAAGGAGACAGAGGAAATAGAGGCCATATTGGGTTGTAAAGTGGTGAAGAGGATGTGTGGAAAAGAATACAAGAAATATTTGGTTAAGTGGAAGAATCGCGTAGTCAAGGACTCAACATGGTTGGATCTCGCAAAGATTGATCGTTATGGCCATACTCTCTAAGATTTCAACGTGTGAGTCGGAGCTCACATTTTAGTTACCCAGGGTGTCTGATGCAAGAGCAACCCAGGCACAAAGGCTATCCCGCATCGCCTAGAATGGCTAAGTCTAGATTTGCGGAGGGAGCGCAAGTGCACGGATATTTTGATGCAAGAAGTCAATGCACAAGAATAAGGACTAGGTCGACACGCAAAATTTAGTCCGCCGAAGTTGTGCAAAAGCAAAGTTTAGGTTCACACAGTACGCAAGGCACACGAATGTGTGAGGACTTACAATGCAAGCGCGGGGTGTTAGGCACGCGCAAAGAAGCATGATCTAGCGCAAAGGAATACGCAGGGAAGGTCACACAATAGATGGCATGCAGCGCAGTTTTCACTAAGTCAATCAAAATTGACCATATGCCACAGAGACCTACAATAAGCCTACTTAGACCCTAGTATGGTTGCGTGATATAGGAGTCAATGTAGAAGGTGGGAGTTGGCAATTTAAATGCATGCAGACACGTACTAACATGCAGTTGAGATTTAGACGGTAAGATCTTCATAGGTTCCTATGGAACTGAAGTAAACTTGTAGACCTGTACAAGATCTGACGTACAATTCGCCGAATATAGTAAAGGCACTGCCAGTAGTTGCATGGAGGAGGGTCAGAAAATCTAGAAACCAGCAAAAGTCTGCATGGGTCAATGTGACATCTTCTGAAACCTATATAAGGGCGCAAAGGACTCCATTTGAAGGCTAGTGGAGAAGTGAATAGAGAGAGATAGACCTTGCAAAAAGTCCTAAAGCCTTCAAGCATTGCATGGAGATCTGAGAGACTCCGTTGTTGTATTTCACAGCTCGCATGTTGCAGCTCATACCTGGAAAACCCTGTACCTTATGCCTTGGGAATAAACTCATGTAATCTTTGTTTATAACATTAATACGATTCAGAACTTGTGTTTTTGCTTCTAGCTCCGTGTGTGTTGCATTTAGATGCAAGTGTGTTCACTCAATCTGCGCAATGTAAGGCATCCCTTCATTGTGACCCCTGACTGTGACAGCCATCAGTATGCAAATCCCCATAAGACTTAAAATTTTGTGAAACTCTTGCCAACATGGACAAGGCAGTTGCTCTTTTTTATTTGACTATACTTTAAATTTCATCCATATAAATGTTTTAATCATCAGGATCAGAAAAATATTTTCTCCCAATTAAATGTTTATTTATGGCTTGACACACCGAAGTCACTTGGAAAGAACAAAAATGTATTGAAGAAGATGACAGCATCCAGGACATAGGGTTCTAAACTACGTTGCATTGAGAATCGGAAACAGGTACTTGGAAACTTTGCAAATACAAGTATCAGAAGGCAGGACAGCTAGACAAGTAAACAGAGAATATCTCTTAAGGGGCATGAAACAGTATCAGAAATGGCAGGAACTTCTGGAAACTCTTGGAAACAGTAGCAGAAAATGTCAGAAGCCTTTGGAAACAGTATTGAAAACTTACGGAATATCTTGCAACCAGTGCAGTAAACTGGGTACAGACTCCTTGAAACGGTTGGTTACTTACATAAATGTTTCCAAATTTGCTGAAAATATTTCTGGAATTTGCCTGGCTCTCTCTAGGGGTTTCTTGGAATATACAAGATTGGGAAACATTTTGGAAGCCTGTAAACAGATCTCCAACCTTCCGGAAAGAGTTTCAGGGACTCAGAGGATCTAAAGATAGTATGTATGCTCTTGGATACTGCCCCCAAGCAAGGTAGGGTTAAAACAGAACCTGTGGTTAGAAAGTAAAAATTTGGAGAACTTATAGAAATTTAGGGGCTATTCACTTCCAATTGATATCATTTCAAAACATTCTAATTTCTCAATCCAAAATCGGAAGACAGCCTGCCTAGTTTTGGCTACTATACTCAAACAAGATAGGGTTAAAATGGAACCTGGGATTCGCAACTGAATATTTAGAAAACTTGTAAGCCAGATTTAATGAGCTATTTACTGCCAATAGATAAAAAATCCCAAAACAAAAATCCCATTAACAAATTTTAGCCGAAAACTCCATTTATCTATTATCTTTTTTTTTTTTTTATCCATATATAAGTATATTGGAAGTTCAGGTTTTCTCCAAACTTTAACGAAATGAAGTTGAAACTAATTTTAACTATATATCGTCAAGTGAGAAAAATCCCTTGTTTTCAAAATGAAGTCTTGTAAGCCAAGTTGGCGTTGAGGATGGGAATAAAAAAAAAACGTCTCATTTTGTATCAGGAACTTTAATTTACAATTTAATTCATCACTCATCTTCATGATGGGTTACCCGGAGTGACTATAACATTAATTCTTGAAAAATAAAAATAAAAACATCTGCCATTGATTCAAGAATTTTGGGATTGTAAGCAATGGAAATTACCTCTACCATCTCTGCACTCCCATATTCCTGTACTAATCCAGCCAGTTCAGCACTGTCACAGCTATAAGGCAGATTTCCCACATACACTTTAGTGCCAGCAGGAGATTCTGAGTCTTGGGTATTTTCTGTAGGGGCTGATTCTGATTCTGATTCTGACTCTGACTCTGATTCTGATACTTGTTGTTCTTCTGCAAGTGGAATTCCTTGTTGGGTTATTGCTGATGAAAACAATGGAAACGCCCGCTTCTTCTTGGTAAGAGGGGTAATAATTAGGGCAAGAGCAGAGGTGAATGAGAGTTCCCTAGAGCATGCATTAGGCATGCAACCACGAGAACATGTAGCTTTAGCCAGGGGTAGGTCTATTGAGGGCGGCATTGCATTTAAATGGACATGGGCAGTGGCCAGAGAGAAACAAGAAGAAGCTGCCATGTTAAGTTGTTGAAAACAGTAATGCTTGGATGGAAGTAAACCCAACACAGAGAAAGAGAGCACGAATCCACCACTGTAAGAATCCTACTGATGCAGTGAAGTATTTTAGAGGGTTTTAAGCCACCAATCATGCGACACAGGTTCTTGATAAGGTGAGATATTTATAAAGAGGATCAGATTGTGATAAAGTAGCGTGTGGCGTGTTTGGGTTCATAAAACCGTCTGCCAAATTTCGTGGATAAAGAAAATTTTGGTGGAAAAATATCCCATTTCTCGGTTTGCTTTTCCTTTAAGAGCTAAGAGATTTGACCCCGACCAAAGTAGATCTTCTTCTTCTCCTCCTTTTTGTTCTTTTTCTTTTTATTTTTTTTAAAATGAAGTAGAATTAATTATTAATATAATAATATCAATATACAAGATTATTTAAAAAAAAAGTAGTAGAGGGTATGTTCTAAAATCATATTAAATTTACGTTTAGGAAATATGAGATAACAAGTCAAAAATAATTAAAAGATAAATTAAGTTTAACTTAGTAGAAGCTTTAATACATAAAAAATGAGATATTTAATCAACAATAACAAAGAGACCAGTGGAAGAAGAGTCATGCTCAAGAGGATCATCCCATCATAAGCCTAGAAGATCTTTCTTATCAACAACAAGTTCCTATCTGGAGCTGGCAACATCTTATTCACCTTTCTCTTGTTTAGTATTACATGTGCAGAGTGTCGGGGTGAAATAGTTAGAGAGAGTCAAGGGAAACCTTTGCCTAGCAGACGCTAAAGTCTGCCACCTTGTGGGCTCCTAGGAAGGAAGCTCCACTTGTGCTGGTTTGCAGGAGGCGGAGAACCCCACCCTTGAGACTACTGAGAAGGAAGGGGCAGAGAGCCCCAACCTCCCCATTGAGTCAAAGGGGGAGAATGGCATTGTTGACCAATTTTGACTTTTAGGTCAAAATAGGGCACCCCTAGTAAAAATCTTCACTTTTAGGCATTTAAAGGGGTGAAATATGTTGGTATAAGGTTTTTAAAAGGTCAATTATTGTTAATTGATATTGTACTAGCTTCGGTTAAGTGTCCTCTAGGTCCATTTATCATTTTTAGTCATTTTAAGGGGTTTAAATGGTGCATTTAATGCTTTGTACAGATTTATTGGGATTGGTACAAGTTGTAAAAGTTGATGCTAGGTCCCATGTGTCCTTATAAGTCTTAGGAAGCTGACATCACTGAAGAAATGGCAGGTTGTTCAGAAAAGGGCAGTTTTATTGACCAAAGAAGTGAGAAAAAGACACTTGTACAGCTTCTTAGAAAGTGTGCCACTTGAAAAATGTGGTGGTGTGACTCTTCACCTCCCTACAGGTCATATCCATGTTTGGTTTTTATTTGTTGCACAAAAAATTGCATCTACAACTCAATTTTTTTCATTTTCCTCTTGACATGCAAATGAAGGTCAAGTTCAAACACTCACATGGGTCATACAAGTGGAGTCAAGAAGAATGGTCTTGGGGGTGGATAATACTCTTATTCCACTTCACTTTCATCGCATTAAGTCTCAAATTGGTGCATTATACTTTATAAATGATCGTTAACAATCCAAGCAGTTTGTTATAGAACTGCATCCAAGAGGGGTATACTTATGCATCTATTTCTGATTTTTAGAGATCCTTGGGGCTATGTGGTCTTGATAGGATGTTTTTAGGCTGGAATCAAGCTCTCTCCATGATATTTGAAACATCTAACACTTCATGTTTCATTGTCTTTAAAGGAGTTTTCAAATAATGCTAGTTTAATGAAGTTTGCAGAGTTGGGTGCAGGTCTTAAGTTTTCCACCATATAGATAGCTCCATGGTGGTGAAAATGTTCTTGAAATGCATGTATGAAGAGTTTTTTCATGAAAACATCTTGTGGGAGGTCCAACTAGCACTCCTCCAAACCCAAAACTATTTATTCTCCTTGTTCATTGTCTAGACTACTCACAGTCAGTTTATGCTTGTTTCATGGAGGTTGTACGGTGTGAGAAAGTTGGAAGAACATGGTAGAGTCCTTTTGGGGCTTTATCTTACTCAAATAGTGAGTAATTGATAAGCAAGGAAAGTCTATGATGCAACACAAGAAAATTTCACTCCAAGAGAGGTCATTTCCAATTTTGGGCTCTCAGTCCCCAAATGCAGAAAACAAAGATCCTGTAGTTTTAGTGGATTATATTTTAGCATGGTATAAGAATATTTCAACACTTTTCTTGTTTTGGCCTTGTAACCCTATCCACATAGTGCAACCATGCCAAATTTGGGAGTAAAAGTCTAAGTGGAAGATAGAGTTTGAGCTCCTCCAAGTTGCCACGAAATCACTGAAACTAGATAGTGATGTCTACAGGATTTCCAAGGAAGGTTTGATGTTTACACCATAGGAGGAAGATCTAGTCATGTCTAACAAGAGGGAATAATTCCAAGCAACT
Source organism: Torreya grandis (assembly GCA_037957365.1). Taxonomy (NCBI): domain Eukaryota; kingdom Viridiplantae; phylum Streptophyta; class Pinopsida; order Cupressales; family Taxaceae; genus Torreya; species Torreya grandis. The sequence goes on along the minus strand of JARHVA010004028.1, from coordinate 1,250,771 downwards.
CAACATCTAATCCTAAGCCTTCATTTAATGGAGGGAGTGGTGACCATATGGAATAACCTATTAGGCTTAGTTGTTGTCTGTACACAAGGCATAGAGGCAATGAAGGCAAGTTTAAATGAATTGCAAGAAAAATATGGTGTTTAAGTGATCCATGAGGGAACTAAGTCCTAATATCAATGTTAAATAGTTAAATGCAACCTCAATAGGCTCCACACACTACTAAGCATTCCCAAATTAACTCTTGACTAACCTACAGGCCTGAACATACATACACAGCCTGGGATATGGAAGTTATCTCAATCAAGGGTAAAGAGGGTCCTTAGAGCTCAATTGGAGCATGTAAGTAAGAAACATAGTGAATTATGGAGTTATAATAGGGAAACAAAGGGAATAACATACTTTTAAGGGTCAAAAAACATACCCTAGAGACCTATAGGCCTGTAGGTTTATGTCTCAGCCCTGTAGGGAATGTGACCATAATCCTTGTTCAAGAATATGCAAAATCATGGGACTTAAATGTCAGGTAAAATTCCCCCTCCAATACCATGATCTAACCCTCTTACCTCCAACACCATGACCCAAATAACCCATAGAAACCATACAAGTAGGTCAGGCAATGCACCTACAGTCAGGTTAGGCCAAGACTGAGCAGGAGTGAACAAGGTTGAAGTTGTAGGTACTAAGATCACTATAGATGAAGGAGAGATCTTGTTGTGGTTTTGAAATCTTGTCAAGAGGATGAAAATAAGGATCCCTAGAGAAACCTTAAACAAAAGATATTCACTATTATACCCCCTGTTTACAGTCCCAATCCTGACAGGGCACTAGTTGGTGATGGCAAGGTGTCAAGTTTTGATCTCCTAGAGAGGAATGAAGGATTTCATGCATTGTGGATGGTCAAGTAACATTAAGTTAAGGTAATGAACTCCTAGGAACATGCAAAGAGCTATCCAAACACCTTTTCACCTAAGCAAAGTTGACACAGTCCGTACAATTAGGCTAACTAGACCTTGTTTCAAGGGGCAAGTAGTGATTTTCAATAGTAAACAAGTTTTAAAAGGCCTCCAAAGATTAAAGAGATTTAATTGAGGGTGGAGAACATTCCAAATCAGTTGAGAAGTATGGAGGGGATGTGGAAGTAGCATCTCCATGGAGATTTGAACAAAAACATGCAGGAAACAAGGTTTTTGACACTTTTTTTTGGCAAATTTGAGTTCATTAGACCCTTTAGACAAAGAATCTAACCAAAACCTTTAGTAAAAATAACCATCATAACATTTTTGAGCTCCCAAACCTTTCAATTTTTCCTTTCAATTAATCCTAATACCCTATGTTTTGTCTCAAAGGTAGGTCAGTCCTCTCATGCAAGAAGTTGGTAGTTTTTGGAAAAGGAGTTAGATAGTGAACCAGAGGCCATTATAATCAATTGGTGAGGTTTTTATAGTTGGGGGACATATAGGGTAACATTAGGAATCAGATTAGGATTTTTTAATTCCAAGGAGATGGTCTGGACAAGGAGGTTTGCAGGCAGACCTAGTGGAAAACATGAAAACACAAGGCCTAATGAGAGGTCACTTCAAGTTTTGGTCATATCTAGGTACCCTAATGTTTTGTGTGATGTTTTAAGGGGTAAATGTGATGTTTTCATGATATTTTAATGCATTTATGATGAATATTATCACTTTTTGGTCCACAAAGTACAAACAGGCCTATTGGCAAGGCATGATTCTTGTTCCAAAATAGGGGTGTCTTCCATTTGGAGACATTGTTGAGATTTTCAAAGGATTGGAACATGTTGATAGGTCATACTAAAAGGTGAAGAATCTTTTGGTTGGCTGAGAAACTCCACTGGAATCCATATTCAACTCTAAACATACTCAGACCCTCACGAGAAGCATGAAAGTCACTCAAAGGTCAACTTTAGACACTCATATCTCTCATAAAAATTTGCATGGAACCCTAAGATAATTGGACATGTTAGGGAGGGTAATTAAGGATAACTTAGTTTTATTTTTCAAGGGTTTAAATATCTGACATTTATGAACAAAGGTTAAGAGTCTAGGTCACTTGAAACCCTTGTAAAAACCTCACAAGGACCTGATTGGAGAGATAGAGAATTTTGAGCATTTAAATGCAAGAGGATGGACATGAAAACACATATAAGTTGTAGAATACTCTTAGAGGATATCACACATATGTTTTTTTTGTAGGGAATTGTACATATCAATGGAAAACTAGGCTTGTTTTGATCATTTTGAATGGTGTGTAAGCTACATGAGGAGTTAGAAGATGAAAAAAACTTTGAGAGGAATATTTACACTTTATATAAGTCCAAAAATTCACCTCATCTCATGAAAAAATATCTAAGTGTCCCAAACAGACCTTCACTTTCAGCCAGTCCAGTGAGCCAACTAGTGGGGACTTAAGAAAAATGGCAAATATTTATTTTGGGAGACTTTTAAGGAAAATTTATTGTAATTGATGGTATTAAAACTCCTTACACATGTCATTTCACCTTTTATGGACCAGATTGTAGGTTTGAAGATCTTTAAGGTGACAAGTGTGAAGGGGTGAAGGAAAAGAGTTATTTTGAGACTACCAAGTGTGATCATGCATGGCAAAGCTGATAGAAAGGGTAAAAGCCTCCCAAATTCATGTGAGGGCCTCTTAGTAACCCCTTATACTCACATTAATCATAAAACTTGATTAGGTGTAGAGTTTAGGTAGTTTTGTAAGACCAATCATAAGGGGCAGCTTTATATGCATAGAAAAGGAGTTTCTTGACTATTTGCAGGTCCTAAATGATTCCAGATGATATTTATAACTCCTGACATGGATTATCTCATCCCACCCCTCTCTCTCATGAATTTTTAACTAATTTTATCAAATGACACGTCCAAGTGACTCTTGGACTTCCCTTCTCTCTACCTTCTCATTTCTTCTATAAATTTTGGCCTTGTGGCATTGTATTGTATCTCTCCACTTGGGTATGGTAAATCCCTACCAAAATTTTATCTTGAATCAATAAATATAATTATTTTTTACCTCATTCAATAATTCTCTAAGTGTATGTGATAGTTATTATCTTGTGCAAGTGTATCTTAGCTTACCTTCACATGTCAATTTTCCTAGTACCTTGTGAGTCAAAATATTTCTCTTTGCAGGTCAGTAAGAAGTGTCAAATGGAGTTTTAGGTGTAGTGAATATATTTTCCAATAGTGTGTCTTAGAATTCCTATTGTCGAAGTCTTCCTATCCTAAGCCAATTCCAAGACCCCATGTTGAAACATTGATGCAAGAAGAAGGTTGTTATTGGATGTAGTGTATGTTAGGCTTCTCTTTGTTCAAAGTACATGTCAAGAGTGTGAGTAGATCAAACATTTTATACATCACCTTTAGTAGAATAAGTTTACTTATAGCTGTTATAACTCTTTTAATCCCCCCAAAGTTTTAGTAATAGGAATATGAGCTTAAATGGTGCATCAAGGGGAGCTAACCCCTAATCTAGAGATCCACCCCCTAATAGGGATACCCATAGCCCTGGGGTGGTTCCATTGTGTCACTTGAGTGAGGAGAGGTTTGTCCCATCTCCTCATTGGGTGCATTAAAGTGACAACAAGCATCTCTAATGAGAACTAGTAGCACAAGATCGTTAATGGGAGTGGCTACACTGAGAACTGCATGGAGGAGGCCCATTGCCTCCTTGAGGAATAGAGTTCCTAGGTGGGGAGGGTGGCACATGAGCAACAATGCACAGGGCATCCCCTAGTGACATAGGAGCCACTAAAGGTAATCTAATTCCATTACCACCTTATTAGTTTGAACTTGAATCTATAGAACCACATTAGACACAATCATAACTTTAATATAAGCAAAAAATTGAATATTAGATGCATTACTTATAAATATAGGTGAATTTTATTCCTTCCATATCCAAAAAATAATTATTATTATGAAAGCATGCTAAACTTAGGTGAATTGTAGTAACATTTTTGGGTTGTCTCCCAATAAAGTGTGAGACCAGCTCAAGGTTTTTTTAGTGGTGAATCTTCATTAATCTACAAATATTCCATTTTTTGAAGTTGACATTTGATGATTTTTTTAGAGTGGCCAACGAAGTGGGATCACCTAAATTTTTAGGGTCAAAGTTAATTTCAAGGATAGGTTCACCTACATTTGAATATAAATTTCCTCATATAAATGTAATTTGTCGGTACCTCGAAAGCCAAACTAGAGGAATTCATCACATACCCTCGGGCAACTTTAGAATTTTTCTTGGTGGTTTGTATTTCATGTCGCAAGAGGGCTTCAAGAATCAACAATTTCCAGCAAGAATATGCAATGATTTTTTTACAATATATTTTTTTAATATTTTTTAACTTAATTTCATTTACTACTCTTTAAGTGTCATTATGACAATTAAACATGAGGGCATTCAATAGTAGCATGTAGGCACCTGACGACATCCTATGAGTGTGAGCTCTTGACGGTAGCCTACGAGCACTTGACTACAACAGTCTGACGTTTGATGGTAGCCTATGGGTGTCCGATGATAGCATGTGAGTGTGAGGTCATGGGCCCCTAATGATAGACTAAGGATGGATGATGACAAGTTATTGGCAAATGATGGTAGGCTACAGGCAAACACTGATGGTCTACAATCAAATGCCAATAGGCTATAGTCAAGTACCCATAGGCTATTATCAGGGGCCAACAGGCTATAATCAAACATCGATAGGCTATCATCAAATGCCCATACTCGTAGGATGTCGTTGTGTACCCATAGGCTACCATCGGATGCCCTCATGTTTGATTATTATTATGATTCCTTATTCATCTGTCAAGCATCTTTATTTGTTGTCAATTATCTTCATTTTATTGTTAATCATCTTTCATCCATGTCTCTACAAGCTTGATTATAGGGCTTTTGCTAAAAACATTAAGGCCTATGGAAAATTTAAAAAATAAAATAACCTATTATCTTATTTTAGCTAGACACCAAACACAGGTACTAAATTTTTAATTAACTAGTGTTTTTTATTTATTGGCTTGCGTTAAATAATAACTAAAATATCTTAAACCATTTTGCATGCAGAACCCATTGATAACTATTTTGAAAAATGTCTCCATAGGAAGACATACCTGTATATGGATTTGAATTACCAAACAGAGGTACTAACTCGTAAAATATCATTTTTTAATTAATTAAATATTCTTTTAAAGATTCAATATTAATGATAATGTCTACAATAATATTGCATGCAAAACCCATTGATAAAGGTATTGAATATATCATTGAATTAGTAGACATACTTGGGAATGAAATGCCAAACATAGGTATTAAATTATAAATATTATTTGATTTAATGCTTTTTATTTATTTGTATTTTAGTGTTGACGTTTATTAAAAAGTAATGCCATACAAACTTTTTGCACATAGAATTCAATGATAAAAGTATTGAAGACTTGTATAATGCTTTTGAATATATTCTCCCCTTAAAGAAGTCACTCAAAAATAAATACCCACTATCCCACTGAATTCAAGAAAACGGAGATATCACATCATAAGTAGTGATGTCAATGATAAGTACCCAACATCAAATGCGATATCTACTCACCCAAATCACTCTTTAGATGAGACTATTATGCAGCCAAAACAATCCCCAGTTGAAAAAGGCAAAAAAAAATTATGTGGAAGAAGAAAAATACATGGATAATTGGAAGGTCATTTCAGTATGAGTGGGCATCTAAATACCCATTTATTGAATCTGTGGAGCCAAAAAATAATATTGACACACCAACAAAATGTACATGAATGATATGTAGTTATAGACTTGGAAAGGACAATCAAATGCAACTCAAGTTGGACACAATTGAGAAACATTATGGCAAAATATATGAGTCTATAAAAGGCAAAGATGGAAATATCAAAAAAATAGTGAGATAAAAAAATAAAAAAGAGTGCATGCATCAATGTTACATAACAAAGGATCATAATCATCAAAAACATCAATGACACCTCATTAAGAAAGGAGGGAGCTCAATTCATAAAGGTTGCTTGGTCTAATTTGCTTACCAAAAATATATAATTTTCAACTTTATATAATATTTTGAAAAGAGGAAAACCAATTTTTAAATTTTCAGATTACAAGATTTTATTTCATCATATTAGATTACACAACATTCTACATTCACATTGGTCAGATACCAATGCTTGGGAGATGGAAAAATGCCTCGCAATGATTAAAAAGGAAGATTTGAAAGAAAAAGTAAAATTAGCAAGGTTTATATCACTATCCATTAATGAGGTAACAACATTTGACAACACACCATGGGTATGCATGCATGTATATACATTTTAGAATCATTCAAAGCAACCTCACCTTTTATCTGTATATAAAATGACTAAAAATAGTAATACTAAAACCTTTGCAAATTGGTTATTTCAAATTTGATAGATATTGTTGGGATGAGATTCAATGACATAGGTACTAAGTTGGTGTGTGTTGGTACGGATGGTGCATCAATAATGTAGGGGAATAAAACAAGTTTGTGTGTTCGTCTGCAAACATTAGTTGCCCCATATATGACTCCAATCCATTGCATGACATATAGAATAAATCTTGATTACAAAACTGTAAGCACATTAAAAAATGTCATAAAAGTAGAGGAGCTTATCCGTGATTTGCACGCGTACATGTCATGCAGTCCAAAAAGATTTTTAGAGTTTTATAAATTTGTAATTAGAGTGACTAATAGAAAAAAATTACTAAAAGATGTAGATACTAGATAGATTTCAATGTATGAGCCTGCATGCATAATATTTGAAGAATATCAATCATTGGTTGGTTTTATGTTTAAGTATAAGATGGAGGTTAACAAGGAAAAATATTTATTGAACCATTTGATAGATTTCAAAACTTTGCTAACATTATGTGGTATTTTTCTCATGTTGAAGGAAAAACATTATTTGAAGAAACATGGATAAGAGAGATCAATATATACTGTTGACTTCATACGGTTGAGGAAATAGGTTTGTCTATCGCTTGATATATTATACTACTCGAATTAAAGTTTTAAGGGACCAATTTTTGAGAGTTGAAAAACATTAACAAATATAAAGGACCCTCAAAACTATTTAAAATTTAATATTCATGATCATCTTTGTATTTTTGTTAATGGAAAGGAGATACCATTACACACTCTCTAAAGATGAACTAATGTAGTTGGATCAGAATTTAAAGAAGTACATATAACAAAGGTTCTATATGATAATGTCATATGTGACAAGCGAATGAAATTGAGAGACATTTCAAAAAGCTTATCTACTGAAATTCAAGATCATTTTCAAAGGGATGAGTTGCTTGAAGCCATGGGGGTGGTGAATCCTACATTTTAAAATAGTGCAGATGGTGAAGAAAGAACAAGTAATTTATTTATCAAATACATGGGTACTCTCATCAAACATTTCAATAAGTCTGTGGAAATCAATGAAGAGGAAGTTAAAGGTATTTTGAAAAAGAATTTACTAAAAAAATAGTGAATCATTTTTGGAATTACAATGGTTGAACAATATCGATTGTTAATTGAACCAATATATATAGGTTTTATTACAAGGCTATGGAAGAAATTGTATCACAACAATTTTCTATAGGAAGAAATCAACAAATATTTTTGATTATATAAATTGTGCCAAACAATGATTTTGGGGTCTGTAGAAGATGAAAGGGTGTTCAGTGCATTATGTTTTGTTATCAAGGCTTCATAATAGATTAGATAAAAATCTTGAGACATGTTTAAGGTTGTATGTTTTAGGTTATGAAGTGGATGTGTTTCCATATGATAGAGCAATTTCAATTTGGAGTATTTTAACTGAAAGAAGAGGTGTCATTAATATAATTACAAAATAAGATAGTGAAACTAAAAATACCACTGAGATAAGACATATAAATGTCAACGATGAAACACGGGTTACCAAAGGGTTATTTGAGATACCTGAGTGTTAGTTTTTAACATTATAATATGTATATTAAAACCACTGAACATTATTTATGAAATGTTTAATTGATTCAATTTGAGTTAAGTTGTTTATGAAATGCTTAATTGATATGATCCTATCTTTAGCATTTTGCAATAGTATTCTTTAGCATTTTTTACATTGCTAGTTGTAAAAAATAGTACATATTCAACATTCTATTTTTTCTGACTGTTTGACCTTTTAAATCAAATTTACATTATTAAATCAAATGAAATGGTAAACATTATTTTAATAGCTTTGAAACCAAATTTACTGTAAATTAAACCAATTGAACATTGCAGTAAATAATTACACATCGTAGCCTAATATGAGTAAGAAATCTATAATTATAAAATATATTTTAAATATTATAAAGCATAAGTTTCTAGTAATTACAAAACATAAGCATAAAACAACTTGAGGCTTTGAACTCAAACCTCAGTTTCTATTAAGTACACAACAATATGGAAGAAATTACAAAACAATAGTATGGAAGAAATTAAAAAATAACGCTAAACTCTCATAATCATTATGGATCAATTTGTCTTTCCACTACTTGTTGGTTGGTACTAGTAGTGGTTGTGTTATTTATGATGATCAAGATCATAGATTCTTGAAGATCTTTCACTATAAAATAGATATTGGCAAGAGTTGTTCATTCTTGTATAGTAGCATCTCCCATTGAAAGCAATGACAGGTCCGTTTCATCTTTCTTTTTAAACAAAATATTAGGATCCAAGCTATTTTTTTGAATTATTTTTTTCAATGTATTATTTTGCTTATTCAATAAAACAAGTTTCTCCTTGAAAGAAAATGTCGTAAAAATACTTTTACGCACATTCTTTAGATGCATGTCAAGGACAACAACTTGGTTCTTTAGATTTATATATTTTGACTGCAAATGATCAAAAAATATTTAATTAGTTAAATGTTTTAAAATATATTTTAATTTAAAAAACCATAAAGAAACTTATCGTATATTTTTATTTTTTTGTATTTGCAAGATCCACAAGGCTTTTGTTTTTTGCCCATTTGTTATAATATGCTTGGGTTTCTACATTTAAGTTCTCAAGTCTGTTTAACATGATATCAAGAACATCATCATTAAGGCTATTATTCACCACAACACTCCTTGAAACTGCTTGGTTGAATAAAACATCAATTTTTAATGGCTGATGCTCCACCATTGCATACAATTGATTGCATTGACTGTGGTTGTGGAAACAGGCATTTATTTCCTGAATTAATACTTTTGCTCGATGCTCCCAAGTTCTCAATTCATCAAAGTTTGGAAGAATAAAATCATTAACATAAGCTTTAGTATTTGCTACTAATAAATTAGAAATAGAAAAAAAAGTATGATGGTTATTTGTTTAGGGAATCTCCTACACAAGACTGCCTTCGGTGCCACTAGGTGAAGAATTAGGCATACAGGGTCACTGTGAAGGCTCTATGGGTTGAGATCCTTGTATCATATCATGTAGGTTAAAAAAAGCCATGGGCATGCCACTGTCAGTTCCCAAATACTCTTCATCTAGATCAATTTCATAAAAAAATGTGGTCCCCATTGCACTAGGCAGACCACCAAGTAAAAAGTTTAGAAACTCCAACGTGGCGACCTGAACCATGTCACCACTCTGATCTGGGATAAATAAACATTTCCCAATACCAACATTTATAGGGCCATGATGGGGTGGTGGTGGTGGCAAGAATTTTTTCTGTTAAAAAAAATGACCTACAAATGAGAATTAAAATCACTAAAATGACCAATTAAAAAAATCTAATTTAATATTAGCATTTAGTAAAAAAATAGTTTTATTTAGTGTACCTTTCTATTGTTGTTGTTGTGACTATTGTTATTGTTGTTACTATTGGTCTTACTATTGTTGTTATTGGGGAAAACTTAAAGCTCTGTCAGACCTTCTTGGTGTTTACAATACAAATTGTGTGGGTGCTACTATATATATATATATATATATATATATATATATATATATATATATATATATATATATATATATATATATATATATATATATATATATATATATATAAGAGTTAAAATATTAAAATGATACAAGAGTATTCAATCAAAGCAAAGCTAGTTTATGAAGCTATACAAGTAACATGAGTAGAGGGTTATGTCAAAGGTGTAATCAAACTCCACATTTATTTTCTTTTCATCAATTATTCTTCAGACACATGTGGAGTTGATTTTGCATCCTTCTCCATGTTTATTTCTATTGTAGCTTTAGGAGGTTGACATCCCTTGGTTGCTAGTTTTTTTCTAGCAATTGTTTCATTTAATTTTTTTTGCAAGAAAAATATATATTTTATTTCAAATTAAATAGATCAATATTTATATAATTATTTGAAATAAATATAGTACAAAGCTTAAACAATCTCAAATAACAACTCCAACTAACCTCCTGTGCTTTAAGGGAGAGTGCGTTAACAAACATTACGAGATTGAGAGTAGAAGGAACAAATGATGCTTGCAAATCTAAAACTGCTTCATAGCACAACACAATGATATAATTACAATAGAAAAACTAAGTATGTTTATTATACAAAACAAAGTTCAAATCATATTTAATTTTGTTTGAAATAAATGTGCACCAGTCAAACGGTTGAGAACCTAGAGTACAAACAATATAAACCAAAGCCCAGAATGGAATATCAATATCAGATGGTCTATCCTGCAAAATAATTTTTTCTTGAAAAAATTTAAGCATTCCCAATAGAAAATGACTTTTAACACATTCAACTCTTATCCCCTTTTTACCACTACATTGAGGATCTGTAAAAAAAATTAAGTTAGAACTAACAGAAGTGAAACTAGTAAAAAATGAGCAATTATAAATTTTACAGTACATACCATCCAACTACAATGAGTAATGGAACTCCAAATACTTTTTTTTCTCATCACTCAACAAGGTCTTTATGGTGACCATGTCCCCATCCTTGTAAGGTAAACCTATCAATCTATGGATATCCTCTGGATGGATTCCAAATGAAGAATTTTGGGATCCCAAGGTGATGTGAAATGTGGAGGAAGTAGTATCAAATCTTTGCAAGAGAACATTCAAAAAATGAATATCTTTCTCATACTATGGTATGTAGATAATGCCATTGAAATTACAAGGCTCCACCCAATCAATGTATGCATCTTCTTACTGTAAAAGCCTGTGGATGATGGTGCACATCAAATTCTAGAAAGTGAGTTTGGGGTTTCTTGTTACCTCTATGCCTATGCTTACACCGATGCTAGAAGAGGTATGATAAATGGAAGCCATGGATGAAAATAGGGTTTTGGAAGTTGGGGAAAAGAGTACAAAAAATTTAAGCATAGAAGGAGAGCAAGAAATGGCAAAAAGTGCAAAATGAGGTGTGTTTGGTACTTTTATAGATGCTTAGCTCGATATGGGTAAATGTTTGTATGATGTAGGTATTCATCAGAGATACCATGGCATGGTGGAGTGGACCATGTTAGAATCACACATGTATATGGATGCTTTCTATTACCCTACCACCCATCTATAGAATGTGATTGTTTATCTGCATTACATCGATGCCCATTTGTAGCATGCAAAAATTCATCTACAACATTCAGGCATTCACTAGTATCCCACTGATGAATGACTATGTATTACAACTAAATGCCAATACAAAGTGGGTGAACATTGGTATGATGTGGGTGAGTGCCTGCACCATGCAAATGAACATTAGTGTAATGCAAATGAGTGCTAATTTATTACAAATGATTCTTCATTCGCTAGCATTGTGCCAAAATTCATTTGCATGACATAGATGCTCACTTGTATGGTGTTGTCACCTTCCCACACCATGATGGCATTCATCTATATGGCATTGGTGATCGCATGTACCATGTCATCAGGCATTTACATCCTATCGACATTTGTCTGCATTAAAGAGTGTTGACAAACATCTGAATTATGCCATCATGCATTTGTATCATGTTGTCATACATCTACATTATGTCAGTGTTCACCTATTTTATGCCATCACTCATCTACATTACATAGATGTTCATCATCATATCATTAATGTTCATCTTAATTGTGCTGACATTTAGCTACATCATGCTGGTGTTCACCTATATTGTACCAATTATTGACATTCATTTGCATGCTTGTGACATGCCTATGGTCATCTTGCCTTGGCATTTGTACAAGGGTCAGAGCAACCTAGCAAGACTTATATGATTTACCATGTGGCATCACATGATTTGCCTATATAATGATATGACTTCCAAATTGATTCACTACCATTGTGAATCTGATTCACCTCAGGACCTCCATAGATTTTTTTATATGGCCCACTAAAATGAACCCTGGACTAGCTAAATGGGGTTCGGTTTTGTGGTTGGAAAAACTCATGTATCCAAGACTAGGTATATTGGGTCTTTGGTAAAAACTAGAAGAGGTTCATGATGGTGTCCAAGTGTCCAAAAAAAGGGCATCTAGGTTGCACCACCCCCATTTGCACAAGATGTCTGCCTATAGGAAGCCCCTGGTGTAAAAGACACCAAATGAAATGAGTTAGTTTTGGCTCCACGTAAGCAAACCAAACAGTTTGGAAGTATCTCCTGTTACATCCCAATTCTCTCACTACACTAATTTACCTAATGACCCATGGATTATTATGGTAGTTAAATTGATTTGTTACTTTTTAACTAAATTATAAGTCATATGATACTATGGAATACATGTATGATATTTAGATTTCATGAGTTCATTATTTTGAGATGGCTAATTATGAATTTTGTACATAATGGTTATATTACATTTATTGTTAATAACATTGTTTTATGATTTATAACATGATGTATTTGACTAACTACCTTCTTGTCATGAGTTGGATGTAGGAGAGTTCATCCCTCAAAGCATGATGAAGGGAGGGCATTATCAGAGAGGGTGATGTAGATGGAGATGGTGAAGGACTACAGAGGAAAATTCTAAGACTCATGCATACACCACATTAGATTAAAAATGTTATATGCATTATGTGTTTGATTGATAGAGTTAGTATGTTTTGAAAGTTTATTACAGTTAGATATTAAAGTTTGTGTGTTTTAAATGTTAGTACGTGGTTATGAAATAAATATTGTATGTGATTGCATTTTATATATTATATGTAGACTTAGTGTTTAAGTTACAAAATGATTATATAAGGTTACTTTAATCATGTTTGTGTATGATTATGAGAATGTAAATCTAATAAAAAGATATCTGATTACTATTTCATGTAGACTAGCGGGATGTCTTTAAAATGTTAAGTTTATTATTATTGATATTCAGGAATATCAATATACACCAAGCTATTTATAAATATTAAAGACGTATCTAACCTATATACACACTAGTAATGACTCAAATAATTATATTGTAATAATAAAAAACAATAATCAATTGGTTTATCATTTTGATATGTGAATATAAATGAAAATATTAAAAGAGACAATTACTTTTATTTGATAGTTATAAAATATGAATTATCCTAAATTACTAAGCCTAATCTTATTGTTTTGCATGGTCTATGTTAAAATTTGAAATTGTAGTTATCATTTTATATAATGACTTAAGTGGACTTATTTAGTGATTAACTCGGTCTTAAAAACAAAGATCAACATGCACAATTTTAGAAATAAAGGAAATCTCAAGTTAAAGTCATTGATCTTAAGTTGGAATGTTAAAAGTGCAATTTTTTGCATGGACTATGGACTGAGGTAAATAGGGGCATGAAAATCTAGTTTTAAGAAGATTATATTAAAAGGTGAGTGAGGAGAAGGCAGAAAAAGAACAAGCGGTGACAAAGTGAAGGAGAGAAAAGATAGAGTAAGAAGGGAAGGAAGCGATTCTGATTCAAGTCTTAGTATCAATTTGGAAATCAATTCTAAGGTTGGTCATGTATTATTATTCTTTTGTGTATGAAATTTTTGTGAATGATTGGATCATTAGGGTTTAGAAATAAAACTAGTTTTTCGTATTGAATATAGGGTTATCCCTATAGATGGTGTGTCCATCCACAAAACTAAGCTTGAAATCATCAAACCCTATGATTTTTCAACCAACTTGGTTTAGAAAAGAAGTCGTAATAGGAAATAGAAAACTGAGCAATTAGTTAAATAATATATAAATTTGGATTTAATCTTTTGAAAACCATAAACAAGTTTTATACAAATAATGCCCAATATGAATATATACTCAAATGGGTAAATCAACTCAACTCGGTGTATAAATACATATTCATATATATATTGTATTAAGACAAAAACTTCTTAGGACTTAAGAATGTTGTAATATATATTTATAATTGAAACGAATCTATAGCAGATGTTTTGGACAGAATGTTGAATAATTATATATATATATATATATAAATTTCAGACGAATGGGAAGTAAATATTTAAATTTTTGAATTAAACCGTTGAGCTAAAAAGGCTAACGAATTAGTTAATAATGTCATCGAGGGAATCAAACATTTAGTAAAACTAAACAAAGCTTTTCTTATTTTCGTGTGTGTATATATATTAAATTCAAGTTACATATATATATATATATAATTCAAATCAAGTAATATATATATATATATATATATATATATATATATTAAATTTAAATTATATATATATATATATATATATATATATAAATTGTGTATACATTATATATATATAATACATATATTAAATCCAAATTGTGTATATATAATACACAATTTGAATTTAATATATATATACAATTTGAATTTAATATATATATATTAAATTCAAATTGTGTATATATATATTAAATTCAAATTGTGTACATATATTAAATCCAAATTGTGTATATATATATACACAATTTGGATTTAATATATGTACACAATTTGAATTTAATATATATATACACAATTTGAATTTAATATATATACACAATTTGAATTTAATATATATACATAATTTGAATTATATATATATATATATATTTCAAATTGTGTGTATATATTAAATTCAAATTGTGTATATATATATATATACAATTTGAAATATATATATATAATGTATACACAATTTGAATATATATAAAATTCAAATTGTGTGTATATATATATACAATTTGAATTTAATATATATTAAATTCAAATTGTATATAGTGTATATATATACAATTTGAATTTAATATATATATATATATATTAAATTCAAATTGTATATATATACACAATTTGAATTATATATATTCAAATTGTGTATACATTATATATATACACAATTTGAATTATATATATATAATGTATACACAATTTGAATATATATATAATTCAAATTGTGTATATATATATTATATATATATATACAATTTGAATTATATATATATATATATAATGTATACACAATTTGAATATATATAAAATTCAAATTGTGTATATATATATATATAAAATTTGAATTTAATATATATTAAATTCAAATTGTATATAGTGTGTATATATATACAATTTGAATTTAATATATATATTAAATTCAAATTGTATATATATACACAATTTGAATTATATATATTCAAATTATGTATACATTATATATATACACAATTTGAATTATATATATATAATGTATACACAATTTGAATATATATATAATTCAAATTGTGTATATATATATACAATTTGAATTTAATATATATATATATATTAAATTCAAATTGTATATATATATACATAATTTGAATTATATATATATATTCAAATTGTGTATACATTATATATATATATATAAAAAATTCAAATTGTGTATATATATAATATATATATACACAATTTGAATTTAATATATATACACAATTTGAATTATATATATATATAATTCAAATTGTGTATATATATATATTAAATTCAAATTGTGTATATATATACACAATTTGAATTATATATATATATACAATTTGAATTATATATATATATATATATATATATATATATATATATTAATTGAATTTAAAATATACACAATTTGGATATAAAAACATAATTATTATGTCTTTGTATTCCCAATTATACAGAGCATATATATATGTCGATTGAGTTTGTAAAATTATTAAAAGGAATGATAGGCATGTAAATGGAGGAATATCCATTGCATATGCCTAATTGTATATATATATATAAAGGATTGGGTATTAAGTTTTAAAGAAACAAAGAGAATTATATTTGGAAACCAAATTAAGTCGACTATGTCTTTGTGAGCAAAATTTTCACAGACTCATAATTTTCTAATGACTGTGTTATAGACAATGAGTATAAATTTTGGTTAAATAGAAAGTCAATTCTATTTTATTAGGTTTTTACAAAGGATCATGTGTGTGTGTGTGTGTGTGTATTGATTCGTTCTTATTTATTGAAATATGAGATAAACTATATCTTGATTCAAACAGAAAGAAAATATTATAAAACCAAATGAGTGAATAACACAAATATTCAATGGAACATAGTATTTACATTCATAAAATGGTGACTGTAAGTTATCACAAGGGTAGATATATATACATATATAATTGTATATTTGTATATCTAATACCTGGTGTTATAGCTGTTATTAATTTACATCTTTGGAGATGTGAATAAAAACACTTGGAGTATATACATGAAACAAATTGTGGAAAATGGTTTTAAACTGTGAGGTGATACATAAATAAGTAAATTTGTGTCGATTAAAATAGTGTGTTTTAAATTATATATATTATGGGGTGTATATAATTAGAAAATTTAAATATATGAAATATATGTATAAGAGAACCCATGGCCTATATGTATATAGCTTATATTTATAACAAAAGGTAACGTGTCTATATTTACAGTATGTGACTAAACATATAAGTTATGAAATCCTAAAGGATTGGGAACTATAACTATACACACATAGCTTAAGTTCTTGAATGAGTGATTAAGTGTTTGTTTATGAGTGATTAAATCATTATATAAATTATGATTGTAGGTTTATATTGAGCAGTGTGAACTATATGTTATAAAGACAATGAATTGATACATTATCATTTACTTAAGAAAAGTAGATTCTTTGAAAATAACTTGTATTCTACCCGTTTGGTAAATAAACATGCTTGTCATGAATATTGTTTATATAATGAATAATATAAATGAGGTTCATTCATATGTTTGACAAAATAAATGTATGCATAACAATTATTTATGTAATTAGCAAGGGTTTGTACTTACTATTAGAAATAATTGCATGAATCTATTGATTATAATGAATATTAACCAAATCTAGCATTATTGGTTCTAACTAAGTAGTGAGATGGACTTCACTAGCTTAGTTAGCATCACTAATTCTAGATGAAGGTAATCTGATCAAGTGGTGTGTATAAATTGACTTTGATCTTAGATATCAATAGCTATTTGAAAACTTTGGCCAAAGTAATGTTAAATAGACATTTTCATCTCATATGTATGATTTATATAATTGTGTGATATTATGTTAGAATGTATTTTCTTTAAAGTACATATAATGTAGTAGAAATATTACAACATATGGGTATTAACATGTCTCTTTAGATTCCCAAACCATCAATATCTACCCATTCATGAAGGAAGGGTCATTCCTTATTTGGGGGATTGTGTAGGGGATCAATGGTCCATGATTGGTGTGGAAAAGTGCTTGGATGATGTTCTCCCTCCTCACTATAGTACTTACTTAGAGACTACACTTGAGATTATTAAAGATACATGAGTTAGTGCGACTCGAGCTCTGTTGAGCATAGTATCTATTATTGTATTTATGTTGAGAAAAAATGCCCTGATGAAATTGTATTTGATATATTATTGAACATTGACAGTAGTGGTTGTATCATTGTACCAATCGTGGCTAGATTTTTATATAATTTATTTCCTTATGCAAATATGTTATTTTACATAAAATGCTAGTGATTATTAATTGGTATTATTTCATATTACCTATGGTTACTGTGATTAGATAGTAAATTGAAGATCACTAATTAGATTCTTGTGGTGTAATCCAATGAAAGAATAAGTGTTAAGTAAATATCTAAAAAAAATTGTTGCATTATTTAATAAATTGAAGTGGGGATGTTACACTGTGGCATCAAAGTTGTGGACCAAACTCTAAGACTTAATGATTCCACTAACATTTTTGTATTCTTCTCTTCCCATAAGGAAGAATGGTGTGAGCAAGAACATCGTGTGAGGGTCCTTCGAATGTCAATGACAACAACCCTTCATTTGATCATAACTAATTTGCCACTAAATAAGCAGCAAAGTTAGATTAAATTCTTGCAATCATGAATGATACTAAGGATAAAATCATAGCCATAGAATAGGAAATTCATGGACATGAGGAGGAATCCCATCAGGATGAGCCTAAATAACATCCTATTGAACAAAAAATCCCTCAAGATCAAAGACACAAAGAAGTGTCTCAAGACACGAGAGCACATGTAGCCATAAAATTGGTAAAGGATATGAAAAAGGTGAATCCACCTAAGTTTAATAGAACCATTATAGAAGATGGATTTGAAGCATAGTTGACTGAAATAGAGAAGTATTTTAAGATTTGAAGCTACTCCAAGGTTACCAAGGCCATTTGGAGAGCTTATCGATTGGCTAGAGAAGCAACTATGTGATGGGCTAACAAAAAGGTGAAAATGAATCTAAACTTGACCACCACTATTTAGGAGTAGTTTATAATGTTATTTAGATCATGGTGGCTTCCATAGTTATATTTTGACAAGAAGCTTATGGATTTTCAAAATTTGAAGCAAGGAGACTTGTTGATGAATGAGTACTGGAAATAGTTCATTAAATTTTTGAAGTATGTATCTTAGTATCAGGTAGATGAGAGGTTCAGGATTAGGAAGTTTATCATGGGATTAAAACCCATATTGGTAGAGAGGTGGACATTCATGGACCATCTACCATGGATCAAGTCTTTGAGAAAGCAGTCATGCAAGAGCAAATGTTGAAATCTCTTGCTCAGGTTACGGACAAGTTTAAGAAAAAGTTTTGAAGTTGTAAGCCAACTTTCAAGAAGAAGAACTAGAATCAGAGGAGTGGAGACTCTAAGAGTCAATTTAAGAATTAGAATACTAGATTCAATAGTGGATTAGGCAGCAAGAAACCAAGTAATGGTTCTAGAGGTAGTTTTAAAGGAAACCAACAATCTGATAGGAAGGGACCACCAAGAGGGTGCTTCATCTGTGGAGGTGACCACTTTACACGTGCATGAACCTAGGATAAGTTGAAGACTAAAGGTTTTATCCCTCAGCAAGAAACTTTTTAGCAACATATTCATGTGATAGTGGATAATTAGCAAGCCGAATTCAAAGATTCACCCATAAAACTGTCAAGTATTTTTTTTTAACATCCAATTTCCATTTTAATAGATATAGGAGATATATAATGTTTTATAGCTCCTAGAAGTATAAATATATTTTTTAGAAAAGCTGGTGTAATGAAAAATGCATGGTTGGTACAATATGGGAATGATTCAAAGTCCAAGTTAATAAGTGTTTAGTTAAAGTAGAAATTAGGTTGCTAGAATTCACAATGGTTATAGATCTTTATGTAGCACCACTAGGGTCATATGATGTGATCTTAAGAGTTAAATGGATTAAAAAACATAAGGCCAAGGTTGACTGTTATTTGAAAAAGGTTGAGTGTCTTGATGATTCTAGAAATTGGATACCAATTTAGGGTGAGAAAAGGGAGTTAAGGTTTAGGCAGATTTTTGCAATACAACTTAGGAAGGCCCAAGGTAAGGGATGTCAAACATTTATCATCAAGATAAATGAAATGGAGGAAACTAAGGAACCATCAATTTAAGATTATCTTTTATTTAATAATTTTCATGATGTGTTTCTAAAAGAATTGCCAAGATTACCTCCTAAATGAGAATTTGATTTCTCTATTGATATCAAACAAGGATCAAAACCTTAGTCTAAGGCTCCATATAGAATGACAACCACTAAATTAGTTAAATTAAAGGCATAACTTTAGGAATTATTGTTTAAAGAGTTGATCAAACCAAGTGTCACCATAGGGTGCATCAATTGTCTTTTTTAATAGGAAGGATGACACTCTTTAACTTTGCATTGATTATAGAATGTTGAATAAAATGACCATCAAGAACAAGTATCCACCCCCACAAAGAGATGATCTTTTTGATCAAATGCAAGAAGTAATAATCTTTACTATTATTGATCTTAGAGCTAGATATCATTAGTTAAGGATAAAAGATGAGGATATTCCAAAGACAACATTTAGAACTCACTATTGGCATTATGAGTTCATAGTGTTACCATTTGGGTTGATGAATGCACTTGTAACATTCATGAATCTCATGAAAAATGTGTTCAGAGATTACTTAGATCATTTTGTTTTGGTCTTTTTAGATGATATTCGTATATATTCCAAGGATGAAGAAGAGCATCTTCACCATCTAGAGTTGGTTTTACAATGTTTCTGAAAGCACAAAATGTATGGAAAATTGTCCAAGTATGTATTTTTTAAAATAAAGTGCAATATTAGGACATATTATCTCAATGGATGGCATTTTTAGTGATCTAGCTAAGATAAGAGCCATTATGGAGTGGCTGACACCAATAAATGTTCATGAGGTAAAGAGTTTCATGGGATTAACATGTTATTACAAGAAATTTGTATTGAATATTTCCAAGATAGCTAATCTGATTACCTCTCTACAACATAAGAATCAAAGTTTTATCTGGTCAAATAAGTGTGAAGTATATTTTCAAGAATTAAAAAAAATTTACTTATGCACCAATGTTAAGAGTTCCTGATCTTAATGGTCAATTTTTAGTGATCACAGATGCATTTGGGGATGGACTAGGAAGAGTCCTTATGCAGGATGGTCCAGTAGTAACTTATGAGTCAAAAAAGTTGAAGCCTTATGAGGTGAATTATGCCCTTCATGATCTTGAACTTGTAGTAATTGTTCATGATTTGTAAGTTTGGAGATGTCATTTTTTGAAAAAAATATTTGAGCTCAAGATTGATAACTTAGGGCTCAAATAAATCTTCACCCAAGCAAATTTGAATGCTCATCATAGACATTGGTTAGAGTTTCTATCTGAATATGACTTTGATATCAATTACATCAAAGGTAAAGATAATAAAATATTTGATGCCTTGAGTCATAGAAGGTACATAGCAATTGTGGCTATTATCAAGAGTACATTTAAGGATTGTGTGATCGAGTTCTCACTAGAAGATGAATTTTATGATTAGGTCAAGAAAGATTTGTCTAATAATTCTCATAATCCTAGGTATAAATGATATAATTTTGAGATTTATAGTCTTCTACGATATAACAAAAGGATATATGTGCAAAATCAGAGAATCTACGGAGCACAATGCTAAAATAACTGCATAATTCCTCATATTCAAAACATCCAAGAGTAACCAAGCTTATGGTAGAGCTTAGACCACTTTATTTTTGGAAGAGAATCAAGAAAGATGCATTAGACTTTGTGTCATGTTATCTATAATGTTAGTGAGTGAAAGCTAAACATGTGCATCTAGTTGGATTGTTATATTTACATGACATACCAGATTGGAAATGGCAGGTGATCAATATGGACTTTGTCCAAGGATTACCATTATCATAAAATAGGCATGAAATGATCTTTGATATAGTTGATAAACTAACCAAGGTAACACATTTTATCCTTGGCAATATGACAGATGATGCACCAACTCTTGTGAAGAGATTCGTAAAGGAAGTATATCGACTGTATGGTTTTCTAGAAAAGATCATATTAGATCATGATTTGAGGATGACTTATATATTTTGGTTAAATCTAAGTTTACTTTTGGGTATGCAACTAAATTTTAGCACTACATATCACCCATTAATTAATGGTCAAACTAAGAGAGTTAATTAGGTGTTAGAATATCTTCTTCATATGTATTGCATGGACCAACACTACAAATGGGAAGAATATATTCCATTGGTTGAGTTTGTATACAATAACTCATACCAATTGAATTTGAATATAACACCATTTGAAGCACTTTATAGGAGAAGTTGTAGGACACCAATCAATTGGGACATGTTAGAAGATAAGGTAGTCTTTGGACCTAAGTTGATTTCAAAAATAGAGGATCAGGTTAAAATAATCAGGTAGAGATTAACCAAGTTTAATGATAGGTAGAATAGTTATGGTGATCTAAAGAGAATAACTAGGTAGTTTTCGGTAGGTGATAAAGTATTCTTGCATGTTAAGTCGTAAAAGAGCTTGATTAAATTTGAGAAGTCAACAAAAATTTCACCAAGATATGTGGGACCCTTCAAGATTTTAAAAGTGGTCGATATTATAGCGTATAGGCTTGCATTGCCACCAACCTTAGTTATATTGCATAATGTCTTCCATGTATCTTATCTTAAGAACTATATAGCTGATCTTTTACATGTATTATATTGGAATGCTTTACAGGTTATAGATCCCAGGGTGGTCATGGTAGAACCAATCAGAGTAATTAACACTCACAAACTTAGTTTGAGTAATAAAGAAGTGTCATAGTGCAAGGTCTTATGGGACCAATACTCTAAGGATAGTGCTACTTGGGAGGACTATGTTGAGTTCTACAGGCTATTTCCATATTTTTTTACTTGATTTGATGCTAGATACCATGTTTTAATTCTATTAAACTCTGTGTATTATTCAAAACTATTATTTGAATAAGTGTCGTTGAGATGATGACCATTTTTAAGGGGGAAGGATGTTACATCTTGATTCTTACACTAAACTAATTTGATTAATTCCCTGTGGATTATTATGGTAGTTAAATTGATTTGTTATTTTTTAATTAAATTATGAGGCATATGCTACTATGGGATAGATGTATGTTACTTAGATTTCATAAATTTATTATTTTGATATGGTTAATTATGAATTTTGTACATAATGATTATGTTACATTTATTGTTAATAACATTATTTTATGATTTATAACATGATGTGGTTGACTAATTACCTTCTTGTCATGAGTTAGATGCAGGAGAGTTCATGCCTTAGAGCATGAAGGAGGGAGAGCGTCATCGAAGAGGCTAACGTAGATGGAGATGGTGAAGGATGACAAAAAAAAATGCTAAGAACCATGCACACACCACATTAGATTAAAAATGTTATATGCATTGTGTGTTTGATTAATAGAGTTAGTACGTTTTGAAAGTTAATTATAGTTAGACATTAAAGTTTTGCATGTTTTAAATGTTAGTACATAGTTATGAAATAAATCTTGTGTGTCATTACATTTTGTATATTATATGTAGACTTACTGTTTAAGTTAAAAAATGATTATATAAAGTTACTTTACTCATGTTTGTGTATAATTACGGGAATGTAAATATAATAAAAATATATTTGATTAATATTTTATGTAGACTAGCGCGACGTCTTTAAAATGTTTTTATAAATGTTAAGCTTGATATTATTGATATTCAAGAATATCAATATACACCAAGATATTTATAAATATAAAAGACATATCTAGCCTATATACACTAGTAATGACTCAAATAATTATCTTGTAATAATAAAAAACAATAATCGATTGGTTTATCATTTTGACATGTGAATATAAATGAAAATATTAAAAGAGATAATTACTTTTATTTGATATTTATGAAAGATGAATTATCCTAAATTACTAAGCCTAATCTTATTATTATGCATGGACTATGTTAAAATTTGAAAGTGTAGTTATCATTTTGTATAATTACTTAAGTGGAATTATTTAGTGAATAACTCAGTCTTAAAAACAAAGATCAACATGCACATTTTTGGAAAAAAAGTAAAGCTTGAGTTAAAGTTATTGATCTTAAGTTGAAATAGTAAAAATGTGGATATTTACATGGACTATGGACTGATGTAAATAGGAGCATGGGAATCTAGTTTTAAGAAGAAGATTATAATAAGAGGCAAGTGAGGAGAGGGAAAAAAAAGAACAAGTGTTGACAAAATGAAGGAGAGAAAAGACAAAGCAGGATGGGAAGGAAGAGATTCTGGTTTGAGTCTTAGTATCAATTTGGAGAGTGATTCTAATGTTGGTCATGTATTATATTCTTTTGTGTATGAAATTTATGTGAATGATTGGATCATTAGGGTTTAGAAATAAATAAAAAAATTGGTATTGAATATAGGCTTTGCCTTATGGATGGTGTGGCCATCCATATAATTAAGCTTGAAACCTTTAAACCCTATGATTTTTCAACTAGCTTGGTTTAGAAAAGAAACCATAATAGGAAATTGGATCATTTGATAAGCCCTAACCAAAATAGAAAGCTGGGCAATTAGTTAAATAATATATAAATTTGGGTTTAATATTTTGAAAACCATAAACAATTTCTATACATATAAACACTCAATATGAATATATACTCAGCAAAGTAAATCAACTCAACTATATATATATATATATATATATATATATATATATATATAATGAAAATAGGAAAGGCTTTGTTTAGTTTTACTTACTGTTTGATTCACTCAATGAAACTATTAACTAATTTGTTATCCTTTTTACCTCAACAATTTAATTCAATAGTTTAAATATTTATTTCCCAATCAATTGTCCATACTTTATTTATAATAAAAAATCTATATCCATAGAATTCCTCAACATTCCATCCAAAACATCTGCTATAGATTCGTTTCAATTATAAATATCTATTACAACATTCTTATGTACACGTTTTGGATGTAATGTTGAGAAATTATATGGATATAGATTTGTTATTATAAAAATAGTATGGACAATTGATTGGGAAATACATATTTAAATTATTGAGCTAAAAAGGCTAACAAATTAGTTAATAGTTTCATTGAGTGAATCAAACAGTAAGTAAAACTAAACAAAGCCTTTCCTATTTTCATTTATTTTATCTTTGTATTCCTAATTGTATAGAGCATATTATATATATGCTCTATACAATTAGGAATACAAAGATAAAATAATTACGTTGTTATATTCATATTACGTATATTTAAAATTCAGGTAATATATATATATATAAAGGACTAGGTATTAAGTTTTAAAAAAAATAGAGACAATTATATTTGGAAACCAAATTAAGTCGATTATGTCTTTGTGAGTAAAATTTTCACATACTCGTAATTTTCTAATAACTGTGTTATAGGCATCGAGAATAAATTTTGGTTAAATCAAAAGTCCACCGTGTTTTATTAGGTTTTTACTAAGGATCAAACACATATATATGTTATGTATGTATCAATTCATTCGTGTTTATTGAAATACAAGATAAGTTGTATCTTGATTCAAATAGAAATAAAAGATTATAAAACCAAATGAGTGAATAACACAAATATTCGATGAAATAGAGTATTTACATTCATAAAATGATGATTGTAAGTTATCACAAGGGTAGATATATATGTGTATACTATTGTATATTTATATATCTAATACCTAAGGTTATAGGTGTTATTAATTTACATCTTTAGAGATGTGAATAAAAACACTTAGAGTACACACAAGAAATGAATTGTGGAAAATGGTTTTAAACTGTGAGGTGATACATATACAAGTAAATTTGTGTGGATTAAAACAGTAAGCGGGTTTTAAATTATATATATTATGGGGTGTATATAATAAGAACATTTAAATATATGAAATATACATATAAGAGAACCTAGGTCCTCTTATATGTATATAGCTTGTATTTATAGTAAAAGGTAACGTATCCATATTTACAGTATGTGACTAAACATATAAGTTATGTACTATTGAAGGATTGGGAACTATAACTATACACATGTAGCCTAAGTTCTTGAATGAGTGATTAAGTGTTTATTTATGAGTGATTGAATCATTATATAAGTTATGATTGTAGGTTTATATTGAGCAATATGAAATATATGTTATGAAAATGATGAATTGATACATTATCATTTACTTAAGAAAAGTAAATTCTTTGAAAATAACTTGTATTCTACCCATTTGGTAAATAAACTTGTTTGTCATAAATATTATTTATGTGATGAATAATATAAATGATATTCATTTATATGTTTGATGGACTAAATGTATATGTAGTAATTGTTTATGTAATTAGCATGGGTTTTTACTTGCTAATAGAAATAATTGCATGAATCTGTTGGTTATAATGAATGTTAACTAAATCTAGAATTGTTGGTTCTAACTAAGTAGTGAGATGAACTTTACCAGCTTAGTTAGCATCACCAATGTCAGATGAAGGTAATTCGATCAAGTGGTGTGTATGAAATTGATTGATCATAGATATCAAATAGCTATTTGAAAACTTTGGCCAAAGTAATGTATGATTTACATGATTGTGTGATATCATGTTAGAAGGTATTTTATTTATGCTACATATCATGTAGTATAAATCTTATAGCACACGGGTACTAGCATGTCTCTCAAGATTCCCGCACTATCATTATCTACCCATTTGTGAAGGGAGGGTCATTCCTTGTTTGGGGGATTGTGTGAGGGATCAATGGTTCATAGTTGGTGTGGAAAAGTGCTCGAATGATGCTCTCCTTCCCCACTATAGTACTTACTTGGATACTACACTTGAGATTATCAGAGATACATGAGTTAATGTGACTCAAGCTCCATAGAGCAAAATATCTATTATTGTATTTATGTTGAGGAAAAATGTCTTGATAGAATTGTGATTGATATATTATTAAATATTGATAGCAGTGGCTGGATCATTATACCAGTTGTGGTTGGATTTTTATATAATTAATCTCCTTATACAAATATGTTATTTTACATAAAATGCTAGTGATTAGTAACTATTATTGTTTTATGTTACCTATGGTTACTATGCTTAGCTAGTACGTTGAAGATCACTAATTAGATTCTCATGGTATAATCTCATGAAAGAATAAGTGTTGAGTAAATATTATAAAAAGAATTTTGTTGAATTATTCTAATAAATTCTAATGGGGATGTTACATCTCCCCTAAGTAGTATGGGTGGAATGTATGCTCCAACATTCATTAAACTTGTCCACCATAGGTAGATGGGGAGATATCCATTTATAACCTTTTTGAGCAATGTAGCTCAAGAAAGGTGTGTCCACATACCACTTCTAGTCTTTCCATCAAGGCTGAAAGGAATTGATTATTATTTTGTGTAGGAGATATATAGAAACAACTGCCATAATCTCCTCAAAATTTTCTTTATTAGCAGAGGAAAGTTTTTATTTCACTTTGTAGGCCCCCAAAGGAGCCATAAACGAGTGACTTTACAAAAAAATCTTGCATCGTATAAATTTCCTTATGATAGAATTTAAGAGCATGGATCCAAAGAACTTAGTGAGGGGAATGTTGGCCAAATTTGGCCCACATATCAAGCTATGCCTAGATGAATCAAGTTGCTAATGGATGAGCAAATGAATAGATGTTATGGATGAAATGAGTGGACCAGAGAGATCTTATAGTTCTCAAAAAGCTTCTTAAACACTTTAAAATTGCTTAAAGCATATTTTTTCAAATTCTAAGGGACAGGTTTGTAGAGCAAAGAAAAAGTTCTTGAGTAGTTTTCATGATGAAACCAAGCAGTTCAAGAATTTCAAGCATGAGTTCAGAAAATCTATGTACTCCATCATAAAAGCTATGAACTCCATCAGAAAATCTATGGAATCCATTAGAAAAGCTATAGACTCCATCAAAAAATCTACAAACCTCGTACACATTTACAAAAGTACAAGGTGGAAGATATGAGAAAACCAAAGTAAGGGCACTTTTCAAAAAATCCAAAGGGCCAATCAAGTCAAAGATCAAAGAGTGAATTCTTTAAAAAAAATTATTTGAGTGATTTTTTTTGAAAGAATTATCCACAAGAAATGGTCTTTTCAAAAAGTTGAAGGGCACTTTTCTCAAAAAATTGGTCCACTTCAAAAAATTTGAAGGGCATTTTCTTTGGAGAAGTGGACCAAAATAAGAATTCTGAAGGGGTATCTTTCCTTTGAACAAATGGTCCATTTCAACTTTGTTGAAGGGTCACTTTATTTTCAAAATTGACCATTGCAACTTTTCTAAAGGTATTTTTCAAAGGGAAATGGACCATTGCAATTTTTATGAAGGCTCATTTCAAAGCTTCAAAGGACCATTTCAATTTTTTTGAAGGGTCACTTTCCCTTTAGAAAAGTTCATTTGCAAAAATGCTGAAGGATTATTTCAAAAATTTTGAAGAGCTCTTTCCCTTTGAGAAAGTCCATTTCAAGAAACCTGAAGGGATCTTTCCCTTTGGGAAATTTCATTTCCAAAATTTTGAAGGGTGCCTTGCCAAAAACTCTAAGGGCATTTTTATAAACTCCAAAGACATGAATTCCTTTGAACAAATTGTTCGAAGGAAGAAAAGCCATGGAAAATTAGTCTAAAAGAAACAATTATTCTAAAGGAAATAACTCAAGGAATTGACTTGCACGCAAATGTCAAAATCTAAACCCTACAAATAGTTGTCAACATTCAAAAGTTATCAAAGGGGTCTCTGGCCAAATGCATAGATGATGCATGGAAAAATTTCAGGAGCTAGATCCAATGGTGCATATCAATCTTACATTGAAGATTGATGAACATGTAGAAAATCAAGGATGGTGTTGATTTTAATCTACAGGAGGACCATATAAGTCTAAAACAATAGTAAAGAGCATGCCAGGTTTTAAATACAAGAGATCAAATCATGTACACCTAGCGGGGACATGTAGCTACCCATGACATGGCCCTCTCAGCTCCAAAAGGGGAAGACTTGAATGCATGAGGGACTCAAAGAGATTTAGAGTGATCTTGGATGGTTCATTTCATGGTCAAGGTAGTTGCATGCTTTGAATACAAAGAGATAAAGGACAAAAGTGGTGGTTGTAGCCATTTATGATCCACCATCTCCATTTTCTCATGGGAGCCCTTTCCTTCTCTCTTCCATTTCTATATATATTGGATGCTTTCCATTTTGGAGGGGTTCTTAGTTTTTTAGAATTTTATATCTCTCTGGGAAAGGGGACATTCATTGAGATACTGCAAAGTATGCTCCGCTTGATTAGGCTCGACCTTGTCAAGTCTATTGTAAGAACTACCTCTTGATATAATAAGATGATTTCTTTGCCTATTTCTTGTCATTGATCAATGCCTTAGTATGTTTGTGCTTGGTGGATTCGTGAAGGAGATTATTTCTAATCTATCAACCTTTTGCTTGCCTATTTCTTGTCATTGATCAATGCCTTAGTATGTTTGTGCTTGGTGGATTCGTGAAGGAGATTATTTCTAATCTATCAACCTTTTGCTTGCCTCTTTAATGTATTTTCAAGCTCTTGTAGGTCTGGATTAGTGTTTTACCTGAACCTCTTCTAGCATGTTAACCTGATCTTGAGATTGTGTAAGCCATAGTTGTCTTATGACTGATCTAGTGTGGGGTCAAGTATAGACGAGTGTCTATTTTACTTTAGTGCATCGCCTGGTTAGCTTTCTTAGGATCCCTTATCCCCTTTCTAACCCTTTTCCCTATGAAGCATTAGTTTAGATTTTAGTTTAGGTGATCATCAAAGAGGAACCAACCTACTCCAGATGTTCAACCTCACTACAAGATACCCATAGCCTAAGGTTGTTACCACGCTTATGGCTGGAAGTGAGAGAGCCTAAAAAAATCTCCCATAAGGGTGCAATTCTAGTGTACCATAGTTTTTGGTATACTCAGTGAGATGAAGGATTTTTAGTGTTATTCTTCTACATATCATCCTTTAGAGGCATTCAACAAACATCTATGGCAACTATGAGCACTTATCAGCTAGTTTAAAGTAGCCCAAACACCTAATCATCATTATTTGAAGAGTAAGATCTTGGCGTGTCTTTTCTCTGATCAGCTTGTGGAAGCAAGTAGTTAGCACCAATGGTGACTCCAAATCAAAGCTTTTGGTTATGAGCAGATGAGGTATGTCTCATTATAGATTATTAAATAACTCCTGCACCTCATTCGATATATGAGGCCAATATGAATAGCTATGGTGGATATCTTTATTATCCATCTCTTTATTAGCAACCTTGGCAAGTTGTTCATAATCCATATGAGCTTCATCCACCCTATAAATAACCTTAAAAAATCTATGAGGAACCTTGACAAATTCTTCATGATCTATTTATACAAGAATATTGCCCTAGTCCTTCTTATAGACAACAAGCCTATCATAATGCTGCTCCTCATCTGCCCTATCATGATCCATTCATATCAATATTGAAGCAAACTTCAATAAGCCTTAACAAGCATACTCTAGAAGTGTGCTCATAGAAATGTTATGGTCAATATGTCCCTACTCACTAGATCCATTATGTGAGGGACTCATTACAAAAAACAAAAGTAGAATGGGCCCCTATTGAGAGAGAAAATTAGAAATATAGCACAGGTGACATGTTGGATATAGGCGGTTACATTCAGAGCATTGAGGACAAGCTGAAAGGGAGGAACAACAAGGGCAGCCTCACCAACATTTTATGCCTACCTACATGCCACCTCAATTTTCTTTTATGCCATCCATTCCTCCTTAATAGACCATTACAAGTGCTCCTTTGAGTTTTTTAAGTTCTTCATATGTTTCTCAGACTTTCCCTCCCTAGAATTTGGTTCAAAAGAACCACCAAAAATAAAAAGGAATTGGTATGGAATAACCTACTATTGAGATTTAAGACTCCTTTCTTCCTTAAGAAACCCTTATGAAGTCCTTCAAGGTTCCAACCTGGAGTCAAGTGGTGAAGTCGTGGGGTAAGCAAAATGAAACAAATCTGAATTTGAGTATCTAGGTTAAGGAAGAATCTGAACCTCTATAGACATCCCTTATCCCTCTTCAAAAGCCCTCTTGTGTTCCTAACCACCTTAAAGAAGAGCTATTTCAAGAGAATATAGCAAAGAAAATCAAAGAGCTAGAGCTGAGGACAAAGAATTAGGAAGATAATTAGAAAAAGAAGATCAAAGGAGAACTTTTAGCTTTCCCATCTTAAAACCAAGTCATGCAGTCAAATGGACCTAAAGCTACTCAGTCCCCACCCTTCCCTCCTCAACAATCTAAGCATCTATCTTTTCCATCTTGGAAATCCATTTAAAGTGGTATGAAAAAAGAGGAGGAGGTGGTGATTCTTAAAGTTAGACAAGATACTTTGTGGCCTTCACTTCTTTCCCCTCAAAAGCCTATAGCCTTTACTTCATGGAGATTGTTAGGTTGTGGAGCTAAAAGCTTCACTGTATGCAGACATGGAGGAGTTGCTGAGTGTCACAGTCATCGGCGTCGGTTAGGCTGATTGACGTCGGTCAGGGGTGAACAGAAGGGCAACCGACATCGGCAGGAGTCGGCTGATGTCGGTCATCTCCAGGCAGACAGGGACCAACGTCAGTCGCCTATGCGGTTCCAGAACTGTTCGTTGCATGAATAGTTAGTTTTTTGAACTAATTGTTTGCATGTAAAGGCTATTTTGAGACTTGAGCTGCGTGTCTAATTATTTTAAATTAGAAGTCTAAGTTATTTTTTAGTGTGGGATTTATTTATAGACCCATTGGCATGTATTGTAATCAAGAGTAATAGAGGAAGGAAAGGTAGATTCTTCCAATTGTAAGATCATTTGAATTGCAGGTTGTTGCAAGTTCATGCTAGATCTACATGTGTAAGTAAGATCATTTGAGTTACAGGTTGTTGCAAGTTCATGGGAGATCTACTTGAAGTACTTTGAGTACTTGTGTATTGGCAGGGTTATTACTGACTGGTTGGAGGTGAACACCAACTCTGTGTTTGAGTTGTGTGTTGGGACCATTTTTGGTAGGAGACTAAACTCTTGATTGAGAATTACTGGGAGCCCTTGAGGTGTGGGAAGCCTTACAGAGGTGTGAGAAGAAGTGGCATCTTCTTTATTGTATTTTCTTTCTGGATGAGTATTAATACAAGATTGTGTATTGTCTCTCAAATTTTGTGCTATTTGTGAATTCTAGTTACTTGTTCATTCTGGTATAATTCTGTGTTTAGTTTCTTATACAAGGTAATCATATTGTGCTCTTATTGAGGAGCAAGATCCTGACAAGTGGAATCAGAGCTGTTTGTTCTAGATTTCCACCCTAACAGAGATCCATCCAAAAACTAAAGAATTAGGAAGAGAAGGTGAAGGTGATCCAAGTAGAACAACTTTAGGAACCTATGGTAGCTTCCTTGAACCTTTCTCTCCTTGATGAGTATTTTTAAGGATTTGTTATGCCACTCCTTGAGAAGGAGCCTCTTCTCTGTGAAGCAAACTAAGAAGATGCATCCAAAAAGGCTGATAAAGAAGATGTCATGAGTAACTATGAGGAAGAAATCACCATAGGGACCCCCCTTGGTGAACAAAAGATAAACTCAGGCTTTTTAAATAAAGGAGAGCTTATTAAAGAATCTTTTGTAGTTGTGCATAAATTAGAGTGCACCATTGAGGATTCAAAGCTACCGCCTTATGTTGAAAATGAGGGGGTTGAGGTTGTCACTTCCTTGAATGAACTGTCATGTTATAAAAAGGGTGAGTAGATGAATGAAATAGATGATCAAATCGATGAACTTATGGAGTAGACAAAGGTTACCAATTAGTCAAAAGACTCTTTTGAGGACTTGTTTAAGATATTGAGAGCTGGCTATGTTCTTCTCCAAGGTAATTATGACTTGGTTGTAGCCAAGGAGGGCAACTTTGTCAAGCAGATCAAAGGGGATGGAGTGGGAAGCCTTTCAACTCTGCCACCTCAAGAGTCCATTATAGATAGGGACTTGTTTCAGATCTTTAAAATGGGCTATTAGCTCCTTGATGAGCCCAAAAAACATGAAATAAAGAACAAGCCTAGTCCTACTGAGGACACCATAGAAATCAAAGAGGTATGCCTTATTTAGCCACTATTGGAGGTTGTAGTTAAAGAGCCATATGAATAATTTGATACTATCTAGATTCACATAGATAACCTATTTGGAGATACTTGTTTCTTATTGGGCATGATGACAAAGAGGCTGACAATTACAACAAAGAAGAGGCAGGCATCAAGACCAAGGGTCAAGAAGTTGCATGCCTTATTCATTCTCTTATCTCATGATGCAAGAAGAGTATCAAACTTTCCTTTTTATCTAAGAAGAAAGGTACACATATTTTTAGGGTGTATATATTAGATTAGTCTTGTTCAAATTCCTCTAAGTGTTGTTTTAGGCACATTTGTTTGTTATCCTTGTTTTTGTTTTAGGTTAGTTTCCTTTCAATAAGTGCCTTGGGCACAGTTTATTTTGTTTTGGTTGTTCTTGTTATTTTAAGTGGAATTTCTTGATAGGGCCAACCTTATCAAAGAAAGTAGAGACTCCATGCCTAATGGGCTAGACAAAGCAAGTGGTCTGGGTTCTCAAGAATATCAGACATGCTTCCTTGTGAGTCACCAAAAATGTTGGCCAATTTTGGCCCACATACCGAGCTGCACCCAGGTGGATAAAGTTGTTAATGGATGAGAAAATGAATAGATGTTCTAGATGAAATGAGTGGACCAGAGAGATCTTACAGTTCTCACAAAGCTTTTAAAACACTTTAAGATTGCTTAAATCATATTTTTTCAAATTCTAAAGGATAGGTTTACAGAGCAAAGAAAAGGTTCTTGAGAAGTTTTCATGGTGAAACCAAACAGTTCAAGAATTTAAAGCATGAGTTTAGAAAATCTATGGATTCCATCAAAAAAGCTATAAACTCCATTAAAAAATCTGCAAACTCCATCGAAAAAGCTATGAACTTCGTCAAACAATCTATGGACTCCATCAGCATTTATAAAATTATAAGGTGGAAGATATGAGAAAACCAAAGTAATCAAGAGAACTTTTTGAAAAATCTAAATGGCCATTCAAGTCAAAGATCAAAGAATGAATTCTTTCAGGAAAATTATTCGAGCAATTTCTTTCAAAAGAATTATCCATAAGAAATGGTCTTTTCAGAAAGTTGAATGGCACTTTTCTCGATAAATTGGTCCACTTAAAGAATTTTTAAGGGCACTTTCTTTGGAGAAGTGGACAAAAACAATAATTTTGAAGGGGTATCTTTCCTTTGAACAAATGGTCCATTTCAACTTTGCTGAAGGGTCACTTTCTTTTCAAAATTGACCATTGTAACTTTTTTGAAGGTATTTTTCAAAGGGAAATGGACTATTGTAATTTTTCCAAAGGCTCATTTCAAAGCTTCAAAGGACCATTTCAATTTTTCCAAAGGGTCACTTTCCCTTTGGAAAAGTTCATTTGCAAAAATGTCGAAGGATTATTTCAAAATTTTAGAAGGGCTCTTTCCCTTCAGGAAAGTCCATTTCAAGAAACCCAAAGGGATCTTTCCCTTCGAGAAAGTTCATTGCCAAAATTTTGAAGGGTACCTTGCCAAAAACTTGAAGGGGATTTTTATAAAGTCCAAAGACATGAATTCCTTTGGACAAATTATCTGAAGGAATGTTTTGAAGGAAGAAAAGCCACAAACAATTAGTT
This sequence comes from Torreya grandis, assembly GCA_037957365.1. Lineage (NCBI taxonomy): Eukaryota > Viridiplantae > Streptophyta > Pinopsida > Cupressales > Taxaceae > Torreya > Torreya grandis. The sequence continues at coordinate 1,216,210 of JARHVA010004028.1, read as the reverse complement.
TGAAAGAAATAATTCTTCTAAAGGAAATGTCCAAAGGAAATAACTCAAGGAATTTACTTGCATGCAAATGTCAAAATCTAAACCTATAAATGGTTGTTGGCATTCAAAAGTCATCAAAGGGGTTTCTAGCCAAACACATAGACGATGCGTGGTAACATTTCATGAGCTAGATCTAATGGTGCATATCAATCTTACATTAAAGATCAACAGACATGAAAAAAAATTAAGGAAGGTTTTGATTTTAATCTAAAAAAGGACCATAAAAGTCCAAAATAGTAGTAAGGAGCATTCCAATTTTTAAATGCAAGATATTAAATCATGTACACCTAGCGGGGACATGCAGCTACCCATGACATGGCCTTGTCAGATCCAAAAGGGGAAGACTTGAATGCATGAGGGGCTTGAGGAGATTTACGATGATCTTGGATGGTTCATTTTGTGGTCAAGGCAGTTACATGATTTGAATGTAAAGAAATAAATGACAAAAGTGGTGTTTGTATCCATTTATTATTCCCCCTCTCTATTTTCTCACGAGAGCCCTTTCTTTCTCTCTTCCTTTTCTTTATATATCAGATGTTTTCCATTTTGGAAGGGTTCCCAATTTTTTAGAGTTTTCTATCTCTCTAAGAGAGGGGACATTCATTAAGATACTGCAAAGTATGCTCTCTTGATTAGGCTTGACCCTGTCAAGTCTATTGTAAGAACTACCTCTTGATATAATAAGATGATTTCTTTGCCTATTTCTTGTCATTGATCAGTGCCTTAGTATGTTTGTGCTTGGTGGATTCATATAAGAGATTCTTCATAATATATTAGCCTTCTACGTGCCTCTTTAATGTATTTTCAAGCTCTTGCAGGTCTGGATTAATGTTTTGCCTAAACCTCTTCCAGCGTGTTAACTTGATCTTGAGATTGTGTAAGCCATAGTTGTTTTATGACTGATCTAGTATGGCTTCAAGCATAGATGAGTGTCCATTTTACTTTGGTGCATCATCTAATTAGCTTCTTAAGAGCCCTTATGCCCTTTCTAACCCTTTTCCTTATGAAGTATTAGTTTATATTTTAGTTTAGGTGAGCATCAAAGAGGAACTAGCCTACTCTAGAGGTTTAACCTCACTACAAGATACCCACAGTCTGATGTTGTTCCCATGCTTGTGGCTAGAAGTGAGAGAGCCTAAAAAACTCTCCCAAAAGGGTGCAATTCTAGCCTACAACAAGGAACTGCATGCATATTGATAATGGGGGGCCATCATATAGAGTGTTGATTGATAGAGAGGTCATCCCAATAACTAGTCCCATTCCATAATAGCCAAAGTTTGCCTTTTTCCCAAGTTGACCATATACTTTTGATAACAAAAGACCTTATAATTTTGACTAGGGTCATAAGAGTGAGGAGATTGGCAAAGGCTAGACCTTTCCAAGCCACCCATTCATAAGGAAAGCCTTAGACAATATAACCATGAATGAGTACCTTCTAGGCTTTGTTGCCTTCAATGGCATTGATAATCCATTTTACACAGAGCATATAGCCTTGTCTAGAGATATTGATAAAGCCCATCCCACTTGCTTCTTGAGGGAGGCAATGATAGTCCTAGGCCACTCAATGAAATACTTTATTAGTGGTGGAGTTAGCCCAAATAAAATCATGAAGAAGCTTTTCAAGCTTGTGGATAGATTGCCTAGAAGGCACCCAATAAGAAGAATAGTACACATGGGTGGTTGTGAGCAGTTTGGAACAAATTTAGAATTTGTGAGCCAATGAAAGGGGCTTGGTTATCTAATAAAGCAATTTTTTCCCACCCTATCCACCATGTACTACAAAATTCTAGAGGGTGAGGCCTAGAAATTGAAGGGGATACCTAAGAATTTAAAGATCTCATCATGTTGAAGTAACTTCCAATTGAAATGTGCCATCTAGGTGGTGGGGAGAGGAAGAATTGTTTATAACACTGGGTTTTCTACCATTGAATGGAAGAGACAGAGGCAAGATAAAAATTCTCAAGACACAACATGGAATTAGATACATTTTTCTCATCCTCTATGAGATCAAGAAAGGAATCATCGATGAAGAGCCCATTGAAAATCCAGAGGGGTTCTTCAGTAGGTATCAAAATTACACAAACAAGGCCTTGAGATTGGGCATTGGCAAGGAGATAACCAAACCCTTTAGAAAAAAACACATAGATGACTAGTGCTAGGGGAAAACCTTTTCTAATGGATATGATTAGTCCAAAGGCTTCCGATTGGACTCCGTTAATGGATAGGAGAGTTGAAACATCAATAGAGAGCATATGGAATGATTCTAAGAAAGAAGGCCCAAAACTAAAGGCTTAAAACATATCAAAGATAAATGGCCATTCAATGTGATCATAAAGTTTTTCAAAATTAATCTTAATAACAAATCATACTGGTTATAATGATGAGCCCATTCCATGCCTTCCCACACACCAATGAGATTATCTAGGATATATCAACTTTCTGATTAGGTTAAATAATCACCAAGAGGAGATGGCAGAGGTTCAATGCTAAATCCTTAGGGATAATTTTATAGGATACATCGAATAGGGTGATAGGTATCCAACTAAAAATTAACCTAGGGTTGCAAGCTTTTAGGATAAACTTGATGTGCCCTTTGTAGATGAATGGGTCCAAAGATTGATTGTGGAATACCTCAAGGTAGACTTGGAAAAGGTATAACCCAATAGTATCCCACATGTTTTTGTAAAATTTAGAAGGGAACCCATCACACTCAGGCACTTTATCATTGTCCATTTGCATAACTTCTTCATATAAGTCCTCATTAAAGAGTTGTCTATCATAGGTAACCCTTTAAGCGTAATGGATATCCCTCACTTGAATCTCAATAAATTATTTGATATCCTTAGATAGGTTGATTTCCACATAGACTTACTTTTGAGGGAGAGCAAAATAGAATCTCATTGGTCATGGCATACAATTTGACCAATAAAAGTTGCGATTTGATTGATAAAATTTTATCAACATAAGGGTATCCTTGGAAACTCTACCCAAATGGGGACCTTCAGTGCAATATGCTCTAAAATAACAAAATCTCAGGTGTAAGGGGATAATACCATTAGGGAGTTATGAATGTACTAAGTAGAAAATTTATTTAGGATCACACCTGCATGGGTGGGATCAAAGAAATGCAATAGAAAAAACCTTTGGTCATATTTTAGATGCTCTCTAGATTAATGCCATAAGTGGCGTAGGCAGACTGAACCCAAGTCTTAAGCATGCTTTCAGAATGGATGTGCCCACAAAATAGCTAGTTAAGTGAAATTATTCTAACCATTGACAAGCATTATTAAAGTTAGGCATGGGTAAAACCACATCAAGTTGAGAATCATTACCTTATTATACACTTTGGGGACAAACTTCCTTGGTCACTTGAGAGCCAGTGTCATGATTCAAAGCTCATCCTTTATCCATCATGGCTTCAACAGCCAGAATGGGAGCTTAGGAGGTCATTATATAGCTAAATATCACCCAAAGGGTGAGGTTAGTAAATGCTAATATCCTGTAGGCACCTTCAAAGACCATGATGTGAAGGAGAAAATCAACTAGGAAAAGATAGTAGTAATGCACATTAGACTAAAATACTAAGCCTAGAGGATGGAAAAATTTCATAAATACTATTTTTTGTCAATTGAAGCAAATATTGATGTTAAACATTGTCATTGATTAAGGAGGAGATTGTTGAGCATTGTCATTGTGTGTTGAGATTTGATATTTAATATTGTCATTGATGTCAAAAGTTCTAATGAAGATGCATGGTTCCTTCTTTGATCTTATGTCATTTGATGTCAAAAGTTCTTATGAATATGTTGAGTCGTGAGGAATGTGTATGATTAGTTTTGATTACTATCATAGTGAGTATTGTTGTTGTATGAGGACAGTGATGAGATAATGCTATTTGAATAATGTTATAATGTCAACATGAGTGAAATCTTTGAGAAGCAATATGAATGAGTATAGCTCAATATAGAAAATGTAAATCATATTGCAATGCTTTGTCTAGACCTTGTGAGATGGTATTTTTAGGTGGCATGATGATATGAATGAGCTTTGAATAAGAAGTTGTGTGCTTCAAAGATCTATGCAAGCAGTTTTACAGATGCTTTAAATGACTGACCTATTGAGTTGATTGATTCATGATTAAGGCATCTTATTTTTAATTTGAAAATAAATATTCATGGCTTACCCAAGTGATTTGAATGTGGAGCTGACTAAGAAGGATATGATCAAGTGCCTTATATAAAAAGCAAGGCAATTTAGGTCTATTTGGGTGTGCTTAGAGAAAGAGAGCAGAAGAGGATAAGTGAATGATATAAATCATTTTTGATTAGAAAGAGCTCATGCAAACCATCAAAAAGATGTTATTAATATCTAATAAATGTTTTGCATATGAGGATCAAGGTCAGAAGATGTAATCAAGCCATGAAGAGGGCTAGTTGAGCAAAGAAGGTTAAAGGTTAGTTTGAGAGGAACTAAAGTGAGTGAAGAGCTAAAGGAGTAGATCATCATATATTATAGAAATAACAAACGTTATTTAAGGTGATAAAAAAAATTAGGTGGTTGAGTTGGTGCTAATTCATCTAGGGGGTTAGTGCCTCCTTGCAAGTGGGTGCTTGATAAAGCCTAAATGAGTTGGTGTTGAGCTAGTTGGGGTTGGTTCTCTATGTGAATTTGGTGCTCCACTAAAGATTGATGTTTGTATTATAGGAATATAGTCCATTTGCTTTATCAGTGTGTTTTTTACCCCTAGAGGGTTTCCCATGTATATGTTGTGTTCATGTGTTTCATGCTCTTATGATTTGATGCTTATGGTTAATAAGATGTACATGCATGTTAGAATGGTTCATATATAGTTAAGTGGAATTGAATGAAAAGTTTTGAAGACTGATTCACTAATCCCTCTCAGTCATCTTGTTTTTGAAAATTTCTATTTGAGCATGTCCTTTGGAATAGGCTTGGTAGCCTAAAGGAGATCCTAAGAAGCAAGGATGACTAATCAACATGCTCAAGGTGGTTTCTCTACCAATAAGGCTCTATTGTTCAATGGATCTAACTATGCCTTTTGGAATTCCATAATTAAGATATATCGTATGTCATAAGGACATGATATTTGTTAGTCAGTTATGGATGACTATATTTCACCTTCAATTCTACCAGTAGTAGGTAAGAAGGCTAGTGAAAATAACTCCAAGGCAATGAATGTCATTATGTGTGGCCTATCAGAGGTGGAGATTGTAAAGGTAATGCATTATGTTTCAACTAAAGACATATGGGAAAAATTGAAGACCATCTATGAAGGAGACACCAAAGTGAAGATGGCCAAGTTGAAGACCCATAGAAGACAATTTAAAATCTTGAGGATGAATGAAGATGAAACTATTGCATCTTACCTATTGAGGGTTGATGAGGTTGTCAATATCATCAGAGGATTGGGAGAAGAAGTGAAATAGTCTATTTTTGTCTAAAAGGTATTGAGATCACTCACTCTTAAGTTTTATTCTAAAGTGTCTGCAATAGAAGAGATGCAAGATTTGGACAAATTAGAAATGGATGGGCTTCATGGCATCTTGACTGCTTATGAGACGAGATCAAATGAAGGAAGACCTCTCAAGAAGAAATCAAATTTTAATGTTGAAAAGAATTTAAATGTCAAGAAGGTCAAAGATGAGGTATGTTTAGATATTGATGATGATGTACTGATAGATATGTTTACTAGGAAGTTAAGGTTTAGCTCAAAAAATTACAAGGGTATGCTACCCTTTAAATGTTTCAATTGTGGCAAGATTTGTCACTTTGCAACCAAGTGTCTTAATAAGGATATATTTAAGCATAATGAAGAACATGATGAATCTCATGAAGATGAGAAAAAGGTATATAAGTTCAATAAGAACAAGAGAGACTCTAAGAATAATGAAGGAAATAAAGGATCATTCAAGAATAAGAAAAGTTTCTATACCAAAAAAGACATCTCATCCAATGTAAGTGATTTGAACACATCTGATAGTGATGATGACAAGAATGAATCTAAATATGATAATAATGAAACTTTTTTCATAGTCATAGAATTAGATAATGAGGGTTGTTAAAATGGGAAAGGCCTCATGATTGTTGTAGAATCAGATGAGGAATACTACGATAGTGAAGAAGGACAAGTTAAAGTGGATCTTGAGGCACAACTAATAAGTGCCCTAGAAGAGTTGAAGATTGTGAAGAAGAAGAACAAGAAACTGAAGTCATTAGTTTAGAACTATGAGGATCAGATTGGATTATTTGAATAAAGTTTGAGCAACACCTCCAAGGAGTATGAAGATATCATCCAATAAGTTGAAACCTAGATAGATATTGTGGCAGTAAGCCTAAAGGCTAAGGAGGAAGATTGTAGTAGATATAAAATTGAAATATAAACTTTTAAATCTAAGTTGGATTAGACATCCAAAAAGATGAAGAGCTTTGTGAAGTTTTAAAAAAGCACTGGGGCTCTAGATAATATCCGAAATGGTTAAAATTTTGAAAGTGATACAATAGGTCTTATATTCAAATAAGACCAAAATAAGGCATCTCAAATTGAGAATAAGAATGTTGAACATAAGAAGGTCAAAATGAAAATATATATCAGACAGCCCAATGCTACAAGGTATGCTAATTCTTTTAATGGTTACTGTTTTACATGTAGTCATTTTGGTCATAGAACAAGAAAATGTATAAGACCCTCCAAGAATGAGTACTCATGGAACTAAGAAAAGAGAATCAATTGGTCAAAGGGAGATCACAGTCATCATTAGTCAAATGGTATGTATAAAGTGGTCTATTATAGCTGTCATAATGTAGGACATATTTCAAGATTCTATCCTAACAGAGTTAGAAGGTCATCCATTCAAGTCAAGAAGGTTCATAATCATGTCACTAAGAAATGGATCAAAAAGTTAGAATATGAAGATAAGGTAAAGATAGATCAAAATACTAAATAATAATATTCTATGAAAGCTCAGAATATAGATTGTGGTTGCTCAAGTCACATATCAAGAGGTCTTGGTTCTCATATGATTGATCAAAGCAGTAATAATGAAGAGTTGACTAAGAAGAAGAAAGATGACAAGGTGAGTTATAATATACTCATAAACCAAGGTGTGATGTTTGCTATTATAGAGCATAAATAAGAAGTGAAGGAATTTCAAGAACACTTGTTATCTACATGTGTTGATAAGGCAATCAAAGAAAAGAAGGATGACAAAGTTGATGATGAGATCAAGCCTAAAATGCCAATCAAGTCCAGAAAAATGTTTAAGAATATTCAGTATTGTGAAAAAATTATGGATATCTTAGAATCTCTTAAGTTCATATTATTTTAATACCCTATGAAAAGGGGGTGGCTCCATTAAGCTTCATGGAGACATTCTTCTATAAATAAAAGTATGACGGTGTAGTCAAAGAAGGTTTATTTTGAGAAGATTCTAGGTTGTATATGCTAAAATCAAGGAGATGAAGATGGATATTATCCATTCCTATGTTGATAGCTCTATGGTTTGAAGTAGTAGCATGATGAGAGATCTAAGACTGGTATCAAGTATCTGAAATTAAACTATATAGATAATTGATATATAAGAGGTAAGATTTTGATATCTTTTTATATGAACCTGATCTATGAAGACAAATGGGGAGTCCCTATTTCTAAATTTGGTATCTAGTATGGGATAGCCTTGTGTATGGTCAAGATTTTGATCTTATTTAGCCATGTCAAGAAAGGTATGTGATCTTGAGTTCCTAGTTCTTATAAATAATGCATGCTTGGTCTATGTGGGAGCTTGGTAGCTCTGTTTTCTTTGTCAAGAAAGTGATTGCTCTTTGATATACATGGAGTTAAGGAGAGATTGTGTCTGAGATGCTTCATAGACTCTATTTGTTGAGATTTTAATGAATGAATTGGGAGAATGACTTGATTGAGAAGTTTCTAAGAATAGGTTGTCAAGACTGTGTGTTATCTAGTGTCTTTGAGGGATATTATCAGCTCATAGGGAGAATAGTATGATTTCAATAGTTGTAGATGATCTTTGATGTCTACTACTAATAGAAGCATGGTAGATGTTTGGTTTAAGGGGGAGCTATTCAATTTGTTAACTGAGCTTGATATATGTTGAGATGATCTTATAATATGAGTTTATTCTAAAAGAGATGATAGTTATAGAAGACCTTTGTAATTAATGTCAAAGGGGGAGAAAGATAAAAAAAAATGAAAAAAGGAGAAAGATAAAAAAAGATGAGAAAAGGGGTAAGATCAGAAAGGGAGAAAGAAAAGGCAAGAACTAGGATTAAGAGATGATTGGCATCAAGAGTGGTTGACATAGTTTTTTGAGCATGTTTACCATCAATGACAAAGGGAGAGATTGTTGAACATTGTCATTAATAAAGGAGGAGATTGTTGAGCATTGTCATTGTGTGTTGAGCTTTTATATTTAATGTTGTCATTGATGTCAAAAATTTTAATGAAGATGCATGGTTATTTCTTTGATCTAATGTCATTTGATGTCAAAATTTATTTTGAAAATGTTGAGCCTTGAGGTATGTGTATGATCAATTTTGATTGCCATCATAGTGAGTATTGTTACTATATAAGGGTAGTGATGAGAGAATGTTGTTTGAAGAATGTTCTAATGTTAGCTTGAGTGAAATCTTTGAGAAGCAAAATGAATGATTACAGGTTAGTATATCAAATTTAAAGCATCTTGTAATGTTTTGTCTAGACCTTATGAGATGGTATTTATAGGTGGCATGATGATATGAGTGAGATCAAAAAAAGAAGCTGTGTGTTTTAAAGATCTATGTAAGTAGTTTTGAAGATGCTTAGAATAAGATACAAAGATGAGAATGCTCCAAAGAACACTTGACAATGTTAGAGAATGAGATAGATTGTTTGAGGCTATACATGAGGTGTTGAGGAGCTCAAAAATGATTAAGAAGATCAACTCTAAAGATTTGTATATACAGCTCTAAAGATGTTACAAGATCCCAATCAAGCTCTGAAGATCTTTAAGTAGCTCTGAAGAAGTTCTATAAAATTTTGGAATAAGAGTGAGTATATGAGGTTTCTTGAGCATACACAATAGGCATTAGAACATAGGAAAGTTCCAAGGTGAAGAATATAGGGTAGATAGAAGGTCAAATTCAAGGCTTAATAAGACTTGCAGGTCAAGGATTAGAAATCAAGAAGAGAGATGGTGGCTAGATGAGGTAACATGATTAGTTTTCATGGCATGAGTGAGAAGGTGAACACTGAAATAGGTGATTCAAGTTGTTATAAGTATGTGAATGAATTTTTAGATCAAGGTTTATAAGAAAAGGCTTGAAAAGGTGTTTCAAGATTTATTAAATGCAAAGAATGAAGAGTTATCTACCCAAAAACATTTTCTCAGTGCTCATTGGCATGTGAATTTTTTTTATGAGAACCTAATCTATTCATGGTAGATGAGGAAGGTTTATATCTCAAATTTCCAAGTATTATTTTCTAGAAAGAGGAGTTAAGTTTTATGAATGATCATTAAGACTTGAAGATGGTCTAAACCCTCATAAAACCCTAACAGTGACCCGATGTTGAATATCTTATTCTAAAGAGTTTATAATGGTTTTATATGATTATAAAAGTGATTGGAGGTTGAATTAAAATCTCCCATGCATCTCCAAGTGTGATTTGTTTTGTAAGTGAGTGAGAATACCCTATAGAAAAGTCCTTGTCTTTCAAAGATCTATTATAGAAGATAGAGTTGACTGAGTCAAAGTTACTAAGTGGATAAAGATCAAAGTGTGAGACTTTATAGTTATTATTCATAAATATTTATGGATAGGTTTCATATCTTAGGTGTGTAAAATTGGTGATCCAATTTGGCTAGTCGTTAACAAACCTAGTGGTGTCGATAGTAAGGAAATCAGGCAAAAGTGAAAAGATGTTTCCTAATATATTTTCATGTAAAAGTGATGCATTAAAATAAATGAAAATGTTGTTTTTATCTTTAATGATCTATCCATGCTTTGTAAAACCTTAAAATTTAGTCTAAGAGGTTGAATCATTGAAGCCAAAATGGATTATCTGGCTGAGTAGAGTCAGTGAGAAAGAAGGTTAGAAGATTGGTCTGTAAGACCAAAAAAATTTAGTAGAGCTCATGATTTGATTGGTTGAGGTTAATCTGAGTATGTTATAAGATCATGTTCATGCATTTAAATCCCTTAAATAAATTCAATCACATGTCATATTTCATGTTTTCTTGACTATGTTTTGGTGTTAGTTGGTAGTTATAAGTGAACATCTTACATAGAAGTTTTTGATCCTATTTACCTTGAGTTGAAGAATCAAATGAATATTGTGATAACCCTGAATTCATGAGGTTTTTGTATATGTAATTTTTTTCCATGACTTTCTATAAAAATTGAGTATATGCCTCAGTTGTTCAAGATAAAGTTTTTGTATATGCACAACCTTTTATGAGTAGTGATTTGAAAAGGGGTTCAAGTGGTAGGCAGACCTAAAAGGTATTGTGAACCTAAATTAAAGTTGGATAAGGTATATTTAAATGGTGTATTACTTTTTTCTATCATATGAGGTGTTTGTATATGCTTCAATAAAGATCAAAGGGTAACGTGTTGTTAAAAATACCTATTAGGTCTCCATAAGCCTAAAAGAGGAGTAAGGGCTAATTGGTGTATGGCCAACCTATTGTGTTGATTGATTCATGATTAAGGCATGTTATATTTAATATGAAAATAACTATTCATGGATTACCTAAGTTATTTTAATGTGGATCCAACTAAGAAGGATATGATCAAGTGACTTGTATAAAAGTAAGGCAGTTTAGGCCTATTTGGGTGTGCTTAGAGAAAGAGAGTAGAAGAGGATGAGTGAATGATATAGAACATTGTTGAGAATAAGGAGGTCATGAAGACCATTAAAGAGATTTTATGAATATATAAAACAAGTTTTATACATGAGGATCAAGGTTAGAATATTTAATCAAGCCATGAAGAGGGTTAGTTAACCGAAGAAGGTTAAAGTTCAGTTTGAGATGACTGAAGTGAGTGAAGAGATGAAGGACTAGATCATCATCTATCATAGAAAAAACAAGGGTTTATAAAGGTGATCAAAACAATCAAGTGGTTGAGTTGGTGTTGAGTCATCTAGGGGGTTGGTGCCTCCTTGAAAGTGGGTGCTTGCTAAAGCCTAGTTGAGTTGGTGCTAAGCTAATTGGGGTTGGTGCTCCATGTGAAGTTGGTGCTTCATTAAAGATTTATGTTTGTCTTATATTACTATTTTCCATTTACTTCATTAGTGTATTTTATTCCCCTATAGGGTTTCCCACATATATGTTGTTTTCATGTGTTTCATGTTCTTATGATTTGATGCTTATGATTGCTAAGATGTACATACATGTTAGAATGGTTCATATATAATTATGTGAAATTGAATGAAAGTTTTTGAAGACTGATGCACCCCCACCCTCTTAGTCATCTTGTTTCCAACACTTGACAATACATTCCTCAAAAAAATTTAGACATTGTCTAAAAATGTATATTTAAAGTGTATTTTAAATACATATTTAAATATGTGTGTTGAGTGGGGTTTTCAAGATTTTTAAGGGTCTAAAGCATAGGAAATTTGGTTATGATAGGGATAGAGGACCATGAGTTGGGACCCCTAACTTTTGGGTCTTACAGTTTTTTAAAAATGTTAAGTTATAATTCGTCATTTTGGATTTACATAGCTTAACTAGTTATTAAACAAAATAAGTCATCCAAGAGGATTTTTAATGTTCTTCAAAGTCGTATGATGATTTTCCCATAAACATCATTTTTTTTGTTTTTTATATGTGACAAATAGTTGGGACCCCAATGTCCAATTTATTTTATAAATTTGACCAATAATAATATACAAATGAACATATATTTTATATTAGCTTAAAAATCGTGCACTTAGCCATGATGTTGAGTTACAATGGGTCATTAATATAAAATGATGGGTTATTAATTAAAAAATTAAGGGACATGTTGGAAGACATGTGGGAAATTAATATGCAATGATAGGTCATGTTTAATGATGCTTAGCATGATTTGTTTCTATCAATATTACCATTTAATGTAACCATGCACACCATCAACCACCTATTCGACATGGATTTTTGACATTATTCTCCCCAAATAGCCATGGAACCCTTACACCTCTTTCATCATTTGTAACATTTTAAATATCTTGTAGCATTGACATTTCAAAGGAATGAAGTGTTATTTCAAGGTTTGTGCCTCGTACTAGTAAGTAAGCCCATATCAGGCTTCAATTTTTTTAGTGTGCCTACATGAGATGATTTTTATTGTTATTTTAATGGGTTTTTAACATGTTTTTACATCAAATTCAATTTTTATAGGTATGTTTATGGCATGGACTCAAGGTTTTCATTCACATAGTAGTAAACGTTATTATTTTTATCAAACCATATCATTTTCTAAATTGACTGGCCACATTAGAACATGCATGTGTCATTAATATGTAACAAATGGCCATGAGGGAATATGCTTGTGTTATTAATATGTAATAGACATTTTTAAATATTCTTGGAAACCTATTAATGTCATCATGCATGCCATCTTCAACTTATTCATAGTGGTTTATTCAAGTCACTCTCCCCAAAATGTAATGGAACCCTAATGCATGTTATTTTCATTGTAATTATTTTTACGTGTTTTTACATGAGTGAATTTTACTAGTATTTAAATGAAAATATTAAGGTTTTCATTCACATACCAATAAATGTTATCATTTTTTAATTTTATATACAACAAAGGGCCATGTTCAAATATGCTTCAGGGGATTTGTTTCTATTAAAATTACGAATAAATGATGCCATGTACACCATCAACCATATGTTCAACATTACTTTTCAAACTCTTTTTCCCAAATAATCTTGGAACACATATGCCTCTTCTACCATCTACAGTGTTTTAAAGAGTTTGTAGTGTCAACATTTTAGAGGGATGAAGTGTTGTTTCAAGGTGTGTATCATGTGTAATTCACTCTCCCCAAAATTTAATGGAACCTAAATGCATGTTATTATAATTGTAATAAAACCCAAATACATATTATTGTAATGAAGGGCCATGTTCGATGATGCTTGGTGATATTTATTTCCATTAATATGGACAGTTAATACTGCCAAAGATAAACTATATAACATGTTGAGTGCGTCTTGTTCAAGTCACTTTTCCCTTACAATCATGGAACCCAATTGCCTCTTCTAAAAAATGCATCATTTCACATGTATTATAACATAATGATGTTGGAGGTTGTTTAACCCTAAAAATTATAGATTGGGGTTATCTAGGATTAAAGGGGATAGAGATAACGTAAGGTATAAGGGTGATAAACTATCTTTGTAGTAGGTCAATTAGATGTTAAACCTAGATATAACATATGTTGAATTTATTAAACTGAGATAGGATAAAAATAGTAAGTACAACTATGCTAGATATGAAAATGACAAAGAAACAAAGTAATTCTTTTGTTTTGATGCTAACATACTTTTGGATCTAGAACAAGTAGGAAACAAACTAGAAGAGGGTTTTAGAATAGTTTCCAAATTCTAGATTGAGTGCCTATGGAGTTATGGACACTAGCATCACCCTGGGATGGTTGCATCGACATAACTGCATGAACCTAATGTAGGTGTCATATATGAAATACATTTTGGAAAAGGATGTGACCACTTAGATAATTTTGGGTTTGTTTTTTCCTTCACTCTAGTGAATTCAGATCTAGGTCATGGACTATCTCTCATAAAATTATAAAACCCTAGTTCTTCACCTTCATAGTGACCTTAGGGGAAAATGGGATAGTGATCAAATGGTGTCGATATGACCCCACCGACCCCTATATCAATTAGTGTTTCCTATATAGCCAATACTCTAAAGAGGGCCTCGAACTAATGTAGTTTTCCCCTACATGTTGGCTTGTGTGTGAATCATGCAATATTTGGAAAGTAAGTATAATAATGACCTAGCTTACAACTTGAAAAATTGGTCTCTTGGGTAGTTATGTCAGTACTTTATACTTGTGTATGTGTTGTTCCTATGACTAATATGGAAATAGGAGAAAATAGGAAAGCTTTACTCACTTGAGTGCTTGATTGAATGCATTTTGTAAGTTGCTTAGTTAGTCAGTAAGAAGTTTTATTGGGGAGGAATGAATGAGAATTGATCTTGTATTTATATCAATCCATTTGGATAAATAACTCACATTAAAGCACTTAGGTTGACCATTATGATATGTTTCATTTATAAATTAGATGACTTTAGGGCACTCAACACTTATATAAGAGCAAGACACCTACATCGATGTAAGTGTCTATCTAGGATGTTAGTGTCCACAGAATAGGAAAGTAAGTATAGGATTAAAACTTGTAGATGTGGAAAATAAGCAATATTTAAGTATTTTAAACAAGATATAAGGTCTGGTTCATCAATAAAAGACTAGTCGGACCAAGAGATAGGCCAAGGGGCACAAGATAGAGTAGATGTGAGACTTTTGAAATTGGGAAAGGTCTAAAACTAAGAGGAATAACCAAGGTTTGAGTTTGCCAAAGTGTACAAGACTGAGATGTTATATAATCCATAAATATCATATATGTTTCCCCCCCTTTAATTTAGTAATGAAATTATTGGTTTAAAAGAGAAAAAATATATACTTGGGTGTGTATAACACACCTTGCCTTTGCTTGAGGCCAAATTTAGTGCTTTATTGGTGACTGACTTGCAAATAAAAGCATGTTAAAATACACAATTAGTGCATATAATCTAAAATTTAAAGTATTGAAAATATTAGATTTGAAAGAGCAAGGTTTAGGAGTACACATGTGTATCGATGTAACTGCCTTGCCTATTGACAAGTTCATTTGAAAAGATATATCATTGTAAGGCTTTGAAACTGAGATTAGGATAAATATATATAAATATATAAAGTACATATATCAAAGGAGATAGAGAGATAATGTAAGACACATGGCCTAAACCTTGGAAAAAAGGTGAGTTACCACTTGACAATTGAGATTAGTTCAACTATGCAACCCAATCATACTTATAACCTAGTGAGCATGAGTGAACAAAGTTAACTCATACTATTGAATTGGTAAGGTTGGATGATACAATCAATTCTAACCTAAAAACTTGGTAAGATTGAGTGATTTATTCATCTCAATTATACCAAAAGTGAACTAACTACTATAGTATATTGGCTAAATACAGCCTCTAAAATTCTATCCTAGTGGGTGATGAAAGTCCCTAAGAGTGTTTTAAAATCTAAAACTAATTTGTAATATTAGGTGCACATTGCAAAGAATATGCACCTTAGATATGTCTCATGTTGAAAGTATCTATAACAATGGTACTAACGTATAGAATTCTACCACAACTATGAATTTGAATCATATAACTATGTGCTTTGACCAATTCAGAAAATATGTAAGTATAGAGAACATGCTTCTAAAATATTACCCCACTATATATATGGAGAAATATAAAAACTAAAATAAGTGCCAATGTGGAGTGTGGATAACATGATTCTAAAGGATGCCCCCACTAAATTTGGAAACTGATATAAGTGCCAAATATTTAATAAGTGTGGAGAACATGCTTTCAAAGCATGCACCCACTAAATCTAAAAACTATGAATGTGCAGAAGCCATGCCTGTATGACATGCCCCCACTAAATCTAATTTTTTGGAATGTGTGGAATCCATATGTATATATGTAATGTTCCCATTTAATTTGAAAACTATAAATGTGTAGAAGCAATGCCTATATGACATGCCCCCACTAAATCTTAAAATTGTGAATGTATAGAAGTCATGCCTATATGACATGCCCCTAATAAATTTAAAAATTATGCCAAATGTGGAGAACATGACTCTATGACAATCCCCCATTGATATTCCCCCTATTTTAGGTGAGGAAAGAATATAAACTGGTAGTTACCTCACCTCAAAAGGATAAGGCAACTGCATAATTTATTAATGGAGCCATGTAACATATAAAATAACTATCTAGGTAAATGTGACATTGAAGTGCCTAGAGTAATATGATCACATGAAGGCCTAAGATGCATGATAAATATCATGGAAACATATATAGTAACAATACAATTAAATCAAACACACACATAAGAGCACTCATAATCAAGTCAAAAGGTAATGGTCTAAAGAGATCGTAAAAAAGGGGCATGTTAAAATATCACATAATTGAAGGAACATGACTTAGTGAAATGTCCATAAAATCAAGGATGACATATTTAAATGTCTATACAACAAACATTAACATGTTAAAATTTCAAATAAATTACATATAGGCATGAGTGCCACAAATAAAGGAGCATATTCAAATGTGTGAACAAGTAAAATAATAACAAGACACGATACTCAATGAAGTGCATAAAGGAACACATAAATAACTAGAATAAACATGTCATAATATCCCTTGGATCAAATTTGCTAGCAAAAAATGTAAAGTGCATAGCATATCAAATACCCGGTGAAAGATATAATCATAGATGGAGGCATGTGTAAGTACATATATGAGCTCAAAACATGATAATGTTAAGTGACCATAGAATGATATAATCTAGAAATATCATGATCTTATAGGTGGATGTATATCATGAATCTAAGAGGGGTTAGTCAATTTATAGTGAAATAATACAAAGTAACTTGAAGACATAACTACTCAAGCCCAATCCCTATGTTGAGCTATGATAAGAAAATAAGAAATGAAAATTGGAAGGATAAAACAACACTTTTACCTTCCTTGAAGATATGCTTGAAAACCAATCTAAAATGGTTTGAGATCACCTTGTGTATGTAGGAGTCCTCATCGATGCTTGAATCCTTGCATGGGGAGCACCTCTCCGTGTCTACACTTGGTCTTGGCTTTGGCTTGACATGAGAGAATAAAGTTGATGCAACTTCTTAGAATAATCTAGCAGAGTAAGTTTACATTAGGAAGCTTGATGAAATGAGAGTTAAGAGGGTCCTATTTATAGAATCCATGAATTTATATGAACCATTTGTCTCATATTAAGATGGAGGGTTAAGGATCAATCCTAAAATCCATGATTACACCTTTGGAGTGTGTAAGATATACCATTTAAGTCATTTTGGAGTATATAAGGAAAATTGGAAGAATGTGTAGTCATTTTTCCTCTTGAGTGTGTAAGAGGAATGTAAGAGTTGTAAGAGTGTGTGTAAGTGGCCATGTCATAATCCAAATTTCCCACACTCCACTCCATTCCATTGAATTTCCCCTATGACATCACCTATGTGAGTCCATAATTCAATTTTGTATTTTAGGAAAATAGGTTATTCCAAATCAATGGAATTTCGCGTTAGAGAAATGATTAGGATAATTAAACAAGATGATTAATTAGTAATTAGAAGAAAAACAAATTTTGTAATGTTTATTTGTTAATAAATAATTCACTTAATTATCCTATGAAGACACTTAAAAAGTTGATTAGAATAAAGATGAATCAGATAGTAAAGGCGATAACATGTTGCTTACCCTTTTGTGTTGGACAACCTTAGTAGGTTTGATAGTTAGTTACCTAAGTATAAGTTTTTCTTGTTCAATAAGATGATCATATGGGATTCTATAAACTATAATTATCTGACTATCATGAATGTATTTAACACACCCATGCATTGTAGAAGTAACTACTCGAAGTGTATGGATCTAAGGTAATAACAAATCAACTATTTTTGTGGAAGGTATAACTAAAAAGGTAGTAACCATATGTGTGGGACTGACCTGTAAAGGTAGGTCAATCTCACCAAGGACCTTCTAGGAGGTCCCATCAAATGCTTTAACTAATCTAGTAGAAGGATGCAAATCATGATGAGTATAACCCAAATATGCAAGTAATGTCATTGTGTAAATATTTTTACTTGCACCATTATCAATCATAACACTATGTATAGGCTGGTGATTAAGGAATGATCGAATTAATAAAGAATAAATATCAATCATCATCCTTAATCTTAGTATCATCAAAAGTAATAAAAGGTCTCTGAACCATAGGAGGTATATGTCATATATAAGTACCAATAATCCCATCTAATGGGTGTCTATAATGTGATGAAGGATGATGTCCATTATATGCCATTTGCACTTTTAGTTATTTCTTATAATGGTCTTGCAAAGGATTGTTAAATATTTTTTATTTTTGGTAATCATCGAGTTGTGAACTTGAATCCTTGGGAGGATCATCAAATTTAATATTTTGGTCATCAATAAGGTCTTGGATCTCATGATTCATAGAATGTCTTCATCCCTAGTGATAATCACAATAAGCATTCACATCATATCCTTTGGGTAGAGATCTCCTCATATCAACCTTTATAAGATAGGGAGAGATATAAGATGACACTCTACTAGCCATGGGAGTAATAAAGTGGGGGACTCAGGTAAACATGTAAATTATCTCTTTGGTGCATTAGATAAGATAAGCCGATAAGGATACTATGAAACTATGTTAACTATGGTGATTGATTCCTTTTTAGTCTTAGGAGGCTTTACCTTATAACTTGGTTTGATTGTAAACTTAGTAGTGAATGTAGATGTAGCTGGTGTGTTTGATATATACTTGAGCTTATTCAATGAAACAAGTTTCATTTCATGGTCATGTACAACATGGCATAAGTCATAAAAATATTTAAACTTCTTGAAATAATGGACTCATATAAAGGAGCAAGTAAAATTTACTTGAATATGTCTTGTAACTCCTTATTTGCCATATGATCGATCATTCTAACCAACATTGTCTTATACCTTGAGGCATCTTCATTGATAGGTTCATTTTTTCCTTGTTTTATTTTGGTAATTTGAGCATAGGAAATATGTTTGAAAATATTAATGGAAAAGTGTTCTAAAAATTTGATCTGCAAAAGGTTTGAATGCTTTTATATATTGGAGAGTTAAATCATAGAACCGCCTCAAAACATAGTCTTCAAGGCTTCTTGGGAATAATTTGGTCAAAATTTTATGATTGGAGGCATAATCAAGGCATGCAACATAAAAATATCTAATATGATTTTCAAGATCACCCTTGTCATCATAAAATTTGAACTTAGGTGCAAAAAACTAGTTGGCAAAGGGTGCAAATATATCTCAAGTGTAAGAGGGTTATGGAACACATCTTGGGAATCAATAGCATGATTATACTTTAAAGCATTTTGTTCAATGTTTGTAACCTTGTCCTCTAAGTTATTTATAACTTGAAGGAGTATTTGAATTGTGGACACATTGGGATTTAAATTAGAAAGTTGAGTAGTTACCAAAGGGGATATAACCATGGTTTGAATAGTCATAGAAACTAGTATTTGAGTTGAAACATTTTTTAGCCCCATGGTAGATGTATTAGGTTGTAATGTGTTCAAGGGGGGATTTGTTGGTATATGGGGATGACCCATAGTTCTAATAACATGATCAATAGATGGACCTATTTGGTCATCTATGTTTTTTTATGTTCTTAGTTTCTAAAATGGTTTTATGATCTCATCAAGACCTTTATGATTTTGATGAATATGTTCATAAAATAATGCAAATTTTTGCACTCACTCATGATTTATTTATTCATGTCCATTGGTTTCATCAGAATCGTGATTTTCATTATTATAAGCTTATTCTATGGTAACCTCATCAACATGTTTTTCATTCTCAATATTTGTATCATCATGATCCATAGGATTATATTCCTCATTGTTTTTAGACATCTTAGGTGGTAGGAGGGTAAGCTTAATGTATTCAATAGGAAAAATTCCCAATCTAGGGCTATACCTAGGTTTCATGCACAATAATATAAGCAAGAAATAAAAAAGTACAATAATCTAAAACTGTAGCTAACTAAAAACCCTAGGAATTAGAAATGTTTGCATTCATACAAATTAGGTTCAATAAATATTTAACCCTAAGATTTCTAGATTGGGGTTATCTAGTATTAAAGGGGATGGAGATAGATTAAGTTACAAGGGTGATAAACTATCTCTATAATAGGCCAATTAGATCCTAAACTCAGATATAACATATGTTGAATTTATTAAATTGAGATACACTAAAAATAGTAAGTAAAACTATGCTAGATATGGAAATGACAAATAAAAAAAGTACTTAGTTGGTTCTGATGCTGACATACTTCTGGATATAGAATATATAGGAATAAATTTAGAAGAGGGTTCTAGAACAGTTGCTAAATTCTATATTGAGTGCCTCTGGAGTTACAAACACTAGCTTCAACCTAGGATAGTTACATTGATGCTACTATCTGAACTTGATGCATGTGTCTTATATGGAATACTTGATAGAAAAGGATGTAACTACCTAAATAATTTTAGGTTTGTATTCACCTTTTCTCTAGTGCATTTAGATCTATGTCATGGACTATCACTCATCATGAAATTATAAAACCCTAGTTCTTCATCTTCATAGTGATTTTGGGGGAAAATGGGTTAGTGTGCACATGGTGTTGAGATGACCCCCAAGACCCCTCTATCAATGGGAATTACTTACATATCCAATACTCATAAGAGGGCCTCAGACTAATGTAGTTTTCCCCTATGTGTTGGCTTATGTGTGAATCATGGAATATGTGGAAAGCAAGTACAACAGTGAACTAGATTATAACTTGGAAAATTAGGCTATTGGGTTATTTCTTTAGTACTTCAAACCTATGCATGTGTTGTCCCTATGACCGATATGGAAATAGGAGAAAATAGGGAAGCTTTGCTCACTTGAGTGCTTGATTGAATGCCTTTTGTAAGTTTCTTGGTGAGTCGATAATAAGTTTTCTAGGTGAGGAATTAATGAGGTTTGATATTCTATTTATATCAATCCCTTTGGAGAAACAACTCACATTAAAGCACTTAGGCCAACCATTAGGATATATTTCATTTGCAAATTAGATGGATTTAGGGCATTAGACACTTGCATCAGATAAGGACACCTGCATCGATGGAGGTGTTTGTCTAAGACAATGGTGTCCAAGAAATAAAAAAGTAGGAATAGGCTTAGAACTTGCAAAGTTGGAAGATAAGTAGGTTTTAAACATTATGGGCAAGATATAAGGTCTAGGTCATCAACATAAGAATGATCAGACTAAGAGATAGGCCAAGGGTCATAAAATAGAGTAGATGCAAGACTTATAAAAATGGAAAAGACCCAAAACTAAGAGGAACAACCAAGGTCTAAGTTTTAAAAGTGTATAAGGTTGAGGTGCTATATAATCCATAAATATCATATACAGAGGTATGAAACATTACCCACAATTGAACCCACAAAGTCAACTTGTTTTCAATAATAATATACAAAAAAAATTATTTTTTACATTAGCTTAAAAAATTGTGCACTTAAGCACCCCATCATGTTTTTGTATCTAAATTCATGTTGTTGTTTCATTTATATATATGATACATTTGTACTTCCATACATTGAAGTGTTGTGTTAATCATGTTCAATGTGCCATGTTAAAATGTTATTACTCATAGTAAATGTGAGATGAATGATAATCAAACTCAATGACCTTTAATTTAGAATGCATTTTTTAGTAAATATTGTAGATTTGGCATGTTAGAGGGATGAAATGTCATCTGTCTTGAAAAACTACAAATTGAAATGTGCCAGTGAACATTTATCTATATGCGGATGGAAGCCCTAAAGGTTTTCATTCACATACCAACAAATGTTATTGTATTTGTATCAAATTTAAGATTATCATTCACATACAAGTAAATATTGAGTTAGATTTATCGAACCATATCTTTTTATGAATTAATGTTGTGTTATTGATATGTTATTATGAATTAATGTTATTGTGTTATTCATTCACATTTTCAATATTAAAAATATGATTTGCCTTAGTTGTTATTGATATGTTATCCAAACACTTTCCACATATTCTACAAGCACTCACTAAATGTTCCCACACATAAAGGCTTGTTTAGATGGAAAGGAATTTGAACTTGGGATGGAAGATTAAACATTTAGTAGCATACACACAAATGCTTATTTGGATAGAAATGTATTTAAAATTGGGATATAAGACATGTGATAATATTGGTATACATAGAAATACTTTTTTAATGACTTCACTGCTTATATAAATATGCATATGATTTATTTATACATATTCTAACACATTTAAAAATTGAATAGGTATGATTTTTTAATGGATATTGAGGGAAAGGGCCCTCACCCATATAAATAAGGAAGTAAAAAATCACAAAGCAGGTGGTGTTTTTGCTGAGGTAGAAACATCCAACCATAAGCAAGTCCCAAAGGGAGAGTAATATAACAACGAGGGAAAAACCTCAAAATCAAGGAGAGCCAAAAATGACAAAATAAAAATCCAAAATGAGTTGATAAAACTACCTACAAGGGTGAGAGAGATTTTAAATGAGTGGTCCTTTGAGTAGGACCCAACAACCTTAATCCTCCCTCCTATACTTGATAGGTTTAAAAACACCACCCAATCTAACTGCATCCACCATAGATTATAGATACCCCTACATGAGTTGAGAAACCATAATCCTGGAGTCTTTCAAATAGACACCATCAGAAAATTTGATAGTCTCCTCACAATTTGATAGTTTCCTCTTCCATAGTAGCCACCATTCCTATGTTGGAGAATAAGTCCACAAGGAGTTGCACTACAGAGGCCAAGGACTCAGAGTCGAATCTGCCCATAAATGGATCTAGAAAGAGCATAAGTTCAATCCAAATATTAAAGGATAAATATGTTGGGATGACATTCAAATATCCCTCCACCAATTCCTTTAAAGTTTCATGTAAATTCACATAGCATAATTTCAATTCATAAAATACAGTTAGGGGGAACCACACCCAAACATTGTAAGTTAGAAAAGGGTAAGATCAAGACAGTTACCTTTGATAGTTAGTTTAGCCACCTAACCAAGCACCCCAAATCTCTTTACAAATTAGAGTCTCCACCATAGTCTTAACCATCTTAGTAGTTCTGACCACGTGAAGCAGATTGATGAAAAAAATGGATGCCACATTTGTATTTGTTTTGTTGTTCCATACTACATGCATGTATTATTCACCAATTATGGTCTTGATGGCTTCCATAACCTCCACATTTGACAGAAGAAATATCAACCTTAGATGATGAATGGAAATGTTATCATGAAATGCTATCCCATGCTTCTTTACTCAAAGAGAAAGAATGGGTGCAATGATTACAATGTTATTAGTTGTTGAAATCATTTTTGAGTCTACAACACATACTAAAGGTAGACAAAAGTGAATGAATTGATGCCATATTCTATATTAAGTATAAATTATAGAACAAATGTGTCAATAATCATGTCAGGTTGCTAATCACCTAGGATAATGAAAGTGCATTAATGAAATAGGATCCAAGTATACCACACAAAATCACCAAAGTGCATTGTAATGATTGATATGTGGCATAAAAAATGTTTTAAATTTATTTATATTTAAAAAAGAACATTATGAAAATTAAATATCTAACATGTCTAATCCCAACCACCTTCCATAGTCATTATTTGCCCAACCTCTTCTAATTGGTCAACTCCCCTATTAGCTAGAAAATATGTTTGCTTTTTAGCCTCCCTAAAGTAATGAGAAATGGACCATGATAACATTTCATCTAAGAGGGTCCAAGCCATGTTGAGGATGTTATTAAAATGTCATGCCTTGGTCTAGTAGTTTTGAATAACATCCACAATGATTTTTGAATCACCTTCAATCACCAAATGCTTAATACCACATTGATGAGCTAATTAGATACCTAGGATGATCACTTGGGTTTTAACCTCATTATTTATTACATCCTAAAGACTAGAAAATGAGGCACAAATGAGAGATCCAATACAGTCTTGAATATTTCAACTAGCACCTGAAGCTCTGGGATTCCCATGTGTTGCACCATCAAAGTTTAATTTGAATAAACCTATAAGAGGGGGTCCAGGAAGCTCTAATATAAGGTTGGGGTTTTGTTTTACATACTCTTGGCCCATTAACAAGGAAAAATCATGAAATTATTTCTTGCTTGAATGGAATGGAATTGAACTTGAGATGAAAGACTAAACATTTACTAGTATGTGTATGTAAGCCCTGAAAGTTTTCGTTCACATACCAATAAATGTTATTGTCTTTGTATCAAATTGAAGGTTTTTATTAACATATTGATTTAACATTTTAGGGTTTTACACAAGTAATTACCTATGTTTGGTTAAGGGGATGAGATGTCTAAATTAGTGAAATAAATTATAATAATTAACCTATTGATTTGTAAATGAATTTGATCTTCATTAACTTTTTAATAATAACAATAAATATAGAGAAATATAGACTTAGCTGAAAATAGACTGTCATAGATAATCTGAGCAACTCTAAGTGTCGCAAGTAGGTTTTTTATATTCATTTGTTCATTAGATAGTAGTGTCATCCATGTGTAGTGTCCAAGATATGGTTCTAATGTCCTATTTATGGAAATGTTCCTATTTTTGTGGAGCACCTATGCCTATTTCTTTGTATTCTATTCTTCTAAGACTAAAACCTATAGTTGTATATTATACCTATAAAGCTTGATTTGATGTGAAAACCCTAGTTCTCTTTACAAGTGTGATATAAGCAAGATTTTAGTATGTTGGTAGGATGGATTAGACATACTCAACACCCCATTGTGTAGAGAGTTGTTTACATACCTATACTCTGGAGAGGGATCAAGTGTAGTTCTCCCACCTAGTACTTGATGTATGTGCAAGTGAATGCTAGAATGAGAGTGATCTTAGATGATTTGAATGTGTTTGAGATTTTGAATGCCTGAATACTAGACTTAAGGTTGTTGTAGATGGTAGTATGCATAAAGTAGGGTAGAATAGGGATAATGTACCTTGATTTTGCATAACTTTGTCTCAAGTTTGAATTGATTTTGCATCTATTTTCCATCTAGTGAATAGAGGTGGATTAAACTTGTATTTATAGGGTTTTGTAATTGTACGAATAAGGAAATGAGATTATGTCTATCTTGGGATGTGCATGTGTTTGAAAAATTATATGTTGGGAAGATTTAGGGCTAAATTCAATAGCACCCAGTTGGGGACACTAGTGTCATATGGCTGTAGTGTTCTAAATGTGGCACTAATGTCTTTTTGGCAAAATTCTAGAAAAGTTGGATTGGATTTAGAGGTGATAGTTCAAGGACTGTGTCTTGATTGGTTGTAAGTGAAAAAGGTTTGTTTAATGGATGGAAATACAAATCTAAGTCTCTAGGATAGGTCTATACCTTCTGGATACTTGAAAGAAAGAATTTTATACCAAACCATGTTCAAATTGATAAATCTCCACATAAACATAGAAATGAGAGATTTATTAATCATTTTCAAGTTCCTTAATCCAATCCCACCATATATTTTTTTGGAGCAAACTTTATTCCAAGAAATAAGATGGAATCTATTTCTATCTTCTATTCCAGCCCAAAGGAAATAATGTTGAATTTTGGATAATTTATCCTCAACTCCTCTTAGCAAACTAAAAAGCAAAATCAGATATATAGGAAAGCTCTAAAACACACTTTTGATAAGTAAGAACTTACCTGCTTGAGATAAGAGGTTACTTTTCCAACCTAAATTTTTTTCTTAAAATCTCTCAACCAAAGGATTTCATGTTGTCATAGGGAATTGATTGCTGAAGAGAGCATACCAAGATATGGAGAGGGTAAATCCTTGATTTTACAACTTAAGAGAAGGGTTATTCTGGCTTGTCTGGCCACTAGTGTATTGAAAAAATACATAGATCTTTTGTTAAAGTTAATTTTTTTATTAGAGTCTTATTCATACATCACCAATTTTTTTTTAATATTTCTTGATTCTTGCATAGATGCTTTAGCCAAAATAATGGTGTCATCTATAAATTATTGATGCATTACAAGTTTTATAGAATGGATTGGTTTAAAACCTTTCAAATCTGATGAAACAATAATGTTATAAATGAATCTTATAAGAGATTCAACCATAATGATGAATAGAAAAGGGGATAGGGTATCCCCTTGTCTTACCCCTTTAACAATCTTAAAAAATCTATGAGATACCCCATTCACCAAAATAAAGAACATGCATGAAGTAAAAGAAGATCTAATGATTTTTTTGAATTTGTCTCAAAAACCAAATTGAGACAAAACTCTATCCAAGAAACTACAATCTAATCTATCATATGCCTTAGACATAACCAATTTTAACACCATTGTTTCTCTTTGGTTGTTTTCTATTGAATGGATAGCTTCATGCACCACAATCACCCCATCTTGAATTTGTCTACCCTGAACAAATCCTCCTTACTGAGTTTGAATGATTTTTTCCATGATAAGTTGCATTCTTAGAGAAATTAGTTTAGTGATAATTTTATAAATAGAATTACATAAACTAATACACTAAAAATCTAAGAAGTTCACAACCCCTTCCTTCTTAGGAATAAGAACTAAAAAGGTATGGTTGAATTATTTAAATAACTAAGTGGTAGAGAAGAATTCATTCACAACTACAACCACATCATCTCTTATAATATTCCATAATTTTTGGAAAAATGCTATGAGGAATCCATCTGGGCCAAGGGCTTTGTCCAGATTCATCTTGGAGAAAATAAATTTCAGATCTTTATTAGAGGTTAATGATATGAACACTTCATTATCCTCTTGAATTACCAACTCTAGGATCACATGTAAAAATTCTTTCTCAAATCTGATATTCTTTTTAAAATCATTCTTGTATATATTTTTGAAGAATTTGACACTCTCTTAATTAATACAATATGCATATGAGGTAAGCTGACCTTCACTGTTGAATATTTCTATAATAGCATTATGTTTCTTGAGTTTCAAAGTGGACATGTGAAAAAAATGGGTGTTTATATCTCCTTTCTTGAGCCAAATATTTCTAGATGTTTGTCTCCATAGTGATTCTTCTCTTGCTAAAATAGTGTGATAGTCACATAAGAGTTATCTTTCTTTGCTTTGTATTTATATTTCATAACCCTTCTCCTCAATCTCTTCTTCAATATTTGAAATTTTTGCTTTTAAATATTTTTTTGAAGATGAAAATTTCTAAAGACTTGTTTATTCCATTGTTTAATCTTGATTTTAACCTTTTTCAAAATTTCAGCTAGGTTGAACATAGTTGAACCGCTTCCATTTGGAGACCACCATTCTAAAATCCTATCATAAATATCAAGATGAGAAACCATGTGTTCCATTCTTAATGGATAACTATTAAACTTAAAAATATGATCCTTGATGCTCAACTCTAGCAGATTATGATCAGATCTAATCCTAGGGAGTGCCTTAAGAGACACATCCTTAGATTCTAACCAATCTAAAGAAATAAAAACTCTATCTAACTTGCATTGAATAAGATTTTTGCTTAGTCTCCTATTACTCTAGGTAAATTTATAACCTCTTAGTTGCAAATTCAACAAACCTATGTCAGAGATAAGAGAAGAAAAATCCTCCATAATATACATACACACTTGATTACCTCCTTTTTTATCTCTTAGATGCAAGGGAGAATTGAAATCACTTGCCAAAATGCAAGGAATATATATGCAATTGTTTTTGAAAAATCTAATATCTTCCCAAAGATTTTTGTGAGCTGAAATGGAATTAGGAACATACATATTGGATAGAATCCACTATTTATTATCAATCACATCTATGAAAAGGACTGCTACATGATGTTGAGACCTGAGGATGGCTTCTCCCAATAAAAATTTAGAATCCCAAAAGGTTATAAGTCTAAATAAAGCTCCAGATGCAGTGACACAAAACACTTTAACCTCACTCTAATAAGCTTTTTTATGGTTCATAAATAAATTTTCCTCAATCTTAGATTCTTAAATTGTTAAAATAATAGGTTTATTAGTCCTAAAATCTCTAAAAACTTTTTTCTTAGCTAAATTATGCATCCCTCTAATCTCACTGGTAAATTACCTCACTCTCAAAATGGTCATATATTCATTATCATGGCCATAGATTATTTCACTAAGTGGGTTGAAGATATGCCCCTTGTTAATGTCATGGGTATCACTATATCCAAATTTATACTTAATCTAATCATTTATTGCTTTGGAATTCCCAACACCATTATTTTTTACAACAGTGGGAATTTCAAGAATAAGGATATGAAATAATTTTGTGATAAATTCAAAATCATGCATAAATTTACCACTCCTTATCATCCTCAATGCATTAGCGAAGTAGAGGCCACTAACAAGATTTTACAAAAAGACTATACGAGATTCTTGTTATGACTAGTATTTAAAACTTTATTCTACACTTTGGGCTTTTTGCACTAGCATTCGTACTACCACTAGAGCCACACCATTTTCTTTAGTATATAGTTATGAATCTATCTTACATGTAGAATTTGAGCTACCATTGCTATGTATCTCTCTTCATGGAATTATCCTTGATGAATAATTTCAAGAAGCCTGCCTATATGTTTTTGACCTTCTTGATGAGCATTGTATGGGTGATTTACAACATAATTGACAATATAAATCCCAAATTTCCAAACAACATAACAAAAATGTCAAAGTACGTGCCTTTATTATTGGTGACTTAGTCCTTAAATTATATTATACCCATGATAAATAAGGCAAGTATGCTAAAAAATTGTGGGTTCCTTATCTGGTCAAAGATATTCTTAGTCCTAATAATTACATATTACAAACTAATGAAGGACATATTTTCAAAGAAACCACTAATGCTCAATTTTTAAACAAGTATTTTTCTATAAATATCATTTCCAATGTGTTTGTTATCTTACATGTCTTTCATATATTTCTATATACTATGTTCCTAACACTTGTAAGTTTTTCAAAGCTTCACAAAGTATAACATTGCCTCAATTTTAGTAGCCTCAGTTCTTATCATTGGTACTTTGGTCTATCTACATTCTTTCATATATTAATTCATGTGTTACATCATAAAACCATGGATAAGACCCGACCATCCTCATGAATATATTTTTATCTCTTTTTCATTTTTCAGTTAAACTATATGTCTCTTTTGGGTCAAATTTTTTATTTCTTTACAACCTTATTTACTTTTTACACCTTTTTGGTTTCCTTTTTGTGAGTTGCAGTGTAGAAGTTGGATCAGACCATGCCTTCCTCATAAAATGCCATTATCTCCTATATATATATATTTACACCACATTGGTTTGCCTTTTGTGAGTTGTACTATAAGACCTCAGATAGGACCAAGCCTTCTTCACAAATCCTCATTTTTTAAATTATTTTTCTTTGCAATCTTAACTAAGCATCTTCCCCAAAAAATAAGGCAATGGTTGAAAGTTATGACTTTGTACTCTTAAAATTAGTCGTATTATTTTGTAGTATTAACATTAAAAAAACTATTTTTGTATCTCAATTCACTTACACTATTCCTTATGATGATGATTCATACTTACTTGTCAATGTAACATGCTTAAAATACAAATTTTTTAAGATGTGAGATAACTCAATCATTCCATGTTCACTTCCATCCTCTCCCATATTACATCCCATTATGGGTACACATTAACACTCTTATATAATGTGCAAGTACATTAGTCCCATATATCATGCTCTTTAAGTTATTTTTTATATCCACCAAGTGTAGGTTATCTAGTGATAGTTATTTTTAACACCCATGTTTGGTTTTCTAAATCCATACAGAGGAGGAATAGATAAAATCCATAAAATTCAAAAGTCAAAATTGCACCAAAAGATGTGATTATTATCAAGCACATCTCCTATCTTAGTTGAAGCTCAAAATCCTTAATTTTCCTCATGATAGATTCAATGTCCATTGGGGTGTGATAGCCTAGTAGACTAGGGTAGGAGGTCTCATATTTTTAAAAATATATTTATAGTGCCAACCTACTTTCTTACATAAATACCCAATCTTTGTAGTAGACCAATGACTCTGTAAGTGGTCCTAAGGAATAGGGAACACATTGTGGGAAGGTAGGTTAGTTTAATTATATTACATATATAACCATCATGAGATGGTATTTGTACTTCAATATTTAACCTAAATTTGTGCGGATAGGGTGAATTATCTAGAGTCTTTAATGTATAAAAAAAAATTGTCTTGATAAATTGATTTGACTATCTTGTTTTGGATAAAGATTATTCATCTTGGTGCCACCTTCATTTCCCCCACCTAATTTTATTCCTATGTCTTTTCACAACTTCTAAATTCCCAATTCTTAATTTCTTTTAGAAATGCTTAGAATAAGATTATTTTAGTTCATCTATCATTAGAATAGAAGCGACATCTTTGAGTGGTTATGACATACTTTCTTAATCATTGCCTTATCTTTCCTAGATTTCCCTTGGTTATAATTGAGATTTTGAGTTAATTTTTCACCCTTTATATAGACCATGTAATTCCATTTATTTTACATTTCCTTTGAGTTTTTCCATTATTTATTGATTATGTATTATTACTTCTCTTTCATTAATGTTGTTTACATTTCTATTCATTTTCCATCTTTGTTTGACTATGGATTATTACTTCTCTTACATTGATTTTGGTTCCATTATTTCACTATCATATGTCCTTGGTTTGATTTAGTTTGTTACTTACGTAGGGTGCATTTTTTGAGTCTATCAGTCATTTAGTAGATTTTCCTTTTTAATTACCTGACTTACTCTCATTTTATCTATTTTTCTTGGTATTTTGGTTCTAAGTTAGCATTTGTCACCTCAACTTACCAAATTTCCAAGTGAGTTATTTAGTTATGTAAGTGTTCATTTATTTTTATTTTCATGCATTTGTTTATTTTTTCTCTTTAGCCTTGTATCCTTAGGGTTTATCCAAAGCAGTTAATGTGACCTCCATGATCAAGACTAAAAATACAACAAACAACCATTCAATGATAAAGGTATGTATATGGAACTTTATATTATTTTCAAGAAATCTCCTTTTATCATTTATTTTTTATTTTTTGATACAATTTATTAGATCATCATTATGTGTTACCATGTTCTTTATCTAAGCACAATCCCATGTTACAACTGCATGACATGCAACGAGCTTTGAGTGGGGAATATGTATATACACAATATTTTTTTAAAACTTTATCATTTAATGAGGCTTTCTCTCTTGTAAGAATATGTCGAGCTTCAATCTCTCTAAGTGCATGCCTTAAAGGGTGTACTGGGAAAGGGTTAGGTAGACCATTGGTGTTTCACAAGATTTTTGATAAACTCTATCATTACCTAAATCCATTACAAATCTTTATTATCTAGCTCCCCAAGCAATCTAAACCCCATTCACACATTTTCCTAAGCATTTATCCTTTCAAGTATCCCCTAATTAAACAAATATCTTCTTTTTATACTAAGTCATCTAGGTTGATCTTGTTAGAAAAGATTAAGCACATGTTATGAAACTATGTTAGTCTAGCCAACTTAGCTTGAGGCCTAAAAATAACATTTTATAACTAACAGGATCGAGTTGGCTGATCTTGTTAGCTAAAATTATGGAAGGGTTAAGTATTATCCATTGTTATAAATACAAGTCTCAATTCAATCCAGTAGAGAGAAACATTCATTTTCACATCATTATAGTTCACAATTCTATTAAATCTACATTTGAAGGAGCCATTACTTAGGGTTTGCCTTAAAGATAAGATTACTTATCTTGTTGGAAGTCTTGGATGCAAAGTAGACGTCTTTTTGCCTAGACCTGATTTCTATAGTGTGACATTTATAAATCCCAAACAACCTCTTGCAAAGCACCATTATTCAAAGGAGAGATTTAAACTCGATAAGTTCACCAAAGATAAGTATTCCTAACTTTTAGTATTTCATTTGATAGATAGATATTGTATAATTAATATGTGTTATGAATGTATAACTTCTTATTTAGACTACCTTTATGCTTAAACTTAGTGTAGATATAGTGTTTTGTTTGCTTTCCATATTTCATTTTAGGTTATCTAGTCCCCCATTTTCCTACCATGATCCCTTGGTTGTTTATTTATGTTTAGCCATCCCCATTTATGCCACAAACTTTGGTGAGCACTATATTAATTTTATTTTATGTACTTAGACCTATCTAGGGTTATTATATGGTATCATTTTCCTAGAGGCTTTGGAACCCTTTCCTTTTGGTGTTGTGTGAAAATATATCCCTTGGTTAGGTTTATAAAATCCAATTTGGTCATCTCCTGATATAAACATGTATTATAATAGATGTTAGTTGATTACTTTATCTGATATTGGATTTACTAAGTCAAATACACTATATCTATCTTAATTTGTTGAATGCACTATCCACTATATTCTTAGTTTTATAGAGTAATAGGGTATTTGAGATGTTAGGACACCCTTGGATGTAAAAACTTTGTGTAGTACCATCTACAACAAATTGATGTCTCAATTACATACATTACAACAAAGTAGTAATAATTACAAGTGTATGGTATGAGTCCCTATTATCTACTAGATTTGCACCCTTGTGAACGTAGTTTCAAGCCTTCAAAATTTGAAGTACCATAGAGACAATACTAGGCTATGGGTGGCCTAATATATGGATTGAATCTCTATATTTTAAGGGCTAACTCCCCTTGATGTATCAGTTAAGCTTTCTACACTACACTACCAGCTTACAAGGAAAACAAAAGGAAGATACACTGAAAGAAAACCTATCTAATTGAGGTGATACACCAAAATATGTCCTTCACTTATCTAATATTCACTAATAAGTATAAATAAAAACATGGACATGATTTCACTTCTCAACTTAAAGTTAATAGAGGCTTAGCTTGATGAATGATCTAAGGCAGTTGATCAATAGGTCTCTCAAAGACACTAAGGAAAGATTACACTTGCCAGACATACAAGATTATTCAATCACATTATGTAACCTATAAGGATGAAATAACACCTATAAATAAGTAAAGAGGAGAGGAAAAATGTGAGGAAGCATTCACTATCACTAACATTCATCTACAAACCATGAACATACACTAGTCACAAGCATTGAGGAGGTATAAATGCTATTTTATTCAATTCAAAGAGTTGAGTAAAAGTGTTTTTATGAGTAGGGACTTACCAAAACCTAGGTTAAGGATGATTATAAATGCCAAAAATAGGATTTCTTATAGAGAAAATGTGAAAGGAGAGATAGAAAGACAACCCAAAAACTAGGAAATGTGACATCCACTTAGTCCTCCTCAAATATTACATAGTAGTTCCTTCATTTTCTCTTTCTTTTCTACTTAAAAATGGTGTATGGGTATAAAAGGACTTGTCTTGAAGGTTTGAAGAAGTCTTGAGCATTGATATCTGAACTTTGACCCATACAATCTCTTATATCTTTGTTTGCCTACCCTTATATTCTTGGTGAAGAGGTCACCTCCTTAAAAATAGGCCTTCAAGGCTTAGTCAAGTTTTCCATCAACTTCCTCCACTTTTTCATGATGTCTACCATCTTAATGTGTTTTTTAGAAGACTTCTTAAATTGCTTTAACTTTGTCCTTTTGATTTGGCATTGGAGGGAAAGAAGGTCCTCAGAGGACAGTTACAAAATTTTCAACATTTGAATCCTTATTTAAATCAAACCTCTAACTTTATATTACTTAATTTGGCATTTAATATGATAAGAAACATCAATCAATCCTTTTAAAGAGTTTTATGCATCAATTTGGTGATTTAACCACTTGACTCCTTTTACAATGAGGTGTAGGAGAGTAGAAACTTGGTTTTGCTTTAAATCAGGTAAATTTCCTCCATGAATGGATTCTCAACATCAGTTTAGACCTAAAAAAAGCCACTTATAACCATCAAACCCTCCAAAAGATGCAATTTTGTTCCATTTGCTTGTTTTTCTACATATTCCTTGTAGCCATAAAAATAGGTAAAACTCCTTGTACAAAAGAGTGTACAAACTATACTAGAAAAATAAACATAATTTTTATGACCCTCTATCCTCTTACAACTCCATGCCAATTTTTAGGATCCAACTCTTAGTGAAAGTGTCTCTTTTATACCATTTCTCTCTCAAATTAGCCCCAATTAGGCCTATAAAGAGAGTTTTGGCCCAAATGGCCACCCACACATATGAAACCTATAAAAAGTGTTTTATTCACTTTAACTAGCCTAATACCATCTTCCATGACAAATTTCAAGTTTTGGAGCCTTGTGTAGATGGGTAAACCATGATCTGACCATTGGTAAGCCTAGATGTTTGTGTATGCTTAAGGGGTAGTTTGAGATGTTTTTCATGAAAATTGTAGGTTTTGGTGCTTTAAAATGACTTGATAATACCTATAACACATTTATACAACTTATTACTTGAGATTTAGGTCTTTTATTGCATGTATAGGCCTTCATCTAGGCTTCTTGGCTTGCAAACTAGGCTTTTCTCAACTTTTGACCAAGTGACCAATTTACAGGGATGGTTTAACAAATTTAGGGACCTGTATAATATTTTGGATGATTATTTATCCTCTATAAATCCCCCATACCTCTTTTTAAATGGTTTATATATCACTCCATAGCTTATACCTTCATAAACAAGATTTAAACTGCATATTTTGCCCTATATATTATGATATTGTACCTACACATGTGAAAAAACACCTTGAAGTGGAGCAAAAGAGAGTTTTTAATGACATTAGGTCCATTTTGAGGTTATATCATTTCATTTTAGGGTGTTAAGAAACACATTTCCTCCATCGGGTCAATTGTAGGGTTTAATAAAGGTTTAGAGAGGCTTACGGTCTTAGCAATGGTTTATAAAGGATAGGGATCCATCTAAAAAATAAATGCCAAGAATTTTTAGCAAGGTGACCCATATAACATCCCCTATGGGCTTTAGTTCCCATGAAAATCCTCATAAAATTTTTGAGTATAAATTTGACCCATTCGAGTTCTTTATCATGTAAAATAGGGTTTTTTATCTTCTTGTTGATTATTTATATAGTTGTGAGACCTAAGGACTAAACTAATGTTATATTATTTAAGTATGGGACCTCCTAAAACACCTAAATCAACCTCAATCTACCATGCGGCTCCTACAAGAAGTTTTATCCTCTATAAACCTACCTCTTGGGTCGAGATGACTGTGTATGAAGGCTAAGAAGGGTCATTTTGGGTCCTAAGGCCTCAAAACACACTCAATAGAAAATAAAACTCTAATTAAACTTTTAATGATCCATGAAATTATTTAAAATGACCCTTAATAAACATTGACCTTCCAAAAGGTCTGAAACCTTAAATTCTCACCATTTGAGGGTTTTTATGCAAACTTTATTTATTGACCCTAGAGGTCTAATTTCTTGAGTTTATCTATTCATCACTAGATCAAAACTAAATTGAAGTCTTCATTATGTTATCTACATCCCATGCTTACTATTAGACATCCAATTCTGGTGAGAAAGATGCTCTCTTTGCTTGTGAGTAGGGTTGTAGGTCTTCAATGAACTGGTTTTAGGTGACTTCCACTGCTTCCTTAGCTTATATGGATAAATTAGATGGAATAAGACCTTTAATATGTCTTTGACACTATCCAAAACTCCATATCACCTTGTGAAAATTTCAAAAGTCCTCACTGCATGTATCACACAAGCTTTCTCATGCACTGTAGTACCTAGACTGACTGTAACTTTATCTTACTTGACTGTAACTTCATTTGACATGTGAGTAACATTTTGATATATATCCTAATCTAAAATACTATTTTTAACCTTAAGTTCAACTTTAAACTCATATGCAATTACATTTTCATTGAAATTTCAACTTCTCACTATTGTACTCTTTCATCTTATTGTCCTTCAAGCTCGGTTAGGCTAAGCTGTAGGTGGTGATTTTTGAGCTCTCAAACTTGAGGGAAGAAGGTGAATAAAATTAAGTCCTTGAACAGGTATGCATATACCTATTTCACCTCTTAACACCTTATGAATATGTGACACTTATACTTCTTCTCACACACATGTCTTCACATGATAACATATAAGCCATCTTAACTGACTGTGATTGTAGACCTCAAAAGTCACTTTGATTTTCTTAGAACTAACCTATTTTTGGTCTTTAATGGAGAATATTCAAGTCATTCTCTATACCCTACTCATCCATAATATACATCTTCTCCTTACCTTCTTGACCTTCACAAAATTTGATGTTGCATAATAGCCTAACTGACTGAGCCAAGATATCATGGTTATAGATACACATTTTATACTTGACTGTAGGTGTAGAAAGCCACTCCACTTACCTTATTGCTCTCAATATGAAAAAATATAATTGATATCATTTGAGTTATTATTGAAAACCACCTACCTTCATGATTCTAACATGATGCTTACTTGAAATATCCTTATTGACTAACTATTGTAGGTGCATATTCTACCCTTTTAGGCATCTGTACAGATAGAGGAAAGATATATGACATGATTGTTAACATGGAAAACATGATGCCATAACCCTCTACTAATTCTAACTCACATTATAAACTTATAAAATCATTCAAATAGCTTCATAAATATGGAAACCAAAACATGGGTTTACCTTAAATACTACTAAAGTACCTTAATCTCTACTAAATAGGGTTTTAAGGTCTTCAAGTATGACTCTGGATTGTACCTTGATGACACTTGAATCATTCTCATCATTTTTTTGTTGACATATCATCCATGAATACTCATGTAGCACTTTCATAACATGTTCCTAAGAGTACACAATCCTTTAGAGGCCTCTCTTAGTTGGTAATATAGTAATACATAGACTTGACTTTGTCTTTTAGGTGTATAAGGCTTAAAATGGATCTCTTATTCCCACAAGTGTCACTATGAAATTAAATACCCCTACATAATTCTTGGATATACTTCATGTTCTTCCACATTTATTTCATTCTCCTCATGACTCTTATGCTCATGTCATTTGCCATTTTGACCTCTACATGCTCATTAGGCCTACAAGTGTTATTTTGAGCTTTAAGGGAGCATAATCTTAGAATTTCATATATAGTGTCTTCCTAAAGTTAATTAAGAATTTATCATCTTTTATAAATATTATAATATCATTTTGACCTCACTAAAATACTCTCATATATTTAGAATCACATTAGACCTACAAATATACCTTATGAAAGGCCCCTCTCACTTAAGCTACCTAAAGAAGGACCCTCTTCAAAATGAAGGTAATTGAACATTTTGTTTTCCGGTAATATGTCTATTATAATTTAAACATGAACTTAATAACCTATGAATATGAATACACTTAGTTGATATATCAGACATGCTTGAAAACTATTAACTTTAACAATCAAGATAGGAAACTAGATTCCTTTCATAAGAATCTTTATCAAGATAAATTACCTGATGAGTACAACATGAAAAAGGTATTATTTTACCCTAAAATCATCCCATTATAACTATTTTTCTCCATTGATTTTTGAAGTGAAGAAACAGAGATAAACTTGGACCCTATCTAGATGAATAGGACATAATCACCCTCTTATACTCTTAGTGATTGTTCATAAAAATGGGAAGATGAATATGACAACCAATGCCACAAACTTTAAGTTCATTAGGGTAGCTATCATTTCATAATATATTTGGACTGAAGGAGAAAAATAAGAGGAATCATAAAATGAGGAATATGATTAAAGTTCTTGAAGTGCAAGTCAGATCTCTTGAGGGGAGTTTGTCAGGGAAATCCATGAAAGAGGAAAAGGAGAATCAAGAACTTATCAAGTCTATGGAAGAGAAAGCATGTATATTGAAATATTACATGGCCAAAATGGATAAGGAGGATAAGGATACCATCAAATATCTCAAAATTTAATTAGAGGATACAAGTTCAAGCATGAGAGTTAAAGTAGATGAATGTGCTCAATTAAAGACTAATCTTGTTTCTCTAAAGGATGAACATGAAAAGGTCATAATTAAGATAGGAAATATTGAAGAGTTACAAAAGAAATCAAAACAAGACAAAGTGGATCATAGCATGAAAGACAACAAGTCCTATCAGGTGAAGAGCAAAATGAAGAAACCAATCAAATAGCCAAATGTTTCAACGTATGCAAGATATTTTATGGGCCATTATTTATTTGTCATCTTGTTGGTCATAGGGAAAAGGACTATGTAATAAGAATCAATCAGTCAAAGGGAGATCACTTCCATATTCAAAAAAAAGGTATGGCAAACATTGTTTGCTATAGTTATCAAAGAGTTGGTCACATTGCTAGGTTCTATAAGCAAGGACCATCAAGTCAAGATAAGTTTAATCAGGCTCCTAGACTGAAAGAAAGAAGACAAGCTAGACATATCAATGTAATGATATATTCATCCTAGGATCATTGTTATTCATGAAATCAATTTAGCCACATTTCTAGAAAATATAAGAGGAGAAGAAATTAGTTAAAGAAAAATCACAATCATCATCAAGCAAAAGGTATGAATGATCTTATTTGTTTCAGATGTCATAGAGTTGATCACACTACTAGGTGTTGCAAGAATAGGTTAAATGAGTTTTGAAATCAAAATAAGGTGTATGGATCCCCTAGTGTGTAAATAAGAGGTCATAAATGGTTGTGGAAACCTAAGCCTATTAGGAGAGATCAAATTGAGACCAAAGATGGTTTGTTTGCCATGATAAACATGAAAGAAAGTTAAGATTTTACGTTGTCTACATTTTTTGACAAGTCTAAAGCAAAGAATGAATTTAAGGACCCATTCAAAGTAAATTTGGTGATGAGTCAAGACTACAATTCAAATGAAAGTATGGAGATATGGTAATCTCTTGAGTTTTGGGATGTTTAATCTCACTATGTCAAGGGGGTGTCTCTCTCTAAGATTCAAGGAGACATTTGGCAAGCAAGAGGAAGCATGGTGGATTCCAATCGAGCTTTGGTTGATGTTTTAGGATAATAATATTATTTGAATATATGTTTGGCTAAAGGGGAGATAACTCAGTTAGCTTGAGTGGCTTGAAAAAGATGTGCATGATGTGAGGGGGAACATATCTGAAGATGTCTGCTACAATTGTGAATTCAAGAAGATTGATATGATGACTTGATCAAACCAAGTCATTTTTTTTGACAAGGTATTAAATCTTCATGCATGAACAAAGATATATTATGATTTTTGTAGATATATAGGTCAAAGGATCAAAGAATCCCAAGTTTAGATTGGTGTATGTTAAAGAACATATGACATGAGATGAAGCTTAATGTTAGGGGGAACTTTCTAAGCTATGTGAGCATTTTATCAGGTCCAAGGATCAAATAAGTCTAAGTTCAAATTGGTGCATGTCAAAGGGGGAACAATTGATTCATATGCTTGAAAGTATGTAAGTATCATGAGCATCTTAAATAGTATTTGAATGCATACTTGATGTTGAGAAATGATTGTTGGCATGTTGAGGAAGAGATCCTTTGTCATTAATGTCTAAGGAGGAGAAAGATCAGAATGAAGAAGTTCAAATGAGTAAGAAATCATTATGAGGGTGTTTTTCCATCAATGACAAAGGGAGAGATTGTTAAGCATGGTCATTGATTTTAGGTTGTCATTGATGTCAAAGAGAGCATGATTCAATAGTGCATTAATGACAAAGTGTTTAGATTGATGGTTTGGAGAGTGTTTGCCCAGTTAAGTAATTAATGGATGATATTAATGGTATGGTCATATTATAGAGACCCTATGGGATGTTATAAATAATTATATAAGTGAACATAATTCATCAAAATAGTCATATGAAGGTCTAAGCTTAAGTAGTCATCTTGAAAAATAAATCTGAGTGAGTAGATTGATGATGTCATATTTCACACGTGTGAAGGTTTCAAGAGAAGTCTGATACATGGATGGATTTCCCTATGTGAGGAGATCATATGGTTCAAGTTTTTAGTTTAGACATGGAGTGTAGAAAAATTTATTAAGGTACAAAGTTGGATTCTCAGATAGAGTTCAACAAAGTTCAATAAGTTCCCATACTTAGCCAATTTTGTGAAATTAAAGATCTACTTTGAGCGTTTAATCAAATCATAGATCTAATGATGAGCAGTGATAAGATAATCATCTAATGAAATTCATGATATTTTTATAAGAATATCAATGGTGCATATTTATTCAATATGTCAAAGGATGCTCAGAAGGCACACGGGGCTGCCAAGTGGTCAAAGTTCATTGAAGTCAAATAGTCAATGTGCTTAGAAGGCACGTGAGGGTACCAAATGTCTTAATCATGAAAGCGTGGATCTAAGATAAATAGTGAGAATTATAGGTAAAGAATAGAATATTATTGAGGAGATC
This sequence comes from Torreya grandis, assembly GCA_037957365.1. NCBI lineage: Eukaryota > Viridiplantae > Streptophyta > Pinopsida > Cupressales > Taxaceae > Torreya > Torreya grandis. The sequence goes on along the minus strand of JARHVA010004028.1, from coordinate 1,175,822 downwards.
AATGGATCATGTTTGATCAAGATAAGTGAGGGCATGAGATGATGATAAAGTGTTTGATGTTTAACTAGTGACCGTTGGCATTTGAATTAGCAAAGGGAAAAACTAGTCGGTAATATTTTGATAATTTATTTTGATATAGGATGAATTTAAATTTTAAATAAAATGAAAATTTATAAAGGACTTTAAGGCACATGTAGAAAATTTATTTATAAGGTCTGACTATTTGTACAGTCAAAGTTATTAAGCTCCAAAGTTGATTGTGTGTTTGACCATGGTCTATAAGTGATCTAAGAAGGATATTTGAGTTGTTATTAATAGTTTATTGATGTTTCAAGATGAAATAACTAATAGATAGTGTTTTAGACTCCATGAATACTATATTTATGGATTTTTGAAGTTTGAAAAATCCATATTCAATGTGAATAATTGATTAGAAGTTGACTATGTTTATTGAATACACTAGTAGTTTGAGTGACCATCTTACTGAGGTAAGTTGATGGTGTTATGCAAAAAATTGAAGAATAAAAACATATGTAGATGTTATTTAATTATATAAGGATTATGATAAGTCATTGGTTTTCATAGTTTTCCCTTGATTAGTTGTGGAGAGTCAAAATGGTTTGACTATATTTTGACTGTGTGACCAGTCTGATTGGTCATTGTGAGAGAGTTGATTTGAGTGCTTAGAGCCAATATTGAAGTGTATAAAGCACATGGAGGTGTATAAATAGGTCTTAAATATTTCATCCATGTGATATAATCATATGGATATGTGAAACATTTGAGTGTTTGTTTTATAAGTTTGAGATTGTGTTTTTTGTGTATGAAGGCCTAAAGAGAGAGGAAACCTAATTGGTAGGTTCAAGTGGTGACTTGGTGTTCCAGGTGCCATGGACCCATATGAGAGTGAGAAATGGTATATTTTAGATATATTTGATGTGTTTGAATCATTGTTAAATTATTAAAGTGGTCTAAGTAGTCTCACATGTAATGTGTGAGTATGCAGGCCTAATTTTTTTAGGTCTCACCAAGACCTAATGGTGGTTTGGGGATAATGAGGTATTAGCCAACCTAAGGAGTGTGTGGTTATCACACATAACATGTGTATAGACCTATTTTAAGTGTGGTTCAAATATTTAAATAATATTTTCTGACCAATATGAGTTAAAGGAAAAGAGTGGTATAAGTACAAGGTCTAATTAGATAAATTATGTTAGTTGTTTGTGTGCAGATTCAAGTGAAGAACAAAACATTTGAAAGATAAGGTATAGTTTAGTTAGGACCATAAGAGTATGAAAAATATCAAGCATTTTTATTTGATCGATTTTATTTAGGAAGACACATAAGTAATTGGACCTAATGAGCCTAAAACAAGTAGTTTGAGCAAGTTAGCCCTAAAGGCAGCTTGAGAGAGATTGGAGGTGAAGAGTGTAGACATAGGTGATCATCATAAGTTGAAGAGTAGTAATAGGTTTCTAAGGTGATCTATTCAGGTATCTAAGTGGGTACTTGGTTTCCTAGGGGGTTGGTTCCTCCTTGTAAGGTAGAGCTTGTTAAAGGTCTAGTTGTTGGGGATGCTCATCTAGATAGGGGAAGTTGCTCCTTATGGGATTGATGTCTCACTAAATAAAGGGATGGGTATTCCTTAATCAATTGGTATTATTCTAAATGTTGTATCTTGTTTTATAGGACTGTAGTCCATCTTTTAAAGTTCAATGGGTTTTATCCCCAAAGAGGATTCCCCTCATATATGATGTGTTCATGTGATGTATGCTCTTATGTATGCTTTGGATGTGCATGATTTCATGTTTATGTTACTTGATAAATTTTATGTATGTTGAATATTTAAGATTTGGGAATATAACTGGATTATCTTGCATCACTGATTCACCCCCCTCTTAGTGATTGTACCTCTAATAATTGGTATCAGATCAGGACCTTCTATGCAAGTTTAACCACTTGAAGGTGATTAAAGGTATAATATGAGTGAAAAGATAATCATGTTTGATGAATAATTTTGTTAAAATAATGAGGAAGAAGAAGTTGATCTAGAAGTTAAAGTCATGAGTGCACTTGGTGAATTGAAGGAGTAAAAGAAGAGGAATCATAAAATGAGGAATATGATCAAAGGTCTTGAAGTGCAAGTCAGATCTCTTGAGGGGAGTTTGTCAAGAAAATCCATGAAAGAGGAAAAGGAGAATCAAGAACTGATCAAGTCTATGGAAGAGCAAGCATGTAGATTGAAAGATGACATGGACAAAAGGGATAAGGAGGAAAAAGAGAATCAAGAACTGATCAAGTCTATGAAATAACAAGCATGTATGTTGAAATATGACATGGAAAAAAGGTCTAAAGAGGATAAAGAGACCATAAAAGATCTTAGAATTCAATTAGAGGCTACAAGTTCAAGCATGAGACCTAAAGTATATGAATGTGCTCAACTCAAGACTAATCTTGTTTCTCTAAAGGATGAGCATGAAAATGTCATAATCAAGATAGGTAAGCTTGTAGAAGAACAAAAGAAATTAGAACAAGATAAAATGGATGGTATCATGGAAGACAACAAGTTAGATCAGGTCGAGAGCAAAATGAATAAACCAATCAGATAACCAAATGCTTCAAGGTATGTAAAATATTTTATGGGCCATTGTTTTGTTTGTCATCTTGTTGGTCATAGGGCAAAAGACTATGTAAGAAGGAGCAATTAGTCAAAGGGAAATTAGTGCCATATTCAAACAAAAGGTATAAAAGACATTGTTTATTACAATTGTCAAAGAGTTGGTCATTTTGCTAGGTTCTACAAGCAAAGAACATCAAGTCAAGATAAGTATAATCAGGCTCCTAGAGTGCAAGAAAGAAGAAAAGCTAGATAGATCAATGTAATGAGATATTCATCCTGGGATCATTTCTCTGCATGCAATCAGTTTGGCCACTTTATTAGAGAATGTAAAAAGAAAATAAAGCAATCAAAGAAAAACCACAATCATCATCAAGAAAAAGGTATGAATGATCATGTCTATTTTAGATGTCATAGAGTTGGTCATATTGCTAGGTGTTGTAAGAAGAGGTTGAATGAGTTTTCAAAGTAAAGTAAGGTGTATGAAGCCCCTAGTGTGAAAGGAAGAGGTCACAAATGGTTGTGGAAACCTAAACCTATTAGGAGAGATCAGATTGAGACCAAAGATGGTTTGTTTGCCATGACAGACATGAAGGAAAGTCAAGATTTCCTATTATCTACATTTGTTAACAAGTCTAAAGCAAAGAATGAATTCAAGGGTCCATTCAAAGTAAATTTGGTGATGAGGCAAGACTGTTATTCAAATAAGAGTATGGTGATATGGGAATCTCTTGATTTTTAGGATGTTTAGTCTCACTATGTCAAAGGGGTGTCTCTCTCTAAGCTTCAAGGAGACACTTGATAAGTAAAAGGAAGCATGGTGGATTTCAGTTGAGATTTGTTTGATGTTGTAGGATAAGAATATCATTTGAAGATATGTTTGGCTAAAGGGGAGCTAACTCAGTTATCTTGAGTGGCTTAACAAGATGTGCATGATGTGTGGGGGAGCATATGTAAATATGATTTAGTAATGATAAAAGTGTGAATATGTCTACTACAGTTCTGAATTTATGAAGATTTATATGATGACTTGATCAAACCAAGTCATGTGTTTTGACAAGGTATTAAATATTCATTCATGAAAAAAAAGAGCTTATGAGTTTTCTAGATAGACAGGTCCAAGGATTAGAGAAGCCCAAGTTCAGATTAGTGTATGTCAAATAAAAAATGACATGAGATGGAGCTTACTTTTAGGGGGAGTTTTCTAAGCTCTGTGAGCAGTTTGTCAGGTTCAAGGATCATAGAAGTCCAAGTTCAAATTGGTACATGTCAAAGGGGGAGAAATTGATTCATGTGTTTGAAAGTATTTAAGTATCCTAAACATCTTAAATAGTATTTAAATTCATATTGATGTTGATAAATGATTATTGGCATGTTGAGGAAGAGACCCATTGTCATTAATGTCAAAGGGGGAGAAAGATCAGAATGAAGAAGTTCAAATGAGTAAGAAGTCATTTTGAGGGTGTTTTTATATCAATGACAAAAGTGGGGATTGTTGAGAATGGAAATTGATGTTAGGTTGTCAATGATGTCAAAAAATAGTATGAATCAATAGTGCATTAATGATAAAGTGATCAGATTGATGGTTTGGAGAGTGATTGCCCATTTAAGTAATTAATGGATGATATTGATGGTATGGTAATGTTGCATAAACCTTATGGGATGTTATGAGTGATTAGAGTGCTTATTTAAATTATAAAAATAGTCATATGAATGTCTAAGCTCAAGTAGCCATCTTGTCAGATAAAGCAGAGTGAGCAGATTGATGATGTCATAGTTTACACATGTGAAGGTTTTAGGAGTAGTTTGATATATGGATGGATTCCCTTATGTGAGGAAATTATATGGTTCAAGGTTTTAGTCTAGACATGGATCATAGAAAAATTTATTAAGGTGAAAATTTGGCTTCTCAGATAGAGTTCAATAATTTCCCATACTTAGCCAATTTTATGATATTAAAGATCTTAGATGAGCATTTAATCAGATCACAGATCTAATGATGAGCATTTAATCAGATCAATGATCTAATGATGAACATTTAATCTAACCAAATAATGATCTAATAGAGAACATGATATTTTTAGAATAATATCAATGATGCATGTTTAGTCAAGATGTCAAATGATTTTCAAAAGGCACACGGGATTGCCGAGTGACAAAAGTCCATTGAAGTCAAATAGTCAATGTGCTCAGAAGACACACGAGGGTGCCAAGTGTCTTAATCATAGAAGTGTGAATTTAAGATCAATGGTGAGAATTGTAGGTAAATAATAGGCTACTCTTGAGGAGATTGATAGGCTACATTTGATCAATCTGAGTGAGGGAATGTGATGATGACAAAGTGTCTGATATTTAATCAGTGACCGTTGGCATTTGAATTAGCAAATAGAAAAATCAATCTATAGTATTTTGCTAATATTTTTTGATATAGGATGAATTTGAAGGTGATGTAAATGGAAAAGTTTTAAATGAATCTAAGACACATCCATAATTTTGATTTATAAGGTTTGAATGTTTATACAATCAAAGTTATTGAGCTCCAAAGTTGACTGTGTTTGACCATGGTCTATAAGTGATCTGAGAAGAGTATTGGAGTTGTTCTTGATAGTGTCTTGATGTTTAAAGATGAAATAAATATTAGAGAGTGTTATATACTCCATGAATACTATATTTATGGATTTTTTAGGTTTGAACAATCCATATTTAGTGTAAACAATTACTTATAAGTTGACTATGTTTGTTGAATACACTGACAATTTGAGTGACCATCTTACAGAGGTAAGTTGAAGGTGTTATGAGTAGAATTGAAGAATAAAATGAGTATTGAGATGTTATATAAGTATCTAATGATTATTAGAAGGAATTGGTTGTCAAAATTTTCCCCTACTCAGTTATGGAGATTCAAAATGGTTTGACTATATTTTGACTATGTGTGACCAGTCGAAGTGGTCACTCTGAGAGAGTTGATTTGAGTGCTTAGAGCCTGTGTTGAAGTATCTAAAGCACATGGAGGTGTATAAATAGGTCATAAAGGTTTCACCCATGTGATCTAATCATATGTATATGTAAAATATTTGAGTGTTTACTTCATAAGTTTGAGATTATGTTTTTTGTGTATGAAGACCTAAAGAGCGAGGAGACCTAATTGGTAGGTTCAAGTATTGAGTTGGTGTTCCAAGTGGCATGGAACCATATAAGAGTGATAAATGGGATATTGGAGACATGTTTGATGTGTTATAATCATTGTTAAAGTATGAAGGTAGTATGATTATTCTCACATTTAATGTGTGAGTATGTAGGCCAAATAGTTTTAGGTCTCACAAAGGCCTAATGGTGGTTTGGGGTTAATGAGTTATTAGCCAACCTAAGGAGTGTGTGGTTGTCACATGTAAAATGTGTATGGTCATATTTTAAGTTTTTTTCAAATATTTAAATCATCTTGGTTGACCAAGATGGGTTAAAGGAAGAGAGTGGTATAAATACAAGGTCTAATTGGAATAATTGTGTTAGTTATGCATGTGTAGATTCAAGCGAAGAAGATAACCTTTGAAAGAGAAGGTATAAGTTAGTTAGGAACATTAGAGTGTCAAAAATATAAAACATTTTTATCTAATCAAGTTGATATAGGATTACACATAGTTTATTGGACATAATGAGCCTAGAAGAGGTAGTTTGAGCAAGTTAGCCCTAGAGGTAGCTTGAGAGAGATTAGAGGTGAAGAGTGAAGATAGAGGTGATAATCATTAGTTGAAGAGTAGAAATAGGTGTTCAAGGTGATTTTTTAGGTAGCTAAGTGGGTGATTTTTTGTATAGGGTTTTGGTTCCTCCATGAAAGGTAAAGCTTGTTAAAGGTCTAGTTGTTGTGGGTGCTCAACTAGACAGGGGCAGTTGTTCCTTGTGGGATTGGTGTCTCACTAAAATAAGGGATGGGTGTTATTTGATTAGTTGGTGCTAGTCTAAATGTTGGATCTTTTTTACAGGATATTAGTCTATCTTGCAAGGTTTAGTGGGTTTTATCCCCCAAGAGGGTTTCCCACATATATGATATGTTCATGTGATGTATGCTTTGGATGTATGTGCTTTCATGTTTATGTTACTTGATCAAGTTGAAGTATGCTGAATATTTAAGAGTTGGGAATTGAATTGGATTATCTTGCATCACTAAATAACCCCTTAGTGATTGTACCTCTAAAAATTGGTATCATATCAGGACTTTCTATGCAAGTTTAACCACTTGAAGGTGATCCAAGGTACAATATGAGTGAAAATATTATCATGTTTGATGAATAAGTTTGTTATGATAGCGAGGAAGAAGTTGATATCATGAGTGCACTTGGTGAACTGAAGGAGCAAAAGAAGAGGAATCATAAAATGAGGAATATGATTAAAATTATTAAAGCGCAAGTCAAATCTCTTAAGGGGAGTTTGTCAGGCAAATCCATGAAAGAGGAAAAGGAAGATCAATATCTGATCAAGTCTATGGAAGAACAAGCATGTAGATTGAAAGATGACATGGACAAAAGGGATAAGGAGGAAAAGGAGAATCAAGAATTGATCAAGTCTATGGAAGAGCAAGCATGCAAATTGAAAGATGACATGGCCAAAAGGGCTAAGAAGGATAAGGAGACCATCAAACATCTTAGAATTCAATTAGAGGCTACAAGTTCAAGCATGAGAGCTAAAGTAGATGAATGTGCTAAATTAAAGATTAATCTTGTTTCTTTGAAGGATGAGCATGAAAAGTTCATAATCAAGATAGGTAAGCTTGAATAAGAATAGAAGAAATTAGAATAAGACAAATCAGATGGTAGCATGAAATACAAGAAGTTAGATCATGTCAAGAGAAAAATGAAGAAACTAATCAAACAACCAAATGCTTCAAGGTATGCAAAATATTTTATGGGCCATTTTTTTGTTTGTCATCTTGTTGGTCATAGGGAAAAGGACTATGTAATAAGAAGTAATTAGTCAAAGGGAGATCACTACCATATTCAAACAAAAGGTATGGAAGATACTGTTTACTAGAGTTATCAAAGAGTTGGTCACATTGCTAGATTCTACAAAAAAAGACCATCAAGTCAAGATAAGTTCAACTAGGCTCTTAGAGTGCAAAAAAGAAGACAAGCTAGACATATCAATGTAATGAGATATTCATCTAAGGATCATTCTTATGCATGCAATCAGTTTGGCTACATTGTTAGAAAATTTAAGAGGAGAATAATTCAATCAAAACAAAATCACAATCATCATTAAGAAAAAGGTATGAATGATCTTGTTTGTTTCAGATGTCATAGAGTTGGTCACATTACTAGGTGTTGCAAGAATAGGTTGAATGAGTTCTAAAAGTAAAATAAGGTTTATGTATCCCCTAGTATGTAAGGAAGAGGTCACAAATGGTTATGGAAACCTAAGCCTATTGGGAGAGATCAAATTGAGACCCAAGATGGTTTGTTTGCCATGATAGACATGAAAGAAAGTCAAGACTTTTTGTTGTCTACATTTATTGACAAGTCTGAAGCATAGAATGAAGTCAAGCATCCATTCAAAGTCAATTTGGTGATGAGGCAGGACTACAATTCAAATGAGAGTATGGAGATATGGGAATCTCTTGAGTTTTGGGACTTTTAATCTCACTATGTCAAAGGGGTGTCTCTCTCTAAGATTTAAGGAGACATTTGATAAGCAAGAGGAAGCATGGTGGATGCTAGTTGAACTTTGGTTGATGTTGCAGGATAAGAATATCATTTAAAGATATGTTTGACTAAAAAGGAGCTAACTCAGTTAGATTGAGTGGCTTGAAGAAGATGTGCATGATGTGAGGGAGAACATATATGAATATGATTTAGTCATAATAAAAGTGTGAAGATGTCTACTACAATTGTGAATTCAAGAAGACTAATATGATGACTTGATCAAACCAAGTCATGTGTTTTGACAAGGTATTAAATCTTCATGCATGAGAAAAGAGAGCTTGTGAGTTCTATAGATAGATAGGTCCAAGGATCAAAGAAGTCCAAGATTATAATGGTGTATGTGAAAGAATAGATGAAATGAGATAGATCTTAATGTTAGGGGGAGCTTTTTAAGCTCTATGAGTAGTTTGTCAGGTCTGAGGATCAGAGAAGTTCAAGTTTAGATTGGTGCATGTTAAAGGGGGATTAATTGATTCATATGCTTGAAAGTATGTAAGTATCCTAAGAATCTTAAATAGTATTTTAATGCATACTTTATGTTGATAAATGATTGTTGGCATGTTGAGGAAGAGACCCTTTGTCATTAATGTCAAAGGGGGAGAAAGATCAAAATGAAGAAGTTCAAATGAGTAAGAAGTCATTCTGAGGGTGTTTTGCCATCAATGAAAAAGGGGGAGATTAATGAGCATGGTCACTAAAGTTACATTGTCATTGATGTCAAAGAGAGCATGATTTAATAGTGAATTAATGACAAAGTGATCAGATTGATGGTTTGGAGAGTGTTTGCCCAATTAATTAATTAATAGATGATATTGATGGTATGATTATGTTGCAGAGACCCTATGGGATGTTATGAGTGCTTATACAAGTGAATAGAATTCATTAGAATGATCATATGAAGGTCTAATCTCAAGTAGTCATATTGATAGATAAAACTAAGTGAGCAAATTGATGACATCATATTTCACACGTGTGAAGGTTTCAGGAGCAGTTTGATAATGGATGGATTCCCCTAAGTGAGGATATCATATGGTTAAATTTTTTGGTCTGGACATGAAGTGTATAAAATTTTATTAAGGTGTTAAGTTGGATTCTTAGATAGAGTTCAATAGAGTTCAACAAGTTCCCATACTTAGCCAATTTTTTGATATCAAAGATCTATGATGAATGTTTAATCAGATCACAGATCTAACAACATGCATTTAATCTGACTAGATAATGACCTAATGGAATGCATTATTTTTTTAGAAGAAGATAAATTGTGTGTATTTACTCAATATGTCAAAGGATGCTCAGAAGGTATGTGGGGCTACCAAGTGGTAGAAGTTCATTGGAGTCAAATAGTCAATGTGCTCAGAAGGCATATGAGGGTGCCAAGTGTCTTAATCATGGAATCATAGATCTAAGATAAATAGTGAGTGTTGTAGGTAAAGACCAAGATACTCTTGAGGAGATAAATGGAGTGTGTTTGATCAATCTAATCAAGGGCATGAGATGATGACAAAGTGTGTGATGTTTAACCAATGACTGTTGGCATTTGAATTAGCAAAGGGAAAAACTAGTCTAAATATTTTGCTATTATCTTTTGATCTAGGATGAATTTGAAGGTTATGTAAATTGAAAAATTGTAAATGACTCCAAGTCACATATAGAAACTCTAGTTAGAAGGTTTGAATGTTTTTAAAGTTAAATTTATTGAGATCCTAAGTTGAATATGTGTTTGACCATGGTTTGTAAGTGATCTGAGAAGGATATTTGAGTTGTTCTTCATAATGTCTTGATGTTTCAAGATGAATTAACTATTGGAGAATGTTTTAGACTCAATGAATGATATATTTATGGATTTTTTAAGTTTGACCAATCCATCTTTAGTGTAAATAATTGCTTATAAGTTGATGATGTTTGTTGAATGCAATGACAGTTTGAGTGACCATATTACAAAGGTAAGTTGAAGGTGTTATGAGCAGAATTGAAGAAGAAAATGAGTATGGATGTGTTATATATGTCTCTAAGGCTTATGATAAGGAATTTTTTTCATAGTTTTCCCCTAATCAGTTGTGGAGAGTCAAAATGGTTTGACTGTATTTTGACTATGGGTGACCAGTCTGAGTGGTCATTCTAAGAGAGTTGATTTGAGTGCCTAGAGCCTATGTTGAAGTGTCTAAATCACATGTAGGTGTAGAAATAGGTCTTGAAGGGTTCACCCATTTGATTTAATTTTATTTATATTTGATATATTGAGTGTATGCTTAATAAGTTTGAGACTATGGTTTTTTTGTATGAAGGCCTAAAGGGCGGGGAGACATAATTATTAGGTTCAAGTGTTGAGTTGGTGTTTTAGGTGGTATGGACCCATATCAAAGTGATAATTGGGCTATTATATATAGGTTTTATGTGTTTTAATCATTTTTAAAGGATGAAGGTGGTCTAAGTAGTCTCACATGTAATGTGTGAGTATGTAGGCCTAATTGTTTTAGGTCTCACCAAGACCTAATGGTGGTTTGGGGATAATGAGGTATTATATGGCATAAGGAGTGTGTGTTTATCATATATAACATGTGTATGGACCTATTTTAAGTGTGTTTCAAATATTTAAATAATATTTTATGACCAAGATGGGTTAAAGGAAGAGAGTGGTATAAGTATAAGGTCTAATTGGACTAATTGTGCTAGTTATACATGTGCGGATTCAAGTGAAGAAGAATATCTTTGAAAGAGAATGTACAGGTCAGTTAAGACCATTATAGTGTGAAAAATATTATACATGTTTATTTTATCAAGTTAATTTAGGAGGATACATATGCCATTAGACTTAATGAGCCTAGAAGAGATAGTTTGAGCAAGTTAGCCCTTGAGGCAACTTGAGAGAGATTGGAGGTGAAGAGTGTAAATAGAGGTGATCATCATCAGTTGAAGAGTAGAAATAGGTGTTGAAGGTGATATATTAAATTATATAAGTGGGTTATTGGTTGAATAGGGGGTTGGTTCTTCCTTGCAAGGTAAATCTTGTTAAAGGTCTAGTTGTTGTGGGTGCTCAACTAGACAGGGGCAGTTGCTCCTTGTGGGATTGGTGTCTCACTAAACTAAGGGATGGGTGTTCCTTGATTAGATGGTGATGGTATAAGTGTTGAATTTTTTTTATAGGAATGTATTCCATCTTGTAGGCTTTAATGGGTTTTATCCCCTAAGAGGGTTTCCCATATAATGATGTGTTCATGTGATGTATGCTCTTATGTATACTTTGGATGTATGTGATTTCATATTTATGTTAATTGATCAAGTTCATGTATGATAAATAGTTAATATTTGGGAATTGAATTGGATTATCTTGCATCTATGATCCACCTCCCCCCTCTTAGTGATTATACCTCTAACAGAAATAACCTGAAACAAGTTAAGAGGTGCCTATAAAAGCACATAGCCATAATGACAAAAACCTTAAATTCATCAAATTTACCTTAAAATCTACTAATCAAGGTTTTTGATGACCATTTTAAAGACATTAAAAGAATAATATAATAACCAATAGGGAAAACAACATGACAAGAAAAGTTTTGAGTTATAGGGGTGACATTTTGACCTGTGAGGTTAAAATTGTTAACATTTTAGTGACTCAACTAGGAAACATGCCTACTATGCTTATGAACCAGACAATTGACATATATTTTGGACTCATGATATGACTCTTACATTCTAAAATTAACACTAACAAATCTGAATAATGACTACAAGACTCTTTACTTGAAATAAGATAACTGCTTCTCCTCCAAAAATAAGGAAAGAAAACACACTAAACAAGGGAAACTAACTAACAAGACACATGTGCAAGCTAAGAACTTATTTGAAACAAAACAAAACAAAACTAATGTTTCAGACAACACTTGGAGGAAAGATAAACTAATTACAACTAACCTAGAAAAAATCCTCCTCCAGGATCAAAAGGAAAGTGTTTTGGATCACTTCCTTCATGAAGTATGCAATGATGTATAAAAACATATTTGATTGACTTATTACTTGGCTAAGGAAAAATCTTGACTACCAACATATTTGACTTATCTTATAGTAGATCTAAAACATTAAATAAATTTCTAATGAACACATATTGGTCCTCTACCTTTTGTAGTTGTCCTTCTTTGGCAATGGTCTCCAAGATGGCCAGATATTAGTTTTCAAGACTTGTTTCATCATGAACTTCATATGAATAATTTAATTAGCTTACCAAGACCTTAGTATTATCCTGAGGGCTTTCAACTTGTCCATCATTATCTCCAAAAGAGAGAGTTTATTGTTACTTAAGAAATTGTGGCCAAAAGAGACCCTCATTGTCTTCCAAGAGTACATCAATGTCTACAAATGGAGTGAGAAGCTAATAACCTATGTTAAAGATTTCAAAAAAATCATCATCTAGTGAGACTGCCTCTTGAAATGATAAATTTTCAAGATTATCTCTCTCAATCCTATTGATTGGCTCACCAAAATTACCTCCTATTGCCTTACTCAAGTTATAATCACCTGGGAGAAGTGAGTATCCTAATTCCAAAGTTTCAAATAAGTCTTCAATATGCTCTTGACTGATACAAGGGAGATCAAGGCAAAGATTTAACTTCTCTTACATGTTTGAAGTATCATGAGGGGCATATAATTGAAGCTCTATTATAGAAAGCTCTTCAAACTCATCAAGAAGTTCTAAGAACAACTCCTCTCACTCATTTACAACTTCCTTATCATGGTCAACAGATTGATTGACTGTTGCAACTTCTTCAATTATTTTACCTTACTCTTTTCATGCTCAATCATAACAAAAGGAAGCTCTTGAAATAGGTCAACATCTTCTTTATCTTCTACTACAACTTCTTCCTTAAGTTTGAAAGTTAAAATGCCTTTGCGCACACCAAGGGGAGTACCAATAAAGATTTCTTCTTCATGCACACTTAAACCATCACACTCTCCTTGAAGATCACTTGTTGCAACTTATTCATTTATCCTCGATAGCACAGGTTCCTCTTCAAAAAAGGAGATTGTGGGAGGGTAATAAATATGTGCATGTTTTTTCTTGAGAACTAAAGGATTACTCTTGTAACTTGAAGATTTGGAGATGGAATACTCTTCTAAGAATGGTTGGAGAGAAAGTAAATTGAGTTGGGCTATAGATACCTAAATTTATTCCTCACCTTCATAATTCACTCTATCAAATTTAGATGTAACTTGAGCTTTAACCTCTTCAACAATCACTCCTTCCTTACTTTGAATGTTTTCTTGAATAAACCTCCATGAGGGAACAACTATAGGCACAAGGTCTTCTTCCTTGACTTCAATTTTCTTATTCAAGCACTGTTGTTCTAGTTTCTCCCAAGACTTAACTACTTGATTCCAAGGTAGGACTTTGAAATTAATAGCTTCTCCTAAATAATTGGCTCTCTTGAAGGTTCTATCTGAAGATGTTCAATGACTTCATGAGGATAAGGAACATAATAAGGTTGGTATGGGATAAAAGGGGGTTCTTAAAGAGGGATAGGAGGAGATTCATCCTCAAGAGTTGGCATGGTATAATAGGGAGTCATAGCCAAAGAAGGCTTCCAAGGTGAAGTGAGATTATTTTATTGAGGAAGGGTAGGTATAGCTAGAAAGAAACTTGGAACACAAAAAGTTTGACCAGGGATAAGAGGAGATGATTGAGGTTGTTTGGGTTGGATCTATTGATTCTCCCACCTCACTCACTTGTTTACCCACCATTGGATCATGGTTCTCATTTCACACAACTCAAAAGTCATAACATACTAATTTTCCTCTCTAATTTCTTCCCACATATTCATCAACATTTATATTGTCTTCCTTATCTTCTCTATCAGGTAAAAAGGTATCACATCTAACTCTTTATCCCATATTCTCATTACCCCTTCAAAATTTAACATAATTATCTTGAATGCCAATAAGGATATGGTAGGGTAAACATGATTTTGAGTTGGAAATGGAATAGGAGGAGGTGAGTATGATTGTCGTAAGTCTTGATAACGCTGTTGAGACATATAGTTAGGGTCATAGTGAGGCTGATAAGGATCACTATAAAGCTTATATGAACCATCATACTCTTAACAAGATTAATTATAAGACTGACAAGACTCTTGATAAAGCTAATTAGGCTCATAAAAAGGTTGGTATGGTTCATTATAAGACTGATAAGGGGATATAAGACAAAAAAATTCTCCATATCCAGCCATTAAACTTTATAAAGATAATGAATTGAAAACACCACTTATTTGAACTAGTGTTTGGGTTGCTAGAATGAGATGATTGAGCTTGAAGATTCCATTGGTATTTTGAATGCCTCCAAAGGCTGATATGTAGAAGAAAAACACAAATAATACTTCCACTTCTTTGTAACTTTATCCCATCATACGTGCAAAAAACTATTATCTAATAGACTTGTACCCTCATGAGGGTAGTTTCAAGACTTCATAGTCTGAAGTAACATTGAGACAATACTAGCTTGTGGGTGGCCTAATATATGGATTTAATCTTTATATTTTAAGGGCTATCTCCACTTGATGTATTATTTAAGCTTTCTACACTACACTACCAACTTAAAAGGAAAAGGGAAAGAAGATAAATTGAAAGAAAACTTATCTAACTGAGGTGATACACCAAATGTGTCCTTCAGTCATATAATATGCATTAAGAAGGCTAAATAAAAGCATTCTCCTAATTTTAATTTTCAAATGAAATTCTCCAAACATCAATATGTCACATAGAGGCTTATTTTGATGAATGATTTAAGGTAGTTGATCAATAGGTCTCTCAAAGATACTAAGGAAAGATTGCACTTACCATACATACAAGATTATTCAAGCATATTATGTAACCTATAAATATGAACAAATACCTATGAATAAGTAAAGAGGAGAGGACAAATATGAGGAAGCATCACTATCGCTAATATTCATCTACAAACCATGAACATACACTAGTCACAAGCATTGAGGAGGTATGAATTCTATCTTATTTAGTTTAAAGAGCCAATTAAAAGTGTGTTTTTTTAGTAGGTCTCTAACATAACTTAGGTTAAGGATGATTACAAATGCCAAAAATAGGCTTACTTATAGAGGAAATGAGAAAAAAGAGAGAAAAATAAGGCAACCCAAAAACTAAGAAAGGTGACATCTACTTAGTCCTACTCAAATCCTACGTAGTAGTTCCTTTATTTTCTCCTTTAAAATGGTGTAGGGGTAGATAAGGACTTGTATTGAAGTTTTGAAGAAGTCTTAAGCATTGATAGCTGAACTTTAATCCATACAATCTCCTATATCTTTGTTTGCTTACCCTTATATTCTTGGTGAAGAGGTTACCTCCTTGAAAATAGGCCTTCAAGGCTTAGTCAAGTCTTCCATAAAATTACTCAACTTTTGAATTATGTCTCCCATCTTAATGAGGTTGTTATAATACTTCTTAAATTACTTTGACTTTATTATTTTGACTTGGCATTGGAGGGAAAGAAGGCCTTCCTAGGATAGTTAGAGACTTTTTCAACCTTTGAATCCTTATTCAAATCAAACCTCTAACTTTTTATTGATTTATTTGGCATTGGAATGATAAGGAACATCAATAAAGCCTTTTAAAGAGTTTTATGCATCAATTTGGTGATTTAGGCAGTTGACTCATTTTGCAATGATGTGTAAGAGAGAGGAAACTTGGTTTTAATTTGAATTAGGTAAATTTCCTCCATGGATATATTTTCAACATCATTATAGACCTAAAACAAGGAACTTGGATCCATCAAACCCTATATATGATTCAATTTGGTTCAATTTGTTTGTTTTACTATATATTCCTTGTAGCCCTAAAATAGGTGAAACTCCTTGTGTAGAAGAGTGTATAGATTTTAATAGAAAAATAAACACAATTTTTAGGACCCTTTATCCCCTTACATCTCTTTTACAATTTTTAGGATCCATCTTTGAGTGTAAGTGTCTCTCTTCTGCCATTTCTCTCTCCAATTAGGCCTAATTATGCTTCTTAGGCCTAAAAAGAGAGTTTTGGCCAAAATGGGCACCCACATGTGTGAAAATTTAAAAAAGTATTTGATAAATTTACCTAGCCTAAGACCATCTTCCATGACAAATTTAAATTTTTGGGACCTTGTGTAGATGGGCAAACCATGAAATGACCATTGGCAAGCCGAGATGCTTGTGTATGCTTGAGGGGTAGTTTGAGATGTTTTTCATGAAACTTGTAGGTTTTGGTGCTTTATCATGACTTGATGAGATCTATAACACCTTTATACAACTAATTACTTGATATTTAGGTCTTTTATTGTAGTTATAGGCCTTCATCTAGTCTTCTTGGCTTGCAAAACTGGGTTTTTTTCACCTTTTGACCAAGTGGTCAACTTGCAGGAATGGTATAACAACTTGAGGGACCTATAGAAAAGTTTGGATAATTATGGAACCTATATCAAGCCCCCATACCCATTTAAAAATGGTTTAGAGATCACTCCATATTTTATACCCTCACAAACAAGCTTTAAATTACATATTTTGCCTTATATTGTATAGTATTGTACCTACACATGTGATCAAACACCTTAAAGTGGAGCTCATGAGAGTTGTGAATGACATTAAGGTCATTTAGAAGTCATATAATTGAAATTTAAGGTTTTTAGAAACACATTTCCTCCATTATATCAGTTTTAGGGTTCATAAAGGACAAGGGTCCATCCCAAAAGCCAATGCCAGGAATTATTGGTGTAGACTTTTGTCTTATGGGTTTTGTATACATGGTTAATTATGTTTCTTAGGGTCTTATAGGTAATTTGGGTCATTTTATAATATTAGTTCCACTTTCATTAGAATTTGGGGTTTCACTCTCTCTCCCACGTATATATGTACCTCTCCCCCTTTATATTCATCATCCAAAGTTAATGAAAGATTGATTTTGCTCTTATCTTATTTATGCAATATTCTCACATTTGTGATTTCATTTTCCTGCAGCTATTATGTTGTGTACATGTTTGACTTATGCCTATAATGAACCTATGCTTTTTCTTGATCCAAAAATCTTGGTATTCACTCTGATATGGTATTAGAGCCACTCTAGTATTCGATTGTCTAGTTTTTTTATTATGTTAGTTTATTTGAAATCTTGATATTTGTTATTTGAAAATAAAATATAGTTCTCATAATTCATTTGTGGAAGTTTTTTCATCTTTGGTGGAGTCATATTTTCTTATAACTGGTTCATTTGCAGTCATTACCATAGTTTTTGTGGTTTCTTTATGACTACATGTTCAGTGTGCCTTGGTACATTTTTTTACAAAAATCTACATCCTCCATATAGCTCAACTCTAGTTTTGCATTTCTTCAGATGACTCACAGCTATAACATTTTCACCTATTGAGACTACACTCATTATTGACCACTCTATACAACCTCTACACTGAAATCAACCGGCTTGGCCTAATGGCCTCATCAAAAATAGCCTTCAGCTATAGCAGGGGGCCTACATCCCACCCCCTATAACCCCCTGGCCAATGCATGTGATTCATGCATGAGTTAGTCAAGAAACATCACAAAAGACTCTTACCATTTCAAAGGCTTGAAATTTTCTTCCAAAACAAGCTAAGTCTCTTCAAGTTTACCCTAATGTTTTTAGCATGTTAAATTCTTTTTTAATACTTAATTTAAAGCAAGGGCAAATAGTCTACTTTTATTTTAATGCACAAGTAATGAACAATAATATTGGTAAAATTTAGCATTGTTAGTGGATATTTTTTATTTTTTTAATAAAAAATATTGTGGGTAATTTTTAAAAAGAAAGTGTGATTCATTTTTTCTCTTTCTCACATTGTACTTACTTCCTTGGATGCATTATCAATTGAGTATGACATCCTCTTTTGTTTGAAAAATCTCATCTTTTGACTCATTTCACTAATTGTTTAAGATGAATTATTAGATGAGTCCAATATATTTTGCGCATGCATTTGAAACATTTTTTTTTTTGGAGGGGGGGTGTTCACCATTTCATAGTTCAAAGGGGGGGTGTACTGTGCCTTTTTTGTCCCTCTTTGCATTCTACTTGCACGTTCATTTGTACAACAACTTCAACTTTCACTAGTACTACATCTCATTTCTGTACTAATATATTCAAGTCCAATTAACCCACTAACTCCCTTTAACTATCATGAATAGAAAATCAAGATGACAATAATTCTAGAGAGCAAGGGTTTGTATAGGATAACCATGGGTAATGAAACTAAACCTACCACATATGCAAAGATAGTTAAGAGTTGTAACTATAGTAATGAATCCTATGGGATATTATGTCTTTTTGTAGCACCTAATCTTTTATTTCACTTAGAGCTTGCCAAATCACCTCATGATGTATGGACCATTCTAGGTAATTATTTGGGGATCAAGATGTGATGAGAGGTCACAAGCTTGAGAATGAACTTATTAGACTAAGTCCTTATAACTTTGACACCCTTTAGGATTTCTTCACTAAGTTCAAGTCTTTGAAATTGTAGTTGAAAGAATGTGGTATAAAGAAAGAAGATGACTAACTTATTATTTCTATACTTTATAAAGTAGGTCATAAATATTTAGTATTTGTCTCTACTTTTCATGACACTAAAAGCGCTTTAGGCACTACATACAAAATGCCCTCTTTAGATGATTTCATTGTTGACTTAACTAGGGAGCAAGATAAGTTGATCTAGATGGGCACATTGAAGTCCAAAAAATGTCAAGCCCTAATTTTTGGGTATGGGAAAGCATTGACTTCAAAAAAAGATAAGAATAAGAATAAGGATCAAGAGAAAAAGAAAGAATCGACCTCTGCTAAAACCAATGTTGAAGCCTCCTCTTCCAATGACAAACCTAAGAAAGATAAGGTTAAGTGTGCCTACTATAATAAAAATGGGCATGATTAAAGTAAATGCATGAAGAAGCAAATAGATCACCTAACTCACCTCATAGAGAAGAATAACATAGGTGTTCCTGAATCCATCAAGTAGAAATCATCTACCCAAGATTCTACTAAGGCAAAGGGCAAGGCTCTTGTAGAAGTTACAGCTTCAACATCTTTATGGGTAATTGACTCGGGTGCTTCTCACCACATGGGATCTTCACTACTTGAGTTTTTTCATTTAGAGCCTTATAGAATTTCTTTTATCATTTTGGGTGATGACACTTTTGTACCTATTACAAGGAAAGGGTATATTGAAATGGAAGGAGGAACATTCAATACTTTTTTAAGTGTCCCTTCCATTTCAACCAATCTCCTATTAGTATATCAAATCACTCATATCATCAAAGGCATGAGGGTTAAGTTTTTACTAGATTTAGTTATCATCAAGGAGTTACATAGTGATACTATAATGGTAGTGGGTAGGGAAAATCAGCAAGCCAAGTTATACACCTTCTCACATTTTGCACTTGATTCTTCTCTAACAACATTGCTAACTCATTCATATGGAGTTAGCAAATTATGGCTTGAATGGTTTGGCCACCTTAAATACCATTACCTTGAACAACATAGAAAAAAAGACATGGTCATAGGCTTGCCTTGAGTCTAATTCTCTAAGGGACTTTGTGAGGGGTGCTCTCTTGGAAATCATCCTGAAGTAAAAATTGATAAAGGCAAAGCTTGGAAGGATTCACAAGCATTGGAATTAGTACATAGTGATGTATCTAGGCCTTTTCCTAGTATATCTTTTCCAAGGGTTAAGTACATTCTCACTTTTATTGATGATTTCTTGAGATATACATGGGTCTACTTTATTAGGCAAAAGTCTGAAGTGTTTGAAGATTTTCAAGACTTCAAGTCACTTGTTGAGAAACAATCTAATAAATCCATCAAGGTTCTTTGAACTGATAAAGAAGGTGAATATGTTAGCAATAAATTTGAGTAGTTTTACACCATAGAGGGGATTGATTTGCAACATATAGTTACTTATAGTCTTTCACATAACAGAATTGTAGAATGCAATAATGGGTCCTTAAAATAGATGGCTAGTTGTATGATTCACTCTAACTCCTTGACACCTCAGTATTGGGCCAAAGATATTAATTGTGATTTTTATATTTAGAAATGGGTTCCTCACAAATATTTGAAAGGGATAATACCCTTTAAATCTTGGCATGGAAGGAAACCTAATGTTGAGCACTTAAGGGTTTTTGAATCTCTAACTATGACACGTACATTGAAAAAGACACACAAATCCATGGAACCTAAATCCAAACCTTGCATCTTTTTAGGTTATCTAGATGGTGTCAAGGGGTACCACCTTCTACATTCAACTACACATAGGCTATTCATAGAGATAAGTGTTCAATTTTAGGAGAGTCCCACAAACTCAACAATTGACACTTCTTCTCTTTCATTGGATTCACTTAGACTTGATGATTCTTCTTCTGACTTAGATCATCCAGAGTAGGATCTTGAGCCAGGGTCTTCTTTTTCTAGTTCTAATAGCAAGGGCAGTGATGGGGAGTATTCTACATCTAACTCTAGTCATGTTTTAGAAGATGAGGAGTCATCACCTAACTCACCCACATCTGGGCCCCTTTGGGCCAGGTAGAAACACCAGAGTGCAAGCACTTGGGTAGGGGATCCAACAAATGACATACATACTTGGGCAGATTATTAGAGTGGCCCACATGCTTTATTTGCTTCAATTTCATATCCATAGACATTCTGAGAGGCTTCTATCATATCTGAGTGGGATAGTGTTATGTAGGAAGAATATTCTTCCTTGATCAAAAATCACACTTGGGATTTGACTTCACTTCCTAAGGGAAATAATATAGTTTGATGTAAGTGGATATATTAAACCAAATTTGTAGCAGATGGGTTGGTTGATAAGTTGAAGGCATGATTGGTCACCAGGATTTTTTCATAGGTAGTCAAAATTGACTACTCAAATACCTTTGCACCTATTGAAAAGATGACTTTGATCCAACTCACATTAGCTATATCTATAACACATGGTTGGGATGTACACCAGATGGATTTGAAGAGTGAATTTATTCACAGAAAACTTGAGGAGGAGATATTCATGGAGCAGCCACTTAGCTTTATTCAGGATTCATCCTTAGGTTTTAGACTTAGGAAATCTACCTATGGCCTCAAATAGGCCCTTCGAGCTTGGTATGATAAGATGGATTCCTTTCTCCTTACTTTAGGTTTCTCTAGGTGTAATTCAGACCCCATTGTATATTTTTGGTGGAAGGATGATTCTTTATTGATACTAGTCCTTTATGTTGATGATATTTTGATCACCAAGAGTTCTTCATCGACTATTTTAGGGGTGAAGATATCTCTACAAGACATATTTGACATGACTAACTTGGGTCTTCTGCATTACTTCCTTGGCATCAATATTTCATAGTTTGATTCAAGGATTTCACTTGTATAGCCTAAGTATGATCTCGATCTTCTAGTTCAATTTTACATCATTAATTGTAAGCCATCTTTTACTCCTTTTTTATCAAGATTCAAGCTTGAGGTTGACTATTCTACATATTAAGTTGATGCCACTTGGTTTCGACAACTTGTTGGTAACCTTATTTATCTAACTCATAATAGGCCTAATATTTCATATACAGTGGGAATTGTTTCCAGATTCATGTAAGAACCCCATGAGCTTCACTAAAAAGTAGATAAGAGGATCTTGCACTAAATTTAGGGCTCTTATAGATTTAGGATTTAATACAAATTTGGCATAGAGGTTGACTTGGTTAGTTTTACAGATTCATATTGGGGTGGAGATACTTAGAATCACAAGTACACTTTAGGTTATAACTTTTCTTTGGGTTCTGGTCTCATCATTTGGTTTAGCAAAAAGCAAAATGTTATTGTTATATCATCCATAGAGGAAGAGTACAAGGGAGTTGTTAATGTAGCTACTGAGGCTATTTGGATTTAAGGGATTTTATCTGAGTTTGGCATTCCTTTCAAGAAGCCCACCATCATATATTGTGATAACCAAAGTACCATACAGATATGTAGGAATCCAGTTCAACACTAGTGGACCAAACACATTGGCATTCACATGCATTTTATTTGGGAGCTTATTCATGGTCAGTTCATTGACTTGATATTTTGCCAATCTTTAGAGCAGGGTACAGATATCTTTACCAAACCCTTCACTGAGAGTAAGTTTATTAATCTACAAGCTCTTCTTGGGGTGAGATATACATCAAAAATAACATCATATTTAGGGGGGATTTTATCCTCTTCACTTCTTCTATGTCTATCTTTTGGGGGGAGTTTTTCCTATGGGTTTTTTCCTTTTCTATACTTTATGAGAAATTATTTTGTATTAGGTACCTGATCAGGCCTAGTTGTTGGGACCCAATTCTCTAGCCCACCTAAGATACACTTAAGGGGGAGTTTTGTTGTAGACTTTTATCCTACAAGTTTTGTCTGCATGGTTCTTTATGCTTTCTTAGGGTCTTAGAGGCCATTTGGATCATTTAGGAAGATTATCCCCACATTCACTAGAATGTCAGGTTTTACTCTCTCTCCCACTTATTTATGTACCTCTGCCCCTTTGTATTCATCACTTAGAGTTACTAAAAGACTGGTTTTGCTCTTATATTATTTATGTAGTATTCTCATGTTTATGATTTCATTCTCTTGTAGCTATTGTATTGTGTACATGATTGACTTATGCCTATCATAAAACTGTGTATTAGCTTAATCCATAAATATTGGCATCCACTCTAATAAGAATTTGTATTAGGGGTAGCCTCTAACATCCCTTATGGGCTTGAGTTCCCATACAAAACCTCATAAAATTTGAGCAAAAATCTGACCCATTTGGGCTCTTTGTCATGCAAAATAGGGTTTTTTATCTTCTTGTTGATTATTCATACATATGTGAGACCTAAGGAATGAAATTATGTTAGATGATTGAATTATGGGACCCCCTTCAACACCTCAAGAAACCTCAATCTACCATGCAGCTCCTACAAGAGGTTTTATCCTCTATAAACTTGTCTCTTAAGTTGAGATGACTATGTATGAAGGCTAAGAAAGGTCATTTTAGGTATTAAGGACTCAAAACATGTTGTATTAGTAGATAAAACTCTAATTGGGATTTCAATTCTCCATTAAATTATTTAACATGACCCTTAATAAACATTGACCTTCCAAAAGGTCTGAAACCTTGAATTCTAACCATTTGAGGGTTTTTATACAAAATATGTTTATTGACCCTAGAGGTCTAATTTATTGAGTTTATCTCCTCATTACTAGATCAAAACTAGATGGAAGTATTAATTAATGTCATATACATCCCTTTTTTAATGTTATACATCCAATTCTAGTGAAAAAGATTCTCTCTTCACTTTACCTATGAGTGGGCCTGTAGGTCTTCAATGGGCTAGTTGTAGGTGAATTTCACTGCTTCCTTAGCTTAAATGGAGAAATTAGATGAAAGAAGACATTGAATAGGTATGTGAAATTTTCAAAAAATCCCTAAAACATTTTTAAAATTCAAAACCCCTCATTTCACCTCTCACACAAGCTTTTTCATGCACTGTAGTATTTAGGTTGACTGTAACTTTACCTTGCTTGACTGTAACTTCATTTGACGTATGAGTAACCTTTTGAGAGATATCCTAATATGAAAGACTCTTTATAAACTTATTTTTAAATTTAAAACTCTTATGAAATTTCCTATTCATTGAAATTTTAACTTCTCGCTATTGTACTTTTCATCTTATTGTCCTTGAAGCTCAATTAGGCTCAGTTAGGTTGAGCTGTAGGTGGTGATTTTAGAGCTCTTAGAATTGAGGGAAGAAGGTGAATAACATTAAGGCCTTAAATATGTCTACAAATACCTATTTCATCTCTTAATACCTAATGAATACGTGACATCTATAATTCTTCTTCTCACACACATGTCTCCACCTGATAACATATAAGCCATCTTAACTGATTGTGACTACAAACCTTAAAAGTCATTTTTCTTCCCTTGGCACTAACCTATACTTGGAATTTAATGGAAAATATTAAATTAATTATCTATACCCTACTCATCCATAATTTCCATCTTATCCTTAACTTTTTGACCTTCACAAAAGTTCATGTTGCATAACAACCTAACTAACTGAGCCAAGATATCATGGTTGTAGGTACACATTTTATACTTGACTATAGGTGTATAAATCCACTCCACTTACCTTATTACTCTCAATATGCTGAAATATCATTGATATCATTTTATTTATTAGTTAAAACCACCTACCTTCATGATTCTAACATGATGCTTACTTGAAATAACCCTATTGATTGACTATTATAGGTGCATATTCTGTCCTTTTAGGCCTTTGTACAGACAAAGGAAAGATATATGACATGGTTGGTAACATGAAAAACATGATTCCAAAACCCTTTACTAAATATAAATCACCTTATAAACTTTGATAAGCATTCAAAGAGCTAGATACATATGGAAACCAAAACATGATTTTACCTTAAAAACTGTTAAAGTACCTTAATCTCTTCTAAACAGGGTTTTAAGGTCTTATATTATGACTTTGGCTTATCACTTGGATCATTATCATCCCTTTATTCTCACTATATAATCCATGATTTTTTATATAACACTTTCATAATATGTTCTTAAGAGCACATAGTCCTTTAGAGGCCTCTCTTAGTTGGTAATATAGTAATACACAGACTTGATTGTGTCTTTTAGGCATTTAAGGCTCAAAATGGATCTCTTACTCCCATAAGTGTGACTAAAAACTTAAAGACCCCTAAATAATTATTTTAGATACTTCATGTTTTTCCACATTTATTTCATTCTCCTCATGACTCTTATGCTCATGTTATTTGCCATTTTGACCTCTACTGCTCATTAGGCCTACAAGTGTTATTTTGAGCTTTAAGGGAGCATAGTCTTAGAATGTCAGATGGATTATCTTCCTAAGGTGAATAAATATTTTTTAATATTTTATAAATCTTCCAATATCATTTTGACCTCACTAAGATACTCTCATACATTTAGAATCTCATTAGAACTGCAACTATACCTTGTGAAAGGCCACATCTCACTCAAGCTACCTCAAGAAGGACCCTCTTCAAGATGAAATTACATGAACATTTTGTTTACATGTAATAGGTTTATTATAATTTAAACATGAAATTAATAACCCCTGAATATTAATACACTCAATTGATATATCAAATATGCTTGAAAACTACTAACTTTAACAATCAAGATGGGTAGCCAATGTCCTGTCAAAAGACTCTTTATAAAAATAAGTTACCTGATGAGTAAAACATGAAAAAGGTCCTATTTTACCTTTAAATCATCCCATTATAACCATTTTTCTCCATAGAGTTATGAAGTGAAGAAACAAAGACAAACTTGGACCCTATCTGGATGACTAGGACATAGTGACCCCCTTACACTCTTAACGATTATTCATAAAGATGGGGGGGTGAATATGATAACCAATACCACTAAATTTAATTTCATTAGGGTACCTATCATTTATCAATATATTTTGACTTGAATCTCTATCTCTGAACCATACTGAGCAAAAATCGATGGCCTTCCTAGAGCTGCCAAAGAAGTTGGTAAGAGAGATAAATCAATTTTCTACATTTTGACACCAAGAAATATTTTAAAACCAAGGATTTGACCTTGAAATGAAAAAATAATGTACTAAATATACTTATAGGTCAATTTTACCTTAAAATACTATCATACAACCTCAAAATATGCCTTTTTTGCACTAAAACTACCATAACCACTTCAAAAACTTGATGAAACTACTAAAAAAGTATTTATTATATATTTTCATGCCTTAATAGGTACATTATGACCTTATTATTCTATTATAATACCATTATCATTCAAAACCTACTCTAGAATCCATAAAGTGATACAAAATGTAACCAACTAGATTATGAAGTTAGTGAAACATATCAACAACTAGTTTGATCAATTGTAAAGCATGAAATGACCTTGAAACAAGCCATGAGGCCTATTTATATTCTATAGACTCCTTTAATCACTTTAAATATCCTAAAATAGGTCAAGAGGTAGTTAGACAAGCACATGGTCATGATGATCAAAACCTTATATTCATCAAATTTACCTTAAAATCTACTAATCAAGGTTTTGGATGACCATTTAAAAAACATTACAAGAATAACATAATAACCAATAGGTCAAACAACATGACAGATAAATTTTCAAGTTATAGGGGTGATATTTTGGCTTGTGAGGTCAAAATTATCAACAATACCCTCTACAACCAGTGGTATCTCCTCCTCCCCCACCACCATTGTAGTTGGTTGATATACTCATACAAGATCAATCTATAGATCCAATGGTTACACATATGAAATATTTTTCTATACACCTAGTTCAAAGGAAAGTAATGTGATCTACTAGACTACCAACTACTCAACATTCATCACATCATCAAGCTATTCAGGGCTCACAGAGGCCACCATATCCTACAACATGTACTAATGTAATATCACAAATGGTTCAATATGTTCTGTAATGAACACAGGTAGTGCGACATTTTCATACCATACAAAAAATCCCATAAAGTCCTTGGCTATCTAGATTTACCCATCATATATGAAATTCTATGAATTATTATCATGATAATTACCATAAAACACATTATTAATTATCAAATTATAATATTCCCACATCTAGTACCTTGTGTCCACAAAAAAATATCCTTAAAATATTTGATACGGGAACTCCCCATAGTCCTCCCATTAATGGGATCATTAGTTAACACTTTTTAAATATCAAATATTGCAAAAATATAAAGAAAACATTTAAAATATTAGGACTTGAACATGATACAATTACTAGATTACATTGTTTACATATGTTAATTATCACTTTTTTGGTAGATGGCATATTTTTTTCATGTATACATGCCTTCACAATATATGGGTGTGATTCAGGTTACACATGTTACACATGGACATGTATATGTTTGACTTTCTTCTATGCAATGGTCATGATGATTTTGGGGGCATCTTGTTCTACATGTTTCACTATTATAGTTTATATCTTTATATAACCTTCTACCATGTTGGGCTATCTAGATTACTTACACATGTCTTGTTAATCACTCAAATATTACATAGTGCCAAATGGATATGTTATTATATTATGATGTGACATTGATACATATGGATGATGTAGACTAGTTTACTTGTTTTATGTTCCATTAATGATGTTACGTTCTTGCATGATAGGTTAGTTTTTTATTGTATATTGTGTGTGACCCTTTGGCCTTATTTGATGTGACATATTTATGCCCCTTATTTATGACATATTTATGTCCCTTATATGTGGCTCTTAGCCTTTTTTTGTGGCATCTTCATGTCCTTTGTATGCAACTCTTGGCCTTATGTCTAACACTAACACTTGAGCTTGTTTACATTTAGTGGTGTCATGATTCATATCATGTAATTTTACTACGTATTCTTATTTAGTTATCTCTTTAACAATGGTTACTATTGCATGATTCATTGATACATCTATCTAGACATAACACTTATATGCCCTACATTACATATGTTATATACATGCCTTGATTGACATATACATTACTATGATGACATAATCTTCACATGTTCACATGATTATACATGATGTCATCTTTATACATGACCTAAAATAGTTAACTCTTATTTTGAGATGGGTGACTTATATGAGACATCCATCATCTCAAAAGGGGGGAATTATAATGTGTTTGTCATAGAGACATAAGCCTCCATGGAAATAAAATCATATCATAATATAAACTTTAGAGATTCATAATGGCTTAGTTACATTACATATATTGGCACATCAATACATATTAGTGGTCATATTCCATACATGTTCACTTACTTTACATACTCTTGAGTACATATTCATATATACTTTAGAGCATATGCATGGACATGTGCACACAATTTACATGAACATGAATTAAAGGTTTCCAAATACACATACATTTGAGCTGTAATTTATCAAATTCAACATATAGATTCATAGCATTCTATAACAATTCATATAGATTTAGGGGGTATGATATTAGTTCATACACATATACACACTTTTAGATTCATTATGCATGATATTTGGTCATGAACATACACAAAAGTATAATTTATAACAGAAAGAAAAATGGTTGTCATTCTACTTCACACTTATCAAAACTAAGGTCATGATAATGGCATGAACATTATTGACTCTCTTTCAATCATGCATTTATTTTATATTGAGTGAACTTGAGCAAAACTATACAATAAAATATGTGGTCATGATGGGGGCATGAACATTGTTCATTCTCTTTTGATCATGCATTTTATTTTACATGGAGAGAACTTGAGAGAAACTATATTATTGAATCTATAAGTAATTTTTAGTAGTTGATTCAAAATTTTAGCAAACCCATCATGTGGTTCCCCTTTCAAATTGTAGACAATATTTTGTGATTATATAACACCTCAATCTTGTACACTTGGAAAACTTTGACCTTGGTTATTTCTCTCATTTATATACCTTTTCCTACCTCCAAAAGTATCACATTTGCTCTATCATTGTGCCTCTTAGCTTATATCTCTTAATCTGACCAATCTTATGTTGATGACCCATGTCTTGTATCTTTCCTAGAATGCTTAAAATATACTTATCTTCCATCTTTGCAAGATATGAACTTGTACCTAATCTCCTACTCCTTGGACACTAATGACTGGGGTAGATAGTAGCATTAAAACTATTATCCTATTCCAATGCAAGTGTCCAGTGCCCTAAAGTCACCCAATTTGCAAATAAAATGTATCCTAATGGTCAACCTAAGTACTTCAATGTGATTTATTACTCTAAAGTGATTTGATATAAATACAAGATCAACCTTCATTCATTCCTCACCTAGAAAACACTTATGAATTCCTATCAAAAGACCAAAGAGCATTTAATTAAACAAATTTTCCCTATTTATTCCTATTTTTATAGCAGTCATAGGGACTACACATCTTTAGGTTTAAAGTACTAAATGAGAAACCCAAGATCTTGATTTGCCAAGTTACAAGCTAGGTCGTTATTGTACTTGATTTACACACACTATATGATTCACACATAATCCAACATATGGGGGAGAACTACATCAATATGAGGCCCTCCTTTAGAGTATTGGTTATGTATGCAACACCCTTTAATATTAGGGTCATTGGGGTCAGCTCGACTCTATGTGCCCAATAACCCATTTTTAACCAAGATCACATTAAACATAGAAAATAAGGATTTTTATTTTCATAAGTAGTGGCAGTCCATGACTCAAATCTGAATGCATTAGAGTGAAGGTGAAGTATAACCTAGAAGCATCCATGTGGTCACATCTTATTTTATCAAATATTATGTACATGACACTTAGTGTTAAACCTAGATAATAACATCAACATAACCATCCCAATATGACATTACTGTGTAAAAAGCCAGAGGCATTAAAACTAGAATTTGACAACTATTATAGAATCTACTTCCCACCTACTTTTAGCCTACTCTAAATCCATAATCACATTAGCATCAGAATAATATTACTTCAATTCTTTATCATTTTTATATCTATCATAGTTTTACTTTCCATATTTAGACTATCTCAACATAATAAATTCAATGTATGCTTATATCTAAGTTTAACATCTAATTGGCTTGTTATAGATTTGATTATCATGCCTATGCCATTTCATTTATATATAACCCTTTAATACAAATCTAGATAACACCAATATAGGTTCCACATTTTAGGGTTAAAGATTTTGTGAACCCAACCTTTGAACATTAAACCCTATGACAAATTAGGGTTTTGTGATTTTTGTACTTTGTTGCAAATTTTAAATTTTTCATTTGTGAAACAATGGAAAATGTTAGTGAAAAAACCCAATTTCAAATGGAAGATAAAGAGACATTGATTACTCATCTCAATAATAACAACCCCTTAATATATGCATTTTTGTATGTTACAAAAGATGAAATAAGTAAATAAGATAAAATTAAGGCTACCTTACCTGGTAATGGTGAATCCTTAGAAGGTACTATAACTCAACCCAAAATTATCAATCCACCTACATCTAATGGAGGCATATATTATGTATTTAAATCTTTGTTCCCTAAAACTAATATTGATATATCTATCATGGAATTACCCATTATTTCAAACACAAATACCAGTTTCAATTCCTATTACTACTCAAAACATGTTTTCATCCCCTTTGGTGACTACTCAACTTGCTAATCTAAATCCCACTGGGCCTAAAGATTAATCATTCCTTCAAGTTATAAAGACCTTGGAAGATAAGATTACAACATTAAACAAAATGGTTTAAAATACCCTCATGCCATATATTTGCAAGATGTGTTTCATAACCCTCTTGCACTAGAAATCTCCTTACACCCCTTGCCAATTGGATTTTTGCACCTAAGTTTAGATTATATTATGGTAAGGGTGATCCTAAACAACATCTTTGAAAATTTTATACGTTATGCATTGACTATACTTCCAATGATAAAATTTTGACCAAATAATTTACAAGAAGTCTTTAGGACTATGCTTTGAGGTGGTTCTATGATTTACCTCTCCAATACATTAAAACATTAAAACCTCTTGTGATCTATTTTTAACACACTTTCTATTAACATTAAGATTTCCTATGCCCAAATTTCAAAAAGCAAACAAGGAACCAATGAACCTATCAATGAATATGTCTTGAGATATAAGACAATGCTAGCCAAAATGACCAATCTTATGGTAGAAAAAGAGTTGCAAGATATATTCAAGTAAAGTTTGCTTGTTATGTTACATGATTTCATTATTTTTCAAAAGTTCAAATCTTTTTATGACTTATGCCATGTTGTACAAGACAGTTAAATGAAGCTTATGTCATTAAATAAGTTCAATTATGTAGGAAACACACAAGTTGTATCTACATCTAGCACCAAGTTCACAATTAAACCAAGTTATAAGGTAAAACCTCCTAAGTCTAAAAATGAAACACACACAATGGTTAACATAGTGTCATAGCAGCCTAATTGGCTTATCCTATCTAATGTACCAAAGATATAATTTACATGTTTACTAGAGTCCCCATCTTCATTACTCCCATGATTACTAGAGTGTCAGTTTATATCTCTCCTTCATCCTATCAAGGTCAGTATGAGTTGATCTCTACCCAAATGATATGATATAAATGTTTATGGTGATTATCATTAAGGACTAGGACATTCTACAAGCATATGCTTTACCTTAAAAAACACAAGATCCAAGATCTTATCAATGACCAAAAACTTATATTTGAAGATCCTACCAAGGAATTAGGTTCACAACCTAGTGATCACCATAAATAGAAAATATTTAACAATCCTTTGCAAGACCTTTCTAAGAAAGAACCAAAAGTCCAAATGGCATATAATGCACATCCTCCTCCCTCACATTATAGACACCCACTCTATGGGGTTATTTGAACTTACACACGATATATACCTCCCATGGTTTGAAGACCTTTAATTTCTTTTGATGACAGTGAAATTAAGGACAATGACTATGATCTTCATTCTCAATTCATTTGATCATACCTTGATAAACACCCCATACATAATGTTATGCTTGATAATGGTGCAAGTGAAAATGTTTACTCCATGACATTACTTATGTACTTGGGTTATACTCATAATGATTTACACCCATATACAAGATTAGTTAGAGCATTTGATGGGACATCCCAAAAGGTTCTTGGTGACATTGATTTACCTTTACATGTTGGTCCTACACATGTGGTTACTACCTTTTTTGTTATCCCTTGCACAATCATACTTGATATGTTATTGGGGAGACATTGGATAAATACTCTTCGAGTAGTAACTTATATAGTACATGGATATGTTAAATACATTCATGCCAATCAAGTAATTATAGTTTATGTAATTCCATATGAGTATCCTCTTAAACAAAATAAACTTATACCTAGATAACTAGTTGTATACAAAGGAAAATACAACTGACTTATTAATCAATTCTAGATCAAAGAAGATAAATCTTACTTATAATTCCATTTTTTGATACTTTTAATATTTAAGATCATGACCAAGATGGATCTGCTAGATCGAATCAAGGGATCTCTTACCATAACAACATCAGTAATAAGGTTAGCTTGTCTTTTCCTTTCTAACTTCGCTACTCCCTGATCCAAAGTTTGTATGCTCATAGGAAAAAGGATATGCACCCTATTCTTCACGAAGGCCTTATTCTGCTTATTGAAGGCTACTACAAGAATAGGGCACTGGTTAAGTATCCCAAACAGGGGGAAAATAAGTTGCCAGGAAATAAAAAGAATGAAAATGTAAACAGGAGAGGCAAAATTAAGACCCCAAGTCCTAATAAGTAGATTGTAGAAGAAGAAAGGGGACGGGAGAGAATTGAAGAACCCGAGGAGGAAAAATCGGAGGAAGAAGAAGGAACTGAGAGCTGGGATACCAATTCTAGTAATGATGAAGAAGGTTCTGAGGAAATTGAAAAAGATAACATCAATACAGAGGAGGATTCGACTATCAGAACAGTAGAGACGGAGGAAAACCAGAAAGTGTCAGAGGATGAATTTGTCAAGTTGAGGACCCAACTTCTAAGAATGAAAAGGAAATTTCTGTCCAGGATGATATTCAAAATATGGATATGGAAATTCAAACTGGAATCAAAGAGTGGGAACAAAAGAGTCGAGAAGATTTCTTTGAAGGAGCCAGGAATAGCCCCAATCAAAAGTCTGAAGATTGGAGAGGGAAGAATCAGAATGATGAAACACACACACCTATGACATGGGTTAATTGTAAAGCTGAGTCTTCTTCCCAATTTGATTCTTGGATGTGTAGGGAGATCATTGATCTCAAGAGAAAAGCGGAAACCTTGGAAGATTCTCTTAAAGCTGCTTGGAACAAAGTAAACAACATGGAAAATCAGTTAAGCGAGATCCCTGTCAAGCTCAAAGCTTATGAAAACAACCTCCGAGAACTAATAAAGGACAACAGAATGAAAATGGAGGAAGTAACGTCCAACATTTGTGCAGATGCTATCAATATAGGTAAACGAGCCAATGAGGAGACCAAATCACTAGAGGGTCCCAGCAAAAGGACGAGGCAAAGCTCTAGAAAGAAAGATAGACAAAAAGGAGCTTTGCTGGAGGCTACCACCCAGGAAACTGCTTTGAAAGGAAAAGAAGCCATGAACTTGATACTGGAACTAGATGAATAATCTGGTCCTTCTTGTTGGTTTAGAAACTGGTACTGATCTTTGTTTTCCTTTTGTTATCTTTTGTATGTTGTGCTACCAGATTTTTGTTTATGGGTTTTGACCGGATGCGTCTCTATCGGTTTCAGGTCCATTTAAAACCTATTTTTACTACTCCCTTGTAGTGTTTTTTAGGTGTTGCCTGTGGGCTTAGACGTTCTTTCTTTTGCTCTCTGTTACAGGGTTTTGGGGCCCCTTCAAAACCTATTTTTACCTCAATCTAAAACATCAGTAGAGAGGGTTCCAAAACCTCTAGTCAAAAAACACTATGCAATAACCCCAACTAGGTCTTATATTTTCATATTCACTAAGTAAATGATAAGTAAAGTAAAATTTAATCTAGTGCTCACCAAAGCTTAAGGCATGAAGTGGGGGTAATAATCATAAAAAGTAAACATGCATAGAATATCTATACTCAATTCAATGTATAGGAAATCCTAATGCATGAGAAAGAAGTACAACTACTAATATATCTACTTTAAAAAAGAAGGAATAAAGTTAGTAATACTTGTATTTAAATATGAATCTATTGAACCTTAATCTCTCCCTTGGAGAAGGTGCTTTACAAGATATTGTTATGGTATGTAAGGATAACAAAGATAAGCCAACTCTAGGCTACATAGCTTCTTTATGCATCCAAAAGACTTATCCACAAGACAATATTTGTATCTCTAAATAAATTATTGAAACCCTAGTAACGTTGCTCAAGTAGAATGGTGGATAAGCAAATGCACACTATATTATTCTTCTTCTTCTCTTCTTCATAAATGATAGAAGTGGATGTGCATATACAATTGAATCTAACCCTTATCCATTTTAAAATTTTAGTTGACAAGGTTAGCCCAATTTAAATCTATATTATTATTTAATAAAAATAAGATAGGTCCCAGTCTAGGTCAGCCAAGATCAACCTAGACCCGTAACGTGTAGATATCAATTAGAATATAGAGTCAGCCCAGGTCGACATTGTTTGGTAAATGTCAAAAAGGGTTTTAGGCTTAGATAGGGGATAAGTAAGGTAGTGAATTATTTGGAGGAGTGTGTATAAGATGAAGGAAATATTAGGGAAGTTAATATGATATGGTTGTGTAACTAATAAGTGGTGGTATAGGGAATATAGAGCACCAATGGTCTACCTACCCCTTTCCCAGTGTACCCTTTAAGGTGTGCACTCAAAGAGATTGAGACCCGATAGGTTCCTACAAGAGAGAAAGCATCAGTAATTGAAAAATTTTGAAAATATTATGTGTATACATATTCTCCACTCAAATATCATCATGTGTCACATAGATGCAACATGGGATGGTGCTTCAGGAAAAGAAAATATAGCAACACATAACATTAAAGCTGAATAAATTGTAGTAATAAGCAAGATAAATGAAAGGATATAATTGAAAAATACATACTTTTACTTATCTTAGTGTTGTAGATAATAAATGAAGTGAAATAAATGTGAAAGTGTCCAATGTAGGAACATTAGGTGAACCTGTATAAATTAGTGAAAAAAGAGAAAAAAATGATTTTTTTTCAAAATATAGATGTAATATGTGAAAAGATTCTCTATAATGTCAAGATTCTAGAACATTTTTCAATTCGAAAAAAGAGCTAGAAGAAATAAAGATATGGTCAAAAAATAGAATCTGGTTATAAATATTTGATAGGTAAATATTTTTCAATAGTAAATATAGAGAGGGTGAAAAAAATCATTTGTTATTTTTACTATTCTAAAAAAAACATTGCTCTGAGAGACCCAATGTGAGCCTAAAGAGTGACCATGATGAGGAGATGATAATTATGACATTGAGGACACATGGTGGCCACAACGAGTATAACACAGGTAAGAAAACATGAATTTTAAATTTTTGAGCAATTTTGATTGAAATTAAGTTAAATATAGAAAATTGGATGGTAGGTAAATTTTAGACACCAAAACTGACTCTAGGAAATTTTTAAGTAGACTACGGGTAGAACAACGTACTGGGTAGGAAAATATTAGACCAATAAATCCCTAAGGCATTTATGGTAAATGGTCAAAAAGTCATTACAGACAAAGAATATAGTTGACCCTATGGACTTAGTTCATAAGGCAAGAGAAAAATAGGGGTCCAATTGTGTAGTAATGGGTCAATACAGTATTGATAAAATATGTCCAACTACGTAGCAGTAGGCCAATATAGTTTGAAATAGGAAGATGGTCAACATAGTATCCTTTGGTCATTTATATTAGGTGGTCAATACAGTTTGCTAAAAGGGGTCAACTACGTACCAAAGGGCTGATGTAATATGCTAAAGCTATAAAAAGGTTGATTTAGTATCAAATAAGTTGATACAATCTAAAAAAAAGGATTGACTATGTACTTATTGGGCCCCTAACCTATTAGTAGAAGATTCATGCCAACTTGACATCCACCTAGGTGTGAGCAGACAATTTTTTTAAGTGGTTAGCCTATGGGTTTTTGTAGCCAACTAGAGGTTGCAGTGAAAATACTACACCAACTAGTAAGTGGCTAACCATCTTATGGAGTTTTAGGGCATCATCAAAGATTTGAAGAGACATGATAGGTACAACATGGAGTTCATAGAGTTATGGAGCCAGAGGTTATGATGATGGAGTTCTAGCTCAACACTCAGTGTGCAACTTCCACCCTGGAAAAAATGCTCCTAGAGGTTTATATAAGGATCTCAAACCAAAAGATAAAGAAGAGGTGAAGAACTACAATGAATCTCTAGCAGAATGACTTCAAAGCCTTGCTTTGTAAACATTGCTCTAACAACCATTAAGGCTTAAAAATGGTATAGAGGCCACCATGGATCTAATTGTATATGCCCAAGCTCATTTGAGAGCCTCTAGGTTGTTAGTATTAAGATATGAATATACACTTTGTTATGGACTTTGAATAGTAATAAATGATGTTAAATTAAATGTATTGTGTTTGGTTTTCATGTCTTGTTATATTATTAATGCTATGTGAATATTTGTGATATCATACTTTTGACTAAATTATGTTAACTAATGTTTATGTATTTTACTAGTTTGCTACATTAATGGAGTTTGCACTTTTCATGACATCACCATCAATTTGCATAAAGGATGAGTATAGATTCTGTGTTAGTAACCCAATCCTTATTTAAATTTCATCTGTTTAGTATGATTAAATTGAATAAAAGTAGCCTTATGACCCTTTAATCACCTCTATGACCCCAAGCTTGATCCAAGAAATGCCTAAAATTATAGATCTGCCTCAATTTTTCATTGAATTTTTTAAGTCCCCTTACTAAAACCACATGTCATGGCATAACTAACCCAATGCAAGCCTCAATTCATTCTTAGTTGCACTTTGGGTGAGCACATAAGGCCTAGGCCTTATGTGGATTGATGCCATCACAACCAAGTTTTCAAATGTTGAGTGCAAAGGCTATGTCTCATGCTTACACCTGGTTATAATAAACTAAGACCTTAGACTTTGCAAAACATTTTAGTTCCATTATTAGGGCCCATGTTGAATTTTGTTACTATGACGATGTTTTTTATGAGTTATTTAAACATGTGTATAGGTGGTTGTCTAAATATTCAACCTACAAAAGATGTAGTTATGGACGGTGATACAAGTAGACAAAGGATCACGTAGAGAGGCTTGAGACCTTGGATGTTACTTCAACTAGGGTGATGGATAAATGGTGGCAAGGACTCTGAATAGCTACATACTTGAGTTCATAGTATCAACATATTTGTGCATAGAGGAAGTGGAGTACCAATTTTTATGTGACCTTGGAGGCACGTTCATGAAGGAGTTTAGCACAGAGCTAAAAAAGCTAATGGTTGATTATAATTTTGAAACTTTGGGGATGGAAGACTAAAATCCTATCACATATGAGTTGCATAAAGGGGGAGAAGGGGATGTGTAGGTGAGGCACAATGGAAGGGGATAAGCAAATTGACACCTGAGAGCTTAAAAGAACCTAAAAGAAGAGATGATGTTGACTAATGGAGGATATAGAACTTGGAAGTGTTGAGAGGACTCTTAATAAATGTCTAGGGCATGGGGAAAGATCTCTTGAAATACAATAGTGCAGAGATGAGAGATATATTGAAGTGATGGATTGAGCTCAACACTTGACAAGTGTGGAATTTATTATGTTCCTATAAGATTTAGTGACTATAGATATGCTTGATGTGCCTACTCCCTTTGAACCTATGATGCATGCTCATGTACTAGATCCCCTACTTGAAGAAAGTATAGAAGTATTTGTTGATCCTGCTAACACCTCAAATTTTAGACATTTTGTAGATGTAGATTCTAACTTTATCATTGAACATATTATTCCATACAAGGAGGTGAGTGAAACTACCTCTAGACCATTGGGATTTAGCTC
Organism: Torreya grandis; assembly: GCA_037957365.1. NCBI lineage: Eukaryota > Viridiplantae > Streptophyta > Pinopsida > Cupressales > Taxaceae > Torreya > Torreya grandis. The sequence continues at coordinate 1,137,828 of JARHVA010004028.1, read as the reverse complement.
ACCATAATAGAAATTGAATGAGAGCATACCAAATCAATCAATGTTAGCAACATAAGGTGGGTAATAGTTCATAAGAAGTGGTCGAATGTCACAAGCAAGTAGCTCAACACCAATGACATCAGCTACATAACTAATAACAATGGGACCAATACCTAACCCTATGGTTGGAGGCATTAGAGGACCACCTCTAAGATAGGCATTAAAGGGACAAGCACTTAAGTACTAGCTACCCCCCACAATTGATCTACTATGAGATGGTTATGCACCTCTTAGAGTATCACGATGTGTAAAATGCTAGAGAACATGTACCTAAGTGTGAACTATAATGGTGTACATGAGGCATATCCTAGTTAGAGCGTAAGGATACTTAGTTTGCAACCACTTTACTTTATCATTCGCATACCTGGTATATAAAATTTGATCTCAACCAATCCATGGTTAACTATGATACCCTGAAGAATGTAATTTTGAAAGAATTTGACATCTCAAAATTTGAACAATAGAGCATCACCATGCTAAAAGATACTACATAATGATTCTTAAAAAGTGTGCACTTATATGATGCAAGCTTCAAAACTCTTTTATCAAAGCTCCCATATGATATTCACCCTTCCCAGCATGTGTAGTGGTCCATTGGGGGGTTGCTTGTGCCATTCTAAAGAGTAGTTTCCATGAAAACGTTTATAGACCCTCAAGAAGCACTTAAGGCCATGCTAAGAGCCAAGGTAGTTGGAAGTGCAGACATTGAGATCAGCCCATTTATGGAAGAGTAAATTGTAGACACCTAAAATTGGCCACCAATGGCTTCATATCAGACTTTAGACTGATTCTTACCAACCATTGTAAATTAAGCCTAAGAATCACTAAATGTCCCCAAATTTACTTGTGCATCAATCATAAAAGCTTAGAATTACATTGAAACATCCCTAATTAGGGTATCCTACTGTAAACAACAAAAATCTCTCATAGGTTCATCTCTAATTATCCTACGGCATTCCAACATGTAATTTGGCTTATAGACCTATTAAATGGGGAAAATGCACACATAAAATTAAATCAAATCTTGAAAATGCTAAAAATCCTAAGCATAATTAATTAAAATGCCATACCTATTTAAATGCCTAGTTGAATTAACCATGAGCAATTAATGAATTACTAAAAAAAGGAAATTCAAAAATACAAATAAGCTTTTCATGATTACCTTTTGTGAGTTGTCAAGCCTTTGAAATATCTCAAAATATCTCACCCATGCCTATTCATTGCAAGTCATTAATTCTTGACACCTTGTAACTCTACTAGGGTTAATTGACTCACTTAGGTTAGGTTTGAACCCATTTCATGTTTAAACTACACGTTAACTCACCTTGAGTTGGGGTTAGTTCTTAAGCCTATAAATATAAGCCAATGCCTATTAAAAAGAGAGCTTGGATAGAGTAAAGTTATAATGTTGGTTTTATAGCAAGACTAAGAGCAATAGTGTTGTAATGCCAAAATCATAAGCCAAGCCATCAATCAAGCATAATCCAAAAGCCAACCATGGTTTCAAGGAAAGAAGGAGATAGCCAAACTCTATTGCCAAAGACTCTTTGAGCACAAACTGAGTAAGCCACACAACAAAGATTTCTAAGCATTCAAGGAAGGTAAGAAATTTGTTATTCCTTGCATTTTAGTTATGTTTTCCATTGGTTTTTTTCATTATGTTACCCCTATGATATAGGCAAGTAAGTGTTATGCATGTTAGTGTGTTTTTATTCAAGTTGTGTTACTTATTCTAACACTTGATCTAACTTCCCTTCTTGGATTCCTTAATCACAAATGGCACACCTGATGGGACTCTAAGCACCCCATGTACCAAGAAAACCAAGATACAACTTAGAAATTTTCAAAATAATGCTTGAATATTATCAAAATTGGAGTTTTACCATTATTTTTGCCATATTTTTAATTTTTATGCTAACTCAAATCTACATAGAGATCGACATTTGTCAGGCAATAACTGACATCAGTTTTGCCTAACTGTCATCGATTCTACCTAATCAAGCTTGATTCTAGGTGATCACCATTGGTTAGGATGTAGGGCAAACACATGGCTTCAAAACATCCATTTTGAATATTTTTGTCACTCCTAATTATTATTTCTTGGTTTCATTATCTAATAAACTCTATTTCTAATCATCTCATTGTATTTTTTGAGGATTTTTTATCTAACTTTGAGCTAACATTTTTTTATATTGTGTTGGTTTTGCCTTTGGGTTCATGAACAACTAATCTCGGTCATTATCGATTGGTATTGATTATTAGTAACCAACATTGAATGACCGATATCGATCTCTATGTTTTAAAAAATAGGAAACCCAAGAGCTATGTTTTGAAAGTGCTTCAAAGCGAGGGGAAACTCTCTAAATCTTACAGGTCCAAGGTAGGAATAAAGCATGAATTTTTAAGTTTAGATTCATGAACATTTCATTTTAGGTGTTTAAAATGAATTTAGATAACTCTTGAACTCTTCATTTTGGTGTTAAAAAGAATTACTAAATCTTGAACATTTAATTTTAGTGCTTAAAAGGAACCTATAATTGCTAAATCTTAAACATTTGATCTTAAGTGCTTAAAAGGAATTTAGAATGGCTAAGTCTTGAACACTTTATTTTGGTGCCTAAAATGAATTTATTAAGTCTTGAACATTTCATTTTTAGTGCTTAAAATGAGCATAGATGTTTTTTCTTAAGTTGCTTTATGCAAATTCTAACAAGTTTTTCAAATAAGCCAAGGGGCCAAAGAACTTAATCAAACATCTCAATTTGGTGCCTAAATTCAACATTTACTTAGATCATAATTATTTAGAAGTGTTTGTTACTTACTTATTTGTGAAAAATGAAGAGTACGTGTATGCTCCCCCCATCCCCTATAGGAAACTTGGGTGACCAAAAGCACCTTTTCACTTGCAATTTATGCCTAGTCTAATGTATGGAAAAAATGTTGTCTAGGCTCTTCCCAAAACTTGAATGGTTTGGGTAATCTAAACATAACCTTAAAGTCTTTCCACTTAGTTTTATTTTCATGTAATTTGGCTTATGAAGGGGAGTTAATAGCTTCTTCATGAGTTCTTTAGGTAAGTATTGACTTGAGGCTTCATCTCCTAATAGTGTTTCAATCCTGATCCATGATGGGGTATACAAATTGGGGTACACATACTATGAAATCCAACGATTGAGTGGCTAACCTCTCCTTTCATAATAAAGGCCTGAGTTAGGTCTAATTAACCAGGGCATTTCACTAAATAGTTCATGAATGAAATCACTATGCAAAAGAATATACCCTTACATAGTAAGTTAATCGGTATGAACTCAGTTGACGTGATACTTCTCTAGTGTTAATCACACTTGGGATCAACCTAAACATTCAAAAACTATAGTTTTAGTAAACCCCATTTGACCATGCCTTATCAGTTTAGGGTTTAGGACAATTTACTTAGTTGTATTTGGTCTTTTTCCTTTATTGCTTGGTGTTTTAAGTCTAAAACTTTGTTTATCTTCCCATGTCAAAATGAGTTGTTTTTGCACACTATTATATTATTTAAGGAGGCATTATGTCATTCATTTAACACTGTGATTTTTACATTAAAATTTGTGTCAAAAACATTATGTATGTCACTTTATTGAAATGGGTAATGTTACACTACCCAAATCAATTCAAGTTTTATGCCTTGGAGTCTTTGAAACCAACCATTATTTATATCTTTAAAGAGTGATAACGTCATTACACTACTCAGATTGTTTCATAGAATTGTCTTGTCTTATGTCTAATTTATCATTTGAAATCAAACCATGTATGCCTTTGTGGTCTTTGTCTAGTGTTGTTATGTTGTTCAATTTTTTCTAGCTTATTTGTTCAAAAATCCTAAGTTGATTTTTTAATTAACCTTGATAAGTTTAAATTCAAACATTGATTGATTTTTGTTTAGGACTTATCTAATTTGGGCTTAGATAACAATATTTATCTTTTGGGTTGCATAACTCAAGTTAATTATTTACCCAAATTCAAAAACCATTTGTTTGTAACATTATTTGGGAGAAAAAAGTCTATCCTGAAGTGCCTTTTATTTCATGCCTCTTAACAAATTGACCAAGTTCATGTTTGAAATCAAGTGTCTAGTTTATGAAAAAGTGTTCTAAGTTTGTTAGATTAAATCATCCTTTTGTTTAAAGTATAGCTTTTGATGTCATGTTTGGCCAAGAGTCCTAACACACACCTTTATTTGAGCCTAGCTTTTGACATCGCATTTGGCCAAAAGACATAGCAACCTTTTATTTCTTAGTTTAGACCTATTTGGGACACATTAGACCTAGAGTTTGGCATTTTTTTATTTCATCTACTTGACCTTGTTGTTGTGATACATTTAACATTAGACATTTGATGTTAGATTATTTTATACCAAGTTTTGTTACAAACCATTTTGGAGATACAGATCCATCCCTTAGACCAAGTTAGACCTAGTTTGAACCTTTTGTCTTTTAGACATTAGTTTTTAGAGTTTTTAGAACTCTATTCCTTTTATCATGAAGCATTCACCATTGATTTAACCATGTCTCACTAGAAACATAGTGGTGTCATCTATAATCTAGGATATGGAAATGTTGTCACACAAGAGGACTTTCTTCAAAACCCTTATGGAGATGATGTTATTTGTGAGATAGATACTTATCTACTTTACAACACTCAATCAGGAGAATAGAGTCAAGATACTTTGGCCCATTATTTTTTCAACATGCCCCCATACTCAGAGTAAGACCAAGAATAGATGGCTTAATATTTGGCTAGCGTAACTTTAGTCATAAAACAAGTCCAATAACAACCATATTACCTTACACTGCCATCAGCTTATGACCCATATCTTTTTTATCATCACGTACTTACAAATAAGGACAAAGTATTAATTAGAGTCACAGAGGTAGGGGTTAAGTTTCCAATGGACTTTCCCCATGAAAACTTGTCCAGTTTAGTAAGAGGGCCTTATAACATGTCTTATAATAAAAGCACTAAACATGCCTCTTCTAGCAACCCTCATGTTATAGTGTTGATGTCATATCATGAATATCATATGTTTGTAACACAAAAGGGCCTCATGGAGGATTATTTCATTTAGATGCAAATAGCATACCAGACTTGCCTAAACCTAGAATGTAACTTTAATAATATGACCATGTCAAATGCTCCTCTTATTGATCTAGATCCTTCGATAGGAGTTTTAATTGAGTTGATAGGCCAAGAAAATTAGGTTATATGCCCATTTATGCAAAGCACTTATGTATAAAACATGTTCAATACCCCAACTATCGAAGAAGTGTTTTCTGCTTCTACGCAGAATAATGAGCCAAATATAGTGGAAAATGCACAAACAATGTCCAATCCAGACCAAAGTGGTGTGAATGCATAAACAACTATTCAAAAATAAAATGTAATTTAGTCAACACCGTGAGTGGTTCAAAAATGTAGGGGTAGGAACTTATACCTCCCAACCTCAACAAACTACCTCTATTCCTCAACTAATTGCTTCTTTAAGCACACAAAAATAAGGATTAAGTAGTGCAGTGATCTCTAGTTCTATACCGCAAAAAAATGTGATGAATTTTAATTCACCCCAATTGGTGACAACTAACATTCCAAAATAATGGGAACCATCCAACATACTCATGCAACAAAGGCAAAACATTTTAAAACCTCAATAAGTGGAAACTAATGTTCCATCTTGTCAGGTAGTAGAAAACATACCTTTTTATTTATAGACCAACATGCTAATGTAAAACCAGATGATGTCTAATAAATAGCATACAAGTATTGGTTAGAAACAAATACTGAATCTCTTAACATGCATCTACTTCCCAACAAGGATTCATGCAAATAAGAGCTTTCAATGTTTCATAAGTACCAATTAGGTAATAGTTGCCTTTCATGCCAAATGTGCCACAAGTTCAATGACATGGTCTTGGTTCACAAGTTCCACTCAATCATCAAGGTATGAATAGTTAAAAACATGTCTCTATTCATCCTCAATAGGCATACTATATCCATATCCCTCCATCTTAGTCATAATATCTCCAAATCCAGGCCTGTATACCCAATCCTAACTAGAAAATCTCATAGCAGTGTATGCAATTTCAACAATCACACCCTAATCTGTTTATGAATATTCCTTGTCTATTTATGAACAAAACCAACACTCCCCAAAAAATTCCTCCACTATACCCAGTCAAAGTAAGCCACTTGTGACTGCCCAACCTCCACCCCAAACCAAAGTTCATATGGGTTTCCCAGCATAATAATTATAACAAATTAAGGATACAATTGATACTATCCAAGTTGGGAAATAGATTAAAATTATTAAGTCGAATGATGTGTGTTTCTACCTCTTTAATATGGAGTACTTGTAGATACCATTTCCTCCAGGGTACGAATCATTGAAGTTTGACAAATACAAGGAGAAAGGAGACCCCAAGGCCCACTTATAGAATTATTTGTTGCATGCCAACCAGTGGCCTATAATGACATATACCTTTTCCTATTATTTCCAAGGATCCTAGTAGGATAAGCATTAGAGTGGTTTTTGAAGTTACCAAAGAATTTATCATTTGATTTTGATGATCTTTTGGATAAGTTTATGCAACACTTCTCTTACAATCTCAAGCATGACATTTTATTGGTAGATTTGATGAAATCTAAACAAAAGTCCAGTGAAAGTTTTACAAGTTATCTTTATCAATGGAGATCCATTTCAAGCTGATTCACCCACAATCTACTAGACAAGTAACTAGCCACTTTATTTATCAAAAATTTACATAGCAAGATATCTTATCATCTGGAGCTATAATGTGCACATACCTTTAAGGAAATCATTGACAAAGATTTAGTAATCAAAAGAGCCCTTATTAATAAAGGGATCATTAAACTTAACTCAACCAATCAGACCCAAAACCAAATCCAGAACACTAGCCAAAATCAAAACCAAGTTTAAATGTAAGCATCATAACAAACCTAGGCCAATAATTATGACAAACCCAAGCAATTCAATCATAACAAGAATGTTATGGGAAATGGATTAATAGAGTCACAATATGTCCAAATGGTGTAAACACCATCTGTACATCCTACATGGCACATGAAAATTACTCCTAACCAACAACCTCTTCAACAAATGTAGTAATTATAGCAGCCTAGACCCATGCAACAAATGTATCAACCTATGCCTTTGTGAAACCCTCCTCTAAGGAAAATTATGCCTACTTGTCACATTTTTAGTGACCTTGGATAACCCATTGAATTTATATTTCTCAAGCTCATCACAACTAATCTAATTAACTGGCCTATTCTGAAACACTATCCTAAGGGCATTGACTTTCCAGACTGGGACAGGCAAAATGAATTCTATGAGTATCATCAGGTTAATGGTCATAATTTATGATGTTATGCACAAATCAAACATTATATTGAGAATATGTTAGAAAATAGATAGATAGCTTTAGACTATGGAGCTTTTACATCCAATTAGAACCTAGGAATTTATCAAAATCCCTTTCAACAACATAACAACCAACACCAATAGCAATAGTAGCTAGGATAACAACAACAACAGTATCAATAATGAAGGTAGAACTAATAGAACTAAAAAAATCAGCAGTAAAAATAAAAACATCAAATAAATGGATGGAACCAAGGCTAGAACGATGTCAACAACCAATAGATCTACCATGCAGTTGCACATGACTACAAAAAGGTTATAGGCCATATTATAGGAGGTCACATTAACACCATTTCCATCAATTTGAGACCAATTACCAATCAAACAAGACTGTTGTTAATCATTCCCAATTAACCAAACCATGTCGATGATCCTTCCTTAACCTGGGACTGCATATAGGTGTACCAATAAGTAGGGATTCCCACTTTTGGACCTTATATCTATAACTCATCATTAGTCTGTGACCACATATAAGTGCACTAACAATTGAGACTTATCTTATCTATTCCCCCTCCACCTTCATTTGTTATCAACAATGGTCCTTTATTTAATCCCAATTGTGTAATCATAACTCAGTGGTCAAAGATTACCATACCAGGCCCACATCCATCTACCACTTCACCCATCCAACCAACCATTATGGCTAAGAACAAGCCATTTACCATTGTGCTAGAAAAGATGTTTGATATTATGGAATAATTGTAGAAGATGCCTTCACAAATATCCATTTTATATTTATTCTATACATCTACAATCCATAAGAACATCTTAATAGAGTTCCTTAGCCAATCCCAAGTTTTAAATGACATATCTCCAGACAAATTCCAAGATTGGGTTGGACATCTAGCTCCAGGCCAATAATTAAACTTTAACCAAAGTGATATGTCATCCCTTGGCCCTCTGCATAATAATCCATTATACATCAAAATTGTCATAATGTGACATAAAGTGAAGCATGTCCTCATAAACAATGGATCAAGCCTAAATATCATGTCTCTAAATCTCATCAAGCTTCTTAGGTATATGACAGCTAATTTTTAGCCAAAAATGATCACCATCAAAGCCTATGGGAATTATAAACTATGCCATATGTTAGAATTTAATTTTTTATATAATATGTTTTTGGGTAGACCTTGGATACATGAGATTCATGCAATCCCTTCGACATTGCACTAGTGTATCAAGTTATACCATTCTAGTATGGAAGTTAACATCCATGGAGATTTGTAGCCATATGAACATTGCAAGCATTTGGAGGCTGAGTACCAAAGCTATAACTATTATTTTATCATGAATCTAATTACTAAGAAGGACAAGGGAAAATAATACTTTTTTATTCACTAGAGGCTAACTACATTAACCCTAATACCCTTGATTTACTTTCCCACATGCCACCTCCTGAAATATCTAATCATTATACCATCTTAACTAATGGCTCAGGAGAATATTTGACCCACGATACATTCTACATTGATAAGCTTCCATAAAACCCCAAGTCCTTTGGAAGACCAAAATCCAAACCACCTTACATGGAATGGCATAGAAAGGGCAAAGACCACCTGCATAGTCTAGCAGCCATTACCTTCATACAAGCCACTGGCTAAGAATAGGACCCTCTTGAAGGTGATGAATCATGGTTTTATAATGACAAATTGGCTGACTATTATATAAATTCCAAGTATCCTATATCGAACATAATGATGGAGGAGCACACTTATGAAGGAGGAGGCCTTGGGCTAAATCAATAATGACCATTTAAACCAATTTTTACCACTCGATATAAAGAAACATATGGTCTTGGATTTAAACTTCTTTGGGATGACCCACGTATCTTATTTGAGTTTCATCACTAATGAATAATGATGATGATGTTGACAACAAAGCAGAGTCTAATCATAGCCATTTTGATGACCTAACCCATACCAATTTATTTGAAACTAATGCCATTTGTACCCTATGATCAATTATTTTCCATAATCCACTTCCATTATATTATCCCTAACTGATAGACTGGGACCAATAAGAATCAAACATATTAGTTGATGAGTTCTAAAATGATGAGGCCTTATGTGATTTTTTAGGCCATAGGGACAATATTTCATTGGGAGACCACAAATAAGGGTTCTCAATCAAGTTGGATCTTGTAGCCTATTTTGGAAATGGGGTGAACACCCTTAGCCAAAAACAATTAAATAAAAGATTGAGGTCCCAAAGTGAAAACCTCTTCAAGGTACTTTTGGACTAGGTAAATAGTAAAGGTAACGGCCATTCTAATAGTGAAAACCTATTTTAGGCACCATTAGATAGGGGTGTTAAACCTTCTTCAAACATAACTCAGGAGACAACCAACAATAAACTTGCCTATGGGTCTGAGTTTAGCCTTGAAGAATAGTAAGATTTTAATTGAATCATCCAAGAGTTCCCAATAGTATTTATCATATGGCCATCCCTACCATTGGGGGATTCTGATTCATCATGCTTAGGAGAACTTGAAGAGCCAGTCCTAACAAAGGACTCTGACATTGCAAACCAATTCAAATTATCGCCAACCATTTTATAAGATGGTTCAAACATTTTAGTGGAAGACACTACATAGGTTGACATCAAGACTCCAAATGACCCAAAATGGATCAAATTAGGTGCATTCCTCACTGAGGAGGAATGTGAAGTCCTTACAACCCTTTTGAGGGAATTTAATGATATATTTTTTTGGGCCTACTCTAACATGCCTGGTTTGGACACCACCTTGGATGCACACCACCATATGGTACATCCTGATGCCAAACCTATAAAATAAAAATTGTGCAAGATGCATCCTTGCATTTCTATGTTAGTGAAGAAAGAGTTGGAAAATATCTTGAAAGCAAGATGTATTAGGCTGATCGACTAATCAAAGTGAATCTCCAATATTGTGCCAGTTAGAAAGAAGCTAGAAGGAATTAAGATCTACACTAATTTTAGTCATAAATAAGGCCTATCCTAAGGATGACTTTCCTCTACCAAACATTAACATGATAGTTGACTCCACCATGGGTTATGAAATGCTTTCACTAATGGATAGATTCTTGGGTTATAACTAGATCTGAATCACACTAGAAGGCCAACATAAAATAGAATTCACCACTCTATGGGGAACATTTTATTATCAAGTAATGCCATTTGGTCTAAAAAATGTAGGGGGTACTTACCAAATAGCCATGACCATCATATTTCATGATATGATGCATGATATTGTTGAAGACTATGTTGATGACATACTAGGTAAATCAAAGACTAGGGTTGATCATCCAACAACATTGAGGAGGATATTTGAATGACTACATGAGTATAAAGTTAGGCTCAACCTAAAGAAGTGTGTTTTTGGAGTTATTTCAGGCAAATTACCTTACTTCATTATGTCTCATTGAGGTATTGAAGTTGACCCAACCAAAGTACAAGCCATAACAAAGACGTTGTCATTGATAAATTTGAAGTAGTTTTATAATTTATAGGGCAAGATACAATCTATTAGATGCTTCATTTCTTAGCTGGTAGACAAGTGCCACCCATTTACACATCTACTAAACAAGGGTTTGATATTTCTTTGGGATGATGAATGTCAAAGAGATTTTCAACACTAAAAGGACTATCTATCAAATCTACCTATTTTATTACCATCAATGATAGGAAAGCCATTCTTATTGTACCTATCAGCCATTGATAAGGCCCTAGGGGAAATTCTATCCCAACATGATGATAATGGAAAGGAACATGCAGTGTACTATCTAAACCATACACTGGTCATGTATGAGCATAAATATACACCCATTGAAAAAGCATGTTTAGCTATGGTCTTTGCAGCTCAGAAACTATGACATTATATGTTGAATAACAAGACCATGGTAATTTCCAAAGTAGATCCACTTAATTATCTACTATCCAAAATAGCTTTACAAGGTTGCACATCCAAATGGATCATGCTTCTCAGTGAGTTTGAGATAGAGTATGTCAACTAGAAATTCATCAAGGGACAAGTTCTTACAAATCAGCTTGTTGAAGCACCCCTTATAGATACACATCCACTAACATTCTAATTCCCAGATGAATCCATCATGACCATCATTGAAACACCTCTTAAGGAGCAGCACTAGAAGCTATATTTTTATGACTCATTCACTACACATGGATCGGGGGCATGCCTTTTATTCATTACACCACAAGGGGATTTAATCCCTAAATCATTCAAGATAAACTTTCCTTATACCAACAACATGGTTGACTATGAAGCACTTATCATAGGGCTTTGATAGGTGGCATAATGGAACATACATCATCTTAAAGTTTATGGTGATTCAGATTTAATCATCAATCAGGTTACAAATCATTTTTAGATCAAGGATGATCAGTTGGTTCCATACAAGGCCATGGTCAACATTCTCAAACAAAAAATTGCCAATGTATAGTTTCAACATATACCAAGGGCCAATAATAGAACAACAAATGCCATATCCACCATTGGATCTTTGATTCAACATACAGACACGGCCAAAGAGTACTAATTTCTCATAGAAAATATGTTAGCACCAGCTCATGAACCTTCAACTATCATAATGATCTATGATACTATTGGTCCTAGTTCTATTTGGTATTCAAACTTATATGCATATCTTCATGACCATATACTACCAAAAAACATATCCCATAAACAACCCAAAGCCTTTGTCCACCATGTTTCATGTTATACCTTACTTGGACCAATCTTATACCACCACAATTTTGATGAAACTCAACTTCGTTATTTAACTTCATCAAAATATACGTTAGAATTCTAAAAAGTTTACAAAAGAGTATGTGGATCCCACACAAGTAGGGTAGTCCTAACCAAAAATATCTTATGTATTAGGTACTATTGGCCATCAATGGATTTAGATGCAATTAGATATGTGAAAAGATGTGATCAATGTCAACAACATTCCAATTCGATTCATGCCCTAGCCAAGACTCTAAAACCAATGCTTACACCATGGCAATTTTCTACTAGGGCCTTGATCTCATTGGGAAGATAAATCCCACCTCATCTGATGGCCATAAATATATCCTTACCACCATAGAATATTTCATTAATTGGGTTGAAGATATACCCCTCCCTTACATGACTGGAAAGCAAATTTCCAAATTTATCTTTAACCATCTCATTTGTGATTATGGTAATGATCTGACATTATATCTAAGAATGGCAGATCATTCAAGAACAAGGATTTCAAATCACTATGTGCCAAATATAAGATTAAACAATATTTTTTCATGACATATTACCCTCAAGGTATTCATCAAGCATAAGCATCTAACAAAACCATTGTCAACATCCTTAAAAAGATTATCAATGATGTTGATTGTGATTATCACCTTAAATATTCCACACCCTCTAGGCATACCATACCAACCACTATACCCCAAAAATAGCCACTCTATATTCACTTGCTTATGGCACTGAGGCCATTTTTCCCATTGAGGCCGAGTTACCTTCTTTATGCATCTCTTTGAAGCATGTGATAGATGATGAAGACTATCGACTAGTTTGCCTACAAAAACTGGAGTTACTTGATGAAAAATTCTTGGATGCAATTAACAACCTTTAAGCATCAGAACTGACTATGTGGCCATTACAATCGATATGTCAGACATAGAAAATTTGAGCTTAGTGATCTTGTTCTTAAAGAATACCATGGCCAAAGATAAACATAAAGGCAAATTGAAACCCAACAGGGTAGGTCCTTTCATCATTGTTACAAACTATGGCACTGAAGCATATAGGCTCACTACACCAGACAAGGACAAACTTGATGAGCTACTAAACATTATACACCTCAAGTTTTACTTTGTTTGAATGACCTAGTATATTGTGTATGAAGACCATTTCAAGTTGTACCATAATATTGACTTTCTTCTTTGTACCATACCATTCTATCACTTTGTCATTCCACCATTTTGTTCTACCATACCTTTTTTATCAACAGATTTGTTTTCATCCCTCCCTACCCAGCTATTTGACCTTTGTTTCATTTCATTGGTTACAAGGCCACTTTCAACATAAAGATTCAGATCAAGTTTTACCAATTGTTTCAAGTATTCTAGATAGAGGCTATATTTTGTAGTATGACAAAGTTTTGGTAATTTCATCCTTCATTTCTTGTTTCATTCTATACCAAGTGACCTTGATTATAACCACCTTTGGGAAAATAAGTATCCCATCATTTTACTACTAATTAAACTACCTATGGGAAAATTAGTATCATTGACTTATGTCATTATTTCCTAGTTATAACTGCCTATGGAAAAACTAGGGGCAACACTTGTTTATCATGCCTTAAGGTACTACCTTACCATGCCTATATCATACTATGCCATTTAACAGCTTTGCCTATTTTGATTGCATTAATTGCTACACTAGTCAAATTCCTCCACTATAAACTAAAACTACAGTGATTTGAGGTCCCATCTTAAAACTATGTAGGTAGTGCTCGATTCACATTGAGGTTAGCTCAGTCACCCCTTTGCTACACTCTCACCATTTTGTGAGCAATCTTCAGTTTGAATGCTTTCATAATTTTTTGAGCAATTTAAGTCTAAATGATCTCACCATTTTAGAAGCTTGGATCATTTAGTGTCTCATCATTCTCAATAGAGTTGATATGCTTTGAAAATTCCAAAAACATTTGTAAAATCATATTTAAAAAATCTAAAAACATTGAACACTTCTTTGCCATAAGGATTCTAGGAACCCTCACTAAGTCACAAGAAAACACTCGTCATTTAGTTTCCCCATCCTTATTGGACTTTTATCCCATGCTCTTTCCATTTTTTGAGCCCATTCCCATATTATTCTATAACATTCATCATGTTTTCTTCTCATCATTTTTATTTTATGCCATTTCTTAGGAAAACTACATTTGGCCTGAAGTTTTTGTTGGATACTACATCCATGGAACTATGTAGGTAGTGTTCACTTGCCTAGTACATCTAGAGATAGCTCGTCTACCCCATTCCTTTTCTTCTATTCCCCCATTTTGTTTGTATTATTGTCTCTTCTTGTCTAGGGGCAATTTTCATCATCTTGTTTATGTCATGTTGTTTACACTAACATTGCGATTAACCCTTGTTTGTTTTTTGTTTTCTCTGTGTTTTGTTTTGTTTCTTTATTTTTCTCGGTGTTTTGTTTATTTCTTTGTTTTTTTTCTTGTTTTTTTGCTTTCATGTTGTGCCTTGATTCAATCTACATGCATTTAATGGTGATTTATTGTGCATTATTTTTGAATCCATCCATATTCATATGTCTACATTTTCATCATGGTTTTTATCATTGGTGCACTATTTTAAATTGAGTATTGGATCACATGTCAATCCATATACACATTTTTCCCAAGTTATCATGGTGTTTTATCATGATGCTTACCGTTATGTGCTACAACAAAAATCAGCTCTGTGAGTTTGCACAATAATGCAGTAACAATGTATCCTTGGCACTAGTAACATTCTCGATCTAATCCAAATCATATCCAAAATAAATTAATTAAATAATGAAATAATTTCCTTCCTTGCTACATCATATGAGCATCTCCCTTCTAACAGGTCACCCAAATTCATATTTTTCCTATATACCAATTTGCCATCATCTTCCACATCATGTTTTCCATAATCGGGATACCAATAATTATAACCACCTATGGGCAAATCATTGTATACTATCCCACAAACATTACCAATGATGCTAACCACTTATGGGCAAATCATTAGGTTTCCATACATTTAAGGTTGATTATTATAACCATGTTTGGGAAAATCATTCTCTTTCTTTTGCCCAATTAGGGCATGTTTTCATTATGATAATGCTTATAACTACCTTTGGGAAAACCATTGTCCTTATTTACTCAATGGATCCATGTTTTTATCCTAACAATGATTATAACCACCTATAGGCAAATCATTGTTTTCCTTTTGATGATTATAACTACCTTTGGGTAAATCATCACTTTTTTTATCCCACCTATGCTGATGATTATAACCACCTATGGGCAAATCATCTTATTTGTTTGCCCTAATTGGGGTGGCTCCATACATCATTTATTATAACCATCTATGGGAAAATTAGTCCTTTCCACCCCATCATTTCAGTTGTTTGGTCCAATCATTTCTTCTTTTCAAGGGACCAATTATCAAACCCTTTGCCAATCACTCCCTTACTGGGGCACCTATGGTTCATCCATTGTCATTAAATTCGTAAGCATATAATACCTTTTCATTATTTGAGAAGATGTCACTATGCTTATAGATTACAATGCCTTCCCAAATAGGGGTAAACTGTAGACCCCTAAAATGGCCAGTAATGGCTTCATACTAGACTTTAGATTAATTATTACCAACCATTGCAAATATAGCTTAAGAATCATTGAATATCCTCAAATTTGCTTGTGCATCAATCATTAAAGCTCAGAATCACATTGAGACATCCCTAATTGGGGTATCTGATCGTAAATAATAAAAATCTCTCATGGATTCATCTCTAATTATCCTATAACATTATAATAGGCAATATGGCCTATAGACCTATTAAATGGGGCAAATGCACACATGAAATTAAATCAAATCTTGAAAATACTAAAAACCCTAAAAAAATTTAATTAAAATGCTAAACCTAATTAAATGCCTAATTGAATTAACCATGAAAAATTAATTAATTACTAAAAAAATGAAATTCAAAAATAGAAATATCTTAGCTTTTTATGATTACCTTTTCTGAGTTGTCAAGCCTTTGAAATATCTCACCTGCCTATTCATTGTAAATCATTAATTCTTGACACTTGTTAACTCTATTGGGATTAATTGACTCACTTAGGTTAGGTTTGAACCCATTCCATAATTAAACTACAATTTAACTCACCTTGAGTTGGGGTTAGTTCTTAAGCCTATAAATACAAGCCATTGCCTATTGAAAAGAGAGATTGGATAGAGTAAAGTTATGATGTTGGTTTTGTAGCAAGATTTAGAGCAATAGTGTTATAATTCAAAAATCATAATCCAAGACATCAAGTAATCATAATCCACAAGCCAACCATGGTGCCAAGGATAGAAAGAGATAGCCAAGCTCCATTATCGAAGACTCTTTAAGCACAAACTGAGCAAGACACACAATAAATCTTTTAAAGCATTCAAAGAAGGTAAGGAATTTGGTATTTTTGCATTTTAGTTGTGTTTTCTATTTGTTTTGATCATTATGATCCCCTTGTGATTTAGATAAGTGTTGTGCATGTTAGTGTGTTTTTATTCAAGGTTTTTTACTTGTTCTAACATTTGATCTAACCTCCCTTCTTGGATTCCTTGATCACATAATTGCATTTATGGCATCCCAACTCCAAAATATTACCACCAGCTCTTTACATGATGTTCAAAGTGGACTATGGTACACCAAATGCCAAGTAAAAGGCCAAAATAGAACTAACTTCCCATGGAGGAATGTGTGCACCCTACTTCTAAGATGCAAGGTCTGTCAAGAAGCACATGACATCTAAAACTATCCTTTGTTGTAATATACCATCCAATTCAACACAATGATCTATTATCATTTTCATGATGCTTATACCCATACCATTATTTATTATCGAGTGATTGATGAAATGTATGAAAATATGAAAAGAGGCATGTGACAAGCTACAAAAGTAGTCAATGAGCAAGCAAACCAAAAGAATGATGGATATGGCCAATAGAATATAGGCTTCAAGATGTAGCGAGGCATTAGAGAGAAAAGTGAAGGATGTGGTGGTGGAATGTTCCCACCATGCTCATGTTATAAGTATAAATCAATAGAGCATTATCAACATGACCACCCTACACATCCAATGTGTGAGTATTGTCAAGGGCCCCATAAATTTGAAGAATGCCTTGCCCTGTACAACAAGTTGACCCAAAGCAAGCCTAGAATAGACAAGGGCATAAGAATGATCAAGCAGAAGCAAAAAATGGAAAAATTGACCCCAAATGCATAACCCACACACATAGAGGTAGTCAAAGTATAGGCAACTATGTGTAGTGGGTTCACCAATTAGCTACCAGTTGTGATAGTACCTGAGTTATGCCTTGAATATGAGAGTAAGGTTCAAAATGAGTAGACAATGTAGCCTAAAATAAAAGGTGCATCATACCTAAACCCAACACACCAAAAAGATATATTACAGTAGGATATGAGTATAATCCAAAACCTGTAAGGGGAACTCTAATTAGTATGAGACCAGAGGCACAAGATTTCACCTTTCAAAAGAAGTAAGATAGAGAAGAAGATAAAGTATAAGAATTAATTAAGATCTTGCATCTCCTATAGATATAAGGAATGTTTCCCTTATTGAATAACTTACTCTTGGAGCATGAAAGTCAAAATAAAGTTAAGATCATCGCACCATGCATAGAGAGGGCATGAGAAATTTGACATACTTAGAATGCTAAATATGACCAAGAATTCCTAGTGGATGCCACTATTGATAGATGGTCTATCTATGAGGTTCTTATGGACACAAGCATTGAGGTAAACATCTTGACAAATATTTCTTGGGAGAAAATGGGTAGGCCAACCTTGAGATCCTCCCTTCATATACTCTTCATGGCCAATAAAACCTAGGCACAACCTATCATAATTGTAAAGAATGTAATTGTAGATATCATGGGTGCCAAATTTTGCACTAACTTTAAAGTAATAAAGTTAGTAGAGCATGATAACTACCTAATACTTCTAAGAATTCCATGGTGTTATACAAATAATGCAGATACGTGCTTCAAAAGATAGTACATGACCTTTAAGAATGAAAAGGAGAAGGTAGTTATACCTTTTTCAAATGGCCATGGACCCTATATATCAAGAACATGGACATCAAGGATGAGATCAACCATATCTATAACATCATAATGCAAGGCACTGAGACTTTAGAACCAAATGATCAAGGAGTACTCTCTTAGGAAGATGGATAGTCAACCTCAGACACCACAGATGTTGCTTATGACTGATGGATCGAGGAAGCATATGAGGCCACTAGATGATGGTGCCACTTGGTGAAAATAAAGATGTTAAAGCTAGTAAAGATAGGCTAGATATAGATTGATCTTACTGCTAAAATATTGGTCCCTTATGCCAAGAAAAAATAAAAAATATTATTTCACATCAGTAAGGGCAAACTTGTTATGCTCCCAAGATACGAAGGACGTAATCTTGTGGAGGACTATGTCCATGAAATTGAGTTGTGCATCCTAAAGGAGGTGGATATAATGGTTTCACTAGTGTACACATTGAAGATCACTACCACTAGTTGGTGGGTAGTGCAAAAGCCTAGCTTACCAACTTGGTAGGATGTAAAGGCAGTCATTTTCACTAGATTTGGAAAAAGTAACAAAGACCTAGACATTTTACCCTACTCTAGTGACTTTGACCCCATAGTACATGTATGTCTTTATGAAGATACATGGATGGGTTATGGTGAAAATGCCCCAAGAAATCTATGGGTACATGCCTTATATAGAAATTTAATTAATTGGGCATGGGTGTGGTACATAGTCAATGAGATGTGTCACAAAAAAATAGACTAGAATGCCCTTAAGGAGTGATTTGTTCATACCTTCTTTTTTTTGCAAAATCTTTAACTGATTGAGCCATTACAGGTAGTTTGAAGGTTAGTGTTTGAGGACACTGCTATATTGAAATGGCACCTAAAGGATATGTTCAATGAAAAAGGGTTAGTGCTCCCTACCTTCTTTGAAGAAATTCTAAATAGTGACTCTAGTGATGAAGATGTTGACACATGAAAGGTGTGTAATTGGAGGAATTTGATAGGGAAAAGGAAGTTAGTGCACCAAGTTGAGGATATCACCCCAAAATAAGAAGACCTTACCCATTTTCAAGTAGAAATAACAGATCGAATTAGACAAGTCAAGGATTCACACTAGGAGAAGAATGAACCCTATTGAGCACCATTAATAACTACCAAGGTAGATATCAATTTAGAGGGGGAACCCAAAATTACCACGTTGGGTGCCTATTGGTTTGAAATGAAACTGGCACGTATTGTTGATCTCCTCAAATAATTCTAAGACCTTTTTTTATGAAATTATAAAGATATGAAATTTGCATACCCATCCCTCAGGAAGATGAGAATAAAACTAGTTGATGGTGTAAGACCTATCAAAAAGTAGCCTTACAAGAAGAACCCAAATCTTCATGCCAAGGTCAAAACTAAGATCGATGGCATGCTAGCCATAGGCATCATCAACCCTGTGTAAGAATCTAAATGGGTTATCCCCATGGTCATCAGAATCAAAAAAGATGGGTGCATTCACATTTTATGTTGACTATAGACTATTGAATGCCATGTACATGATCGACCCCTTTCCAACTCCATTCACTGATGAAATATTGGATGGCATCATAGGTTACAAGATATCATTCACAAGTTCCTATAACTATACTTAGATGATTGCATAGTGTATGGGTTGGTGAAGGATCACTATGACAATTTATGCCTAATGTTTAAAAGGTTTAGGTAGTTATAAATTTATTTTAATCTCAAGAAGTATGTCTTTGCAACACCATTTGGCACATTACTTGGGCACATCATCGACAAGGATGGTCTACTCATTGATCCCACCAAGATTACAATCATCCTTTAGCTTTAAACACTGTCAACACAGAAAGATGTTTGTGCCTTTCTTAGGCATTGTGCGTATTACAAGAATTTCATAAGGTATTATGCCAGGATTGTGGTGTTGTTAGAAGATCTCTTATAAAAATATGGCCCATTCTATTGGGGTGCAATATAAGAATATGTTTTTGAGACCCTGAAGCTCAAACTAGTGATTGCATCGATATTACAATTTCTTAACTGGGTAACTCCCTTCCATGTCCATGTCAATGCCTCTGGTACCATAATTGATGACATTCTCAAAACCAAGTGAATGGAAAATAGATCATCCTATTTCTTTCACAAGCAAAAAACTAAGGCGAAATAAAATTACACCAACACTGAGCATGAAGTGTTTGCTATGGTCTATGCCCTGTAGAAGTTTTAATAATATTTTATGGTAACTCCCTTCATCTTCTTCACTAATCATGAGGTGCTTAAGTACTTGGTGAAAAATCCCATTTTTCATAAGTGCATTTTCCAATGGATTGTTTTATTTCAATAATTTCAATTTTCTATTGTATTAAAACCAATAAAATAAAACTTGGGCCCAAACCACTTGTCCTGCATCAACTATGGTGATGTGGCAATGTTAAATAAGGATGATATGCATGAAACATTACTCTATAGTATCTGATACATCCCAAAAGACTTGGTATAAATCATCACATTTCTGACCTCCATATTTGTGCCTCAAATTATGACCACTAAAGAGAAGAAGCAGCTCACAATTCACACCACCCCTTTTCAACTCAGTGACAGGGAGCTATATAAGTTTAGATGTAATGAAATCACACACTGATGTGTCCTAGATCATGAATGGGACTCATTACTGTAAGAGGCACATGAGGGAATTATTAGAGGCCATTGTGTTGGAGATGCCACGGTGCTAAAAGTGTTATAATTAGGCTTGTGGTGTTCAACTTTATTTCATGACATAAAAGAATATGCCAAAAAATGTGACATCTACCAATGCACTAGAAAACCAAACCATCAGGATGAGATGCCCCTCATCCCCATCCTTGCCTATGCACTAATTGAAAAATGGGTCATTAATTTTATTGGTTGTATCACTCTTACACAAGGCACACAAGTGCACGGTACATTTTGGTTACCACTATTACTTTACCAAGTGGGAAAAATTAATGACAACCAAATATTATATAGTCACCATAGCAACAAGATTCATTTGAGAAAATATTATCAGTAGATATGGATGCCCACTTAGCTTGACTAGTGATTATGGCATGTACTTAATAAACAAAATGGTTTAGATCTTGTTATCTGAATATATGGTGGCACACCATAAAATGATACCCTACCACCCCCAAACTAATGGCACTATAGAGGCATTCAATAAAATATTAGCGACATGCCTCAAAAAATATGTGATGTTAGTTGTAAGGATTGGGATAATTGTGTGTCAACAATATTATGGGCCTATCACACAACATGCAAACACCTGAACAAGGTTACACCATTCCAATTGGTTTTTGGTATAGATGCCATTTACTAATGAAATTCCTAGTGTCCTCACTATGCATCATATGTATTGGTCGATTGGATGACCAAGAGTCTTTAAGTACATGCATGGAATATTTGGAGAGGCTAGAAGAGACACGCACCCAAGAATGATCAAACCAATAGATAGAGAAGGCCCACCAAAAGGTATGGCATGATAAGCACATCAAGTGTAAAGTGTTGACAAAAGGTTCATTGGTCTTGTTATATGATTCTAAGTACCTCAGGTACCTAGGCAAGTTACAAATTAGGTGGATGGGACCTTATGTCATCCACAACATCTTGGAGACTGGTGTATGTAAGTTGTGCACATTAACTGGTGAAATACTCCCTGAGTATTTTAATAGTAATATATTAAAATTATACCATCACTAAGATGGCACTCATGTCATCTAACATTACCTTCCCAGTTAAAAGTCAGTTGTTTGGTTTTAACCATAATAAAATTAGTGCAAGCCAAATCTTTTCTTTATGTTTATTTTTTTGTGTTATTTGAATAAGCATGGCACTTTCAGGACCATAGGAGAAAATTTATAGAACTCATACCTACATAAATCTATTTATGTGAGTTAAGGCCAGTCACTTTTTAAGCACCTAAGATTAGACACCTAAGTTTTTGGACACGTGAATTTTTCCAGGATTAGTGAATTGTAAATATAAATTGACAAAGGAAGGCACACAAGGTGTTCATGTATAAGAGACCAAGAGGAGACAATGAGGTGTTGGAGGACTAGGGAAAGTATTTGTATGGGGTAGGGGAGGTTGAAGTAAGAGCCATGAAAGCACAAATAAATTGACCAAAAAAGAGAGGTGCACTTGAAAGGAAGCATAACACCAAGAAGAGATGGAACCTAGGAGGCTGAATTGCGTGCATGTGAAGTGTTGGACCCAGGTAACCATAAGGATGATGAAGGTCATGCCAAGTTGAACAAAGTAGAAGATAATGACCATTATGATAGCTGACACACACCTAAAATTTAGAGGGAAGTGACCATTTGAATCACCTGTCACTTCACCAAAGAAATCATTAGCAGAGTTAATGCTACAACATTGGAAGAATAAATATTTGCATTAAATGAGAAGTTAGCAACAAATTTTAGTAGATCTCAAGAATCTAAACACCACCAGCCATCAATGTGGTAGATGACATTAGGATATAAAAAATCAGATGGTAGAGGTAGGAAGGTTACTATCATTTTTAATAGTTTAGAGCAGAGCAAAGAGCCAAAGCCACTGAGTAAGAAAACACTACCAGAGAGAGAACCAGTCACCCACAACCTCCCCAAGTGAGAACAAAAGAACATGAACAAGATTGCATTTTTTACCTGAGGAGAAAGGAAGGAAAGTGGAGGGAAGTTGATAGAGAAATATGGAAGTAAGACTTTGGTAGAATAATTAGGCTACCATTAATGGGGCAAGAAAGTCAATAGTCAAATGTGTAGTGGTATTTCTTATGACTGTGAAGCATGCTAAGCACAATTTTAGGCTTTAAAAGAATCAACCAGTCTCACTTCAATAGTAACAAGTTTAGGATGGGAAAGAAATGGCTAAGCATAGGTCCACCATAAGAGTAAAAATATGCAAAGAAAGTGCAGGGGATGAGGGAATCAACCACTACAAAATTGGAGGCACAGATGGTGAAGAGAGTAAGCATCATAGAGATAAATCCAACTACAAGTGCAAAAATTACTTACAAAGAGATAGAGTACCCACCATAGGTTATGGTGGGGGAGAAGAAGGTGTCCTTTGTGTATGTTTGTAATTTAAAGGACTATAACCATAGGACATGTAATAACATGTAAGAGTTAAATAAGGACTAGATGATAGACATTAAGAAGAAGACCAAGATAGGCATCACATTCTTTGATGTCTCCATCAGAGACAAATTACAAACCATAGGTGCCACACAACTATTCAAACTATCAAGCTTTGATAACTTAGAAGATCTAGTACCTTTCCTCCTCTCGTAAGTACATGGAAACTAGTTCTACTTTATAGGATAACACATGAGGATCTTAGCAAGCCTCGTTAGTAGAATCATAGGGCTATGTGGTGTAGGAGCAAACATATGAGAGATGATGGAGGATAAGGTGGAGGTAGAAAGGGTTACAAAGCTTTTGGGCTACTATAATTCAGGGTTTACATTCCCCATCAAAGACATTCAAGACCTTGGCATAATGGTAGTAATTCACCTTATTAACATCAAAATTTTCCTTGGTGGCTAGTGGTTCAATATCAATAAAAACTTCTTGTGCATTGCCTACCACATGGCATAAGGAGTAAATTTCAATATCTCCAAGTTCATCATAAAGGAGATGATCGAGAATGTGCAAGAGTGTCATCGATCACATGAGACTTTCTGATGGGGGTGCATGTTAATCTTAATATTAATAGAAGAGGTAGGTGTGTCAAATGGAAATGAAGACCACCTATGGGTGTTCCCACCAAGCCATGAGTCCCCTATGAGGAAGTACTAAGACTTCATCTGCACCCCTAGCTTCTCACATAAATATAAAACTATGGTGCAAGGGTGGTTTGAAAGGTATGTAGAAGCCTTTGGTAAGGAGTGGTGCCTCCCACAAGAACTCCCCTAATAACTTGTAGGAATGGTAACCTTTTCCATGATGTAACACTTTTGTGTGGTGCACCTATCACTCACAAATGGAAATCTATCAGGATGGCTCTAGTTGCCTTAAGAATTCTTAATCAAATACTTCATGATAGTGTTAAGGAGAATCCCCAATGCACAAGAAGTTGATATCTAGGCCAAGGCCATGGACTGAGATAAAAGAATAATGAGGTACCAATTTGTGTGCCCTAAAGCCAAGGCCACTAGGTATGAGGAGTATGATAGTGACATGCCTGACATCCATCCCCTCTAAAGGTTTCTAATAAATAAAAGGATCTTTAACCTCTATTATGAGATGAAGCCATATAAGAAGGGTGAATATCCTAGAAAGGCTAATGATCACCCCCTCCTAGTCAATGATGAGGGGAAGGCTGTATCGAAGCCATAAGTGAAGATACTCTAAAGGAAATGGGGTGAAAAATTAGAAGAGATCATCGAGTGCATACAATTAAAAATAGCCTTTTAAGAACAAATTTGAACCCCACTCCAAAGAAGCATGTGATATTCATGCAAAAAGGTGCTTCTTCCAATAAGAAGCCAAAGAAAAATACCAAGGGACCTATAACATTCCCTACCATAACCCTTGAGGATGTGGAAAGAGAGGTGACATTCATGCCCATAATAAAGGAGGAGACTAAAGAAGATAGAGCATGGACCTATATCTGGTAACTAGGGGAAGGAGAAGAGGAGCTCAACACCAAAAATGTGTAGGAAGCCCTACAAGCAGAATGATGATCGTGTTATAAATAATAGAAGAAATGGCAAGCCTCACATCTAAATCCACCTCATTAATGAGCCTTATAAGGAAACCAACACTGAAACCCAATGAGAAGGCCTCCTCATCATCCCCTCAAATGGTTAAGGAGAAAAGAGTAACCTAAAGGAAGATGGGATTGAGTGATGAAGACATAAACTAGGATTTATAGCTTGAATAGAAGCGAAAGCTTGATCAAGAATAAAAGAAGGCCAAGTTGGAGAAAAGAGGCCCAAAGGTTCCTACAAGTGTAGGACCAATAGTTGAAGTGGTCAAACAAGCACCAAGTGACCCCACTAAACAAGTAGAAGAATCTACGTAAGAGGCACACCTAAGTAGTGAAGGTGTGTCTGAACAGAAAGTAAATGATACTAGTGCCTTAAAGCAACAAATATAAACTATTGAGGAGTCCCACCAATAACAAAATGACATTAGCATCGAAGGAATAACATTGGAGGTAAGTATTAAAAAACCCCAGGATGAAGAAGTGGATGAGGGGGGAAAGTTATATGAAATAACCCCCAAGGACCAAACAAGTGAATCCTTAGAGGAGTGTACTAAAGAGAGCAATAGTATCAATGAAGAGGAGGAAGTATAATTAGAGAAGGCTATCATTAAGAAAGATGGTAGAGATTTAAACATAAGGGAGATGACAAAAAATAATTGGGAGGATGAAGATCTATACATGTATGAAATTATACCCCCCAAATCACCATGACAAGGATGCAAAAACAACTCTCATTTAAGATAGACCATTATATGGATGAGCCCTAATTTAAGGTACATGGATTGGTTACTTTGAGCCTAAAATATCCTAAGGAAGGACATGAATCCCTTATTATTGACCCATGTACCATGAACCCAATCTAATATGGGAATGCGTTAATAATAATGGCCATATAAGTAATGCACTAGAACATCATCATTGATGATAAGGTGAGGAAATGAAAATGACTCCTCAAGGAAGCCAAAGATGAGGCATAGGCCAATAGGTTCAAGTTGTAAAAATTTTATGAGTGCGTGGAGGTGGCTGAACCATCTCTTCTAGTTGGCATCAACATTTTAGGCCTTTCAGAGGTCGATAAGATTTGTGTATTGGTGGATCAAATACTCCCAAGACTATAGCCCAAGATGGCATAGGAAGAAGAAGAAGAAGAAGACCCTAACATCAATCTGAAGAAAGAGTTATCACACAAGCTCCAAGAGGTATAAGATCTCTTCATGAGGTTAAAGGAGAGAAAAAATAATAGATGCCATTTTCTTAAGTTTCTCCTACCAAGCCTTAATAATAGATGCACACTTAAAATAGGTGAAGGATGATAAGAAGTAGTTGATAGCTCAAGTATACTCCATGAGCAGGGTAGAGCAATTGTAAATCATGGGTATCATGAATATGCTCAATAACTAGATCAAGGACTAGGAATGGACCTTGGAAGAACTCTTCCATGCTATATAGACTAAGGCCTGTGAATAAGGAGATATATTAGATGGAAGTGTGGCAAAGGCAAAACCTAATGTAGAAGCCTTTTATAAGGAGCTGGATAAGGTAGATATACTTTCACTCACTATTACATCCTCCAAGATTGATATCATCACATAAGAAATCAAGCTAGACATTAAGGGCTTTGAAGACTTTAGTGCTAAACTCTAAGTGAATGCTCTTGAGTTCTATGCTCCCAAGAGTTTGACATCTTAGTTTGAAGGTAGACTAACTTTTTTATATGGGGTAAATGTTGGGGCCCTAACCCAGTAGTAAAGGATTCACACTAACTTGACATCCACCTAGGCATGAGCAGATAATTTTGTCAAGTGGTTAGCCTATGGGTTTTTATAGCTAGTTGGAGGGTGCAACTCAAATCTTGCACCAGCGGGTAGGTGACTAACCATCTTCCATATTTTTAGTGTCACATCTTGATTTCACCCTATATTTTATAACCTTTAAATTCCTAGATTAGTATGGTTATTATCTTATTATCATTACTTTGATTTAAGTCTTTTAACATATATTAGTATGGGATAGTGATATTATTGATTAGTATACATAATGTGATAGTTGTATTTTATTATTTTGTATATTGAGGATGTATTTTTGTTAAGTTTTGCATCATTGGTTGATTAGATGATGACTCAGACTAACTACTTACTTGTTGAGAGGTAGGTGCAAGATAGATCCTACCCTTAGAGCTTGATGAGAGAGAGCATCATCAGAGAGGATGTGTTAGATAAGACGAATGGGCAATGATAGGAAATCACTAGTGACCCTATACACATGCATAATACATTTAAAAATTTTATGCGTAACATATTTTAAATGCTAGTGCGTAATTAAGGAAATCTAATATGTGATTAAATTAGTGTGCAAAAATTTAGTTCTTAATATGTATTAGATTTCTTTAAATTAATTGTCTTGATTTTCAAGAATAAATCAAGAAAATAGATATTAATTACTAAATAGATATTAATTATTATTGACTAAATATCCAATAGTTAAATAAATAAATTATCCTTGTTATAATTATTTTCTTGGAATTTGAGTTACCTTTGAGTTCTAACCTTGAGTTATGCCAATCTAAATTTAGTATTTATAAAGCATGCATGAGATTGCATTAAAAGATAAATTTAGATATCTCTATTTAAAATTGGTAAACTTAGTAAAATGTTGAGATAACATAGAGAACTCATGTAATGATTTATTTAACCAAATTATATGTTTTAGATTAAAGAATTAAAAAAATAGTAAAATACTATGCATAGATAGTAAAATTGAAGAAAAAATGCATGAAAATTGATTAGGCATAACATATTGATGGGAAAGATTTTTATAAATAAAGGAAGAAAAATTAGAAAGGGAGAACCCAGATACAGAGACAAAGAAGAAGAAAGGATGGGATTTGGAGGAAAGTGGGAGCAAGAGATAGTAAGCTTTTTTTTCCAAGCAATATTTAACAGAGGTAGGTTTTGTCATTTATTTTATGGTTAGATTTTGTAACATGTGAATTGAAATACCGATCTTTGAAGTAAACACCTAATCACTAAAATAAAACATTGGGTATTTTATTTAAGCCGTTAGTATTTTATTGAAACACTTAGACATTAATAAAAGGATGAAACTTTAAAATAAATGTAGTATACAATATTGAATCATTGAGGTTGAAATAAGTAAAGAGTTGAATATTGATTTAAACATCCAAGTCATTATTATAGTGTCAACGCATAACAATGTGAAATACTATGTATGCACATAAGTTGTTGTATATAAATTATATAATGTTGAGTCAATGAGATGCAACGTTGAGTTTCTAATTAATGAAACACTGCATCATAATTATAAAAAGTAGAAACTTTTAATGAAATGCCAAAGTCATCAAATTGAAATGTTGGGCATATGATGGTAAACACTGGATTAAAATATTAAAATACCTAGCCTAGCCATAATTATAATGCCCAGTCTCCTTATTGAACTGTATTTAATTCTAAGCCAAGTTTATTTTAAAATGCCACCTTAGTTTGAAAGTCATTGAGTCTTTATATTATTTCCAACTCACTGTATTGAGACAAACAGATAAAATGTTGTGCCTATAGACTTAAGATGCTTTGTCAATGTATATGACACCTTGTTAAGGAGATGTGATGCCAAGTCTATCTTATAAAAATATTGAGTTAAATAAAAAATTACTGAGCATGTGAAATTATAACATTGAGCATATGGAATTAATATCACTAGGTATGAAACATCAAAGAACTAATTATTATATTAAAACACCTTAATATAACGTTGTATATTTTAAAATAGAACATTGTATATTAAGAATGAAACACTAGTATTTTAATAAAATGTTGTAAACTAAACATAAGCTAGTTTAAATATTATAATGCTCAGTTAAATTGAACAAGATGAGTCAATTTAATTAAAATGTACATCTCTTTTCTTTATAAAAAGATAGTCCTTAAAATGGAACGCTTAGTTTAAAGATGGAATGTTAAGTTTAATAAGTTAGAACACTCGGTTTAGTATTGGAATATCTGAATCTAAATTAGAGCACTAAAAGTATTAAATAAAATGCAAGTTTTTATAAAAAGGAAGAGCTTATTTTAAGTTTTTGAAATCGTTGCGCATGTATTTAGAATGCTAAGTCTATACATAGTGTTGAGTTAATCATCATGTTGAAGTCACTATGTAAATAGGAAATCACTATGTTTAAGTGAAGTCCCTATGTTCTAATACACTAATGTCATTTATATTATGTTGAATCAATTATAAATAGTGTTGAATTAATTATATGTAGTGTTGAATTAATAATATGTAGTGATGAGCCTCTTAGAGCAAACACTGAGATAGTTGAAGTATATATATTGATTTCTCCAAATGCCATGTTAGAAAATTAAAACACCACGTTTATTTTTAAAATGCCAAATTTTAATAAGTGGATGATTTCTCTAAATCACATGTATTGTCATTATTGTAATTTATATGTGAGAGATATATAAATTTAGATCGAGTCTTTTAGAAGCTAATCGCTAAATGAAAAGATAAGTGAATAAATTGAAACGTTGAATATATTAATACACTAAGGCTAAATAAAAACAAGTTAAGTTATGATAATGCATGTTGAATAAGATTTATGTAAATAAACCAAACTATAGTCTTGAGCAAAGTCATGAGGAATTATCTAGGTCAATTTATTGACTAAAATATGTGAATATGTAATAAGGATATTTCAATCCTATTACTAGGAGGCTTATGATGGACTATATCATTTTGATTGTTATATTAATTCTTTAATAGAAATTGTCAACATAAAATTATATTGATTAGTGATTATAATCTTATGTTTTTATATTGTTGAATACATATATTCCTAGTATGTGAATAACTAATATAAAGAAATGTATCTAGGTATGAACATGAGTATTCATACATTGAGTAATGGCTTGATTGCCTTTAACAAAATATTAATGACTATTAAGATAAATCACCAAAAATCATAATCTTAACTATGTGAAAACATTCCTCTACAAGAGGAATTAAGCTGTGAAAATGGAATAATTTGGTTGAAAATTATTTAACGCTTTGAAAATAACATGATAGATTTTTGATAATATATGCTTACAATAATAGGAACTAGTGAGCAGTACTTAATATGAGAAGATTAAAAATGTGATAGTATTTTATTTTATATATATATATATATATATATATATATATATATATATATATATATATATATATATATATATATATATATCAGGTTGTGTGCTTATAGATTATGTTTCTTTTAAATTACTGGTATGCAGTAATATCTAGGGTATACTCGAGTGGTGTAATCTTGTATTTGCTTGTTAAATAATTTATAGTGTAAGTTAATTGATCAAGTTTGAGTAGAGTGCTAATGAACAAAGATTTATGATAGAATGGGATATTATAGAATACTTTAGCTTAAAAGTATATGTCCAGATGGTACATATTATAGTTTTAAGTCTATACTCTCACCTACATTGATTGATTAAATATTTGTGTTGGTTATTCTTGAAAAGTATGTTTTGTATTAGTTAGTAGGTCATCACATATGCATACAAGCTTGAGAGTGTAAATGAATGTTGGGTTAAACTTTTATGTGTTTGTATGACTTGTTTTGTTATATGTACTTGTTGATTTAAAAGTGTATACTTACATGTGTTTATCACTGCTTTATATGATTGTTTATGGGTAAACTAGTAGTTATGCCTTAGAACATCAAAATATGATAAAATGGGATATCATCAGGTGTAGTCATATGAAACTTTTTCTAGTATTTGGAATATTTAGTTTAATGTATGTTTTACCTGGGTGGTGAAAATAGTGGTCATTATTTCCAGTTTGGAATTGATTTTAATGTAAGTTTCATTCATGTGTAGATGAATAATGTATATTTTTCTTACTCTTTTGCTTAACATGTGATATGATATGATTGTCAGGAGGAAGTAATTAGTATGAATCTTGTAGTTAAATAATTTTTAATGATACATTATCTTTTGATATGTATGAGTTACATGTTAGTGTGATATCTTGTAATAGATCGGGTTTTTTTATGATACACTGCATGTTTAGTTTTAGAAATCATACACACTTGGGCACTAGATTGTTCTCTAGATTCCCCCACCGTTTTATCTACTTATGTGTGAAGGGAGGGCCATTCCATGATATAGAATTATACGTGGGATCGATGGTCTGTGGTTGGTGTGGAAAATCACTCGAATGATGCTCTCCCTCCCCACAATAGTACTACTTACCTGGAGACTACACTTGAGATTCAAAGGTACATGAGTTGGTTCAACTCAAGATCCGGAGGACATAATATCTATTTCTTGTTTTAAGTTTGAGTACCTAATGGAAATGTAATTATGTTTCATTAGTTTATACTTGAACAACAGTCGTTGTATTAGCAGACCATCTGTAGTCGTGTCCTATTATATTTACCTTTCTTATAGTTATAATTATTTTTATATATGTTTTTGGTATTTGAATTTAGAAGTTATTCTATTTTGAGTTGTTGATTATGATTGGTTAAAGTTATTTAGTTTAAAAAATAAAAATATTACTACTTTATTCTAAGTACAACTTGAGGGGTTATAACATGTGGTATCAGAGCTAAGGCTTGAACTCTAGGAACTAATGAGTCCATTAGCATTTTTATACTTTTTTGTTTAGTAGAGAGGAGAAATGGGAAAGTATGTATGGTACATTGAGTGTGTACCTTAGAGTATTTATACCCCCTGAGAGTTGTTAGAGGGTTGGTTTATCGAGTGTCTCATTGGTGATTATTTTTATGAAGTGTATGGGTAAGAGAGTACATAGCTTAGTTCATGAGTTGTGAACAAGAGTTTTCTACCATATTTTCAATCTTTAGATTGAACACTTCGAGTGTGATTATGTCTATCTTGAATCACCTTCTCTATTTGTTTTTTCTATTGTGAGTGTTTTAAAAATCATGGAGTGTTTCTCACTTAAGTATTTATGCATTAGTTTTGTGTTTTACTTACACAAATCCTAGGAGTGAGAAATCTTATAAGACCATTCTAGTTTGGCACCACCTAGTGTAGTGGAAATTTTCTTGTAGTTGAATATTGATGTCTTGATTGAGAATTCTTTTGTGTTAAGAATTTGTTATGCGGATTAACATCCTTATATTTATATAGACTTGAGAAAGAAGTGTCATCTCTCTTAGTTAGCTTAGAGGTGAGTTGTTATGTTTTCACTATCTTCTTACATCATTTTTAGCTACTGAGAAGATTCATATTTTTAGGATGTTGATTTAGAGTTCCTTAAGTGGAAATTTATTTCTAAATTGTTTTTTTGATCTTATTCCCTTGAGTTCATAGGATAGTGTTTTCTACTTCTTGATGAGAAAATTTGTAAGATTGGATGGATTGATGTGTCTTTGTGATTAGTATTTTCCTTTTATTATGGAGGTAGGTTACAATACTACACTTACAAGTTGGTAAGTGAATAATGATTGGCAACATGGATTGCAGTATTTTCCTTTTATCATGTGAGGGATTTAATTATGAGATTTTAGCTCTTTACTTACCACTTGTGACTTTTTAGAGTCACTATTTTATCAAAACTTGTGTACTTGAATTTATATTGATTATAGTTGATTATAATTATTATAAATATTTTATACCTTTGTTTGGATTGACATTATTCTTATTTAAAAGCATATCATTTTGAAGAGTTATATAGTTACCTTTCTTCAAGAGCAAGTAAGGTAGAAGATATGCAGAACATCTTAACAATCTAAAAGGATTGAGATAAAAAATTTAACTTGTTGTGTGTTAGTCATGCAAGCAAGGCATTGTCTCACTTAGAAGGTTGTACGGATGGTATAATCCTTAGCCTTTGTATGTTATGATAATTGAGATATTATTTCCTCTTTATTATAGATATAACACTATAAGTTAAGTTGTCGAATATAATACTAGTTATGTTTGATTAGTAGTAACTTAATATAATTATAGAATAATTGTATAATTTTTCTTATATGTATGTTAGTACATCTGGAATCTTTTAGCATATAGTATTACTTTCTATGATCTGTTACTATAGATTTGTCTTTCATTGAATTGTGTACACTTTTTAGAGATCATTATGTCATGAAGACCTGAGGGAAGAGTGATGAATTAAGAACATGAGTTCTAAGCAATAGGATGGTATCCTACTTAGCATCACATTGACTTGAATTATTGGTATTGAGTTGGATCTGATAGATGAACTTGTCGAATCCAAGATTTGACAGGTGAAACTTGTCAAATTTAGTTATATGGCCATTCGCATGTATATTATGAATGGATGTTCCATGTGGATAGGTATTCCATTATTTTGCATATATTATTACCAATTTCTATTCATCATCATACTTTTTCGAAGCTACAATTGAGTGATGATAGTATTGACATGTTATACTTATCCAAAGCTACACGTTGTAGTGGTAGTATTAACATACACACATCATTTTTCCTAGGTTCCCTAAATACTTTACTTTGGTATGAGAAAGACACTCTCTAAGTAAGGGAGATGTATAGAGGGGCTAGAGGGTTTTGTGGAACTCTTCTTGGTCATTTATTTATACTTTTGTGATAATTTCATACATTTTTGGAAAGTAAGACTTTTATCGAATTATTATGGGATATCTTACAGTTCTAGACCCCAGGGTGGTCATAATAGAACCAATCAGCATAAGTGACATTCACAAAACTTATTTTTATAATAGGAAATGTCATCGAGTAGGGTCTTATGGGATCAATAATCTAAGAATAGTGTTAAATGAGAGAACTATGATGAGTTCTTTAAGTAAATTTTGTATTTATATGCATAATATGATACTTAATACTATGTTTTTATGTTGTTAAAATTTGTTTATTAATCACAACTATTGTTTGAATAAGCATCATTAGGATGATGACCATTTTAGGGGAGAGGATGTCACATCCCAATTTTACCCTATGTTTTATAACCTTTAAATA
Organism: Torreya grandis; assembly: GCA_037957365.1. Taxonomy (NCBI): domain Eukaryota; kingdom Viridiplantae; phylum Streptophyta; class Pinopsida; order Cupressales; family Taxaceae; genus Torreya; species Torreya grandis. The sequence continues at coordinate 1,103,713 of JARHVA010004028.1, read as the reverse complement.
TGTGGATTAGTATGGTTATTATCATTGCTTTGATTTGAGTTTTTTAACATGTATTGGTATAGAATAGTGATATTGTTGATTAGTATACATAATGTGACAGTTGTATTTTATTATTGAGGATGTATATTTGTTGAGTTTTGCATCATTGGTTGATTAGATGATGACTCAGACTAAGTACTTATTACAAGATGGACGCAGGATAAATCCTACCCTTAGAACTTGATTAGGGAGAGCATCATCAAAGAGGATAGGCTAGATGGGGTGAATGGGTGATGATATAAGAAATCTATAGTGACCCTACACACACGCATAATAGATTTAAAATGTTTGTGTAAAATATTTTAAATACTAGTGCATAATTAAGGAAATCTAGTATGTGATTAAATTAGTGTGCAAAAATTTAGTTTTTAATATGTATTAGATTTCTTTAAATTAATTGTCTTGATTTTCAAGAATAAATTAAGAAAATAGATATTAATTATTATTGATTAAATATCCAATAATTAAATAAATAAATTATCCTTGTTATAATTATTTTCTTGGAATTTGAGTTATCTTAAAGTTCTAACCTTGAGTTATGCCAATCTAAATTTAGTCTTTATAAAGCATGCATGAGATTGTATTAAAAGATAAATTTAGATATATTTATTTAAAATTGGTAAACTTAGTAAAATGTTGAGATAATGTAGAGAACTGGTGTAATGATTTATTTAAGCAAATTATATGTTTTAGATTAAGGAATTAAAAGAAGAGTAAAATACTATGCATGAATAGTAAACTTGAAGAAAGAAATGCATGCAAAGTGATTAGATGCAACATATTGATGGGAAAGAATTTTATAAATAAAGGAAGAAAAATTAGAAAGGGAGACCCCGGATACAGAGACACGGAGAAGAACAAAGGGTGGGATTTGGATAAAAATGAAAGTAAGAGATAGTAAACTTATTTTTTTCAAGCAATCTCGAACAGAGGTAGGTTTTGTCATTTATTTTATGGTCAGCTTTTGTAACATGTGAATTGAAATGTCAAGCTTTGAAGTAAATGCCTAGTCACTAAAATAAAGCGTTGAGTATTTTATTTAAGTGGTTAGTATTTTATTAAAATGCTTAGACATTAATAAAAGGCTGAAACTTTAAAAGAAGCACTGTATAAAATATTTAATCATTGAGATTGGAATAAGTAAAGCGCTGAATATTGATTCAAGTCATTATTATAGCATCGGGGCATAACAATGTGAAATATTGTGTATGAAAATGAGTTGTTGTATATAAATTATATAATGTTGAGTCAATGAGATTAAATGTTGAGTTTTTAATTAATGAAATGTTGTGTCATAAGTATGAAAAGTAGAAAAATTTAATGAAATGCCAAAGTCATCAAATTAAAATTTTGGGCATATGATGGTAAATGTTGGATTAAAATATTAAAATGCTCAGCCCAACCATAATCATAACACCTAGTATCCTTTTTGAATCATATTTAATGTTGAGCCAAGTTTATTTTAAAATGCCATGTCAGTTTGTAAGTTGTTGAGTCTTTATATTACTGTTAAGTCACTATATTAAGACAAGCAAATAAAATGTTGTGCTAATAGACTTAAGACGCATTGTCAATATATGTGATGCCTTGTTAATGAAATGTGATGCCAAGTCCATTTTATAAAAACATTGAGTTAAATAGAGAATTAATGAGCATATGAAATTATAGCATTGAGCATATGAAATTAACAGTGATGGGTATGAAACATTAAATAACTGATTATTATATTAAAACACCTTAATAGAATGCCATATATTTTAAAATGGAGCACTATATATTAAGACTGGAATGTTGGATATTTTAATAGAACATTATAAACTAAACATAAGCTAGTTTAAATATTATAATGCCTAGTTAAATTGAACAAGATAAGTCAATTCAATCAAAATGTAAGTCTCCTTCCATTATAAAAAACTAGTCCTTAAAATGGAACGCTAAGTTTAAGGATAAAACGCTAAGTTTAATAAATTAGAATGCTCAGTTTAGTATTAGAATAGCTGAATCTAAATTAAAGTGTTGAAAGTATTAAATAAAATGCAAGTTTTTATAAAAAGGAAGAGTTGAGTTTAAGTTATTGAAATCATTGTTCATGTATTTAGAACATCGAGTCTATATATAGCATTGAGGTAATAATCATGTTGAAGTAATTATGTTTAAGTGAAATCCTAATTTTCTAATACACTAATGTCATTTATAATATGCTAAATCAATTATAAATAGCATTGTATTAATTATGTGTAGTGCTAAATTAATAATATGTAACACTAAGCCTCTTAGATCAAACACTGAGATCACTGAAGTATATATGTTGATTTCTCTAAACACCATGTCAGCAAATTGAAACATCACATTTATTTATAAAATGCTAGATTTTGATAAGTGGATGAGTTTTTAAAAAATAAAGCACATGCATTGCCATTCTTGTAATTTATGTATGAGGGATATATAAATTTAGATGGAGTCTTTTAAAATCTAGTCACTAAATTAAAAGATAAGTGAATAAATTGAAACGATGAATATATTAATACACTAAGGATAAATGAAAATAAGTTAATTTGTGATAATGCATGTTGAATAAGAGTGTGTAAATAAACCATACTACAGTCCTAAGCAAATTCACAAGGAATTATCTAGGTTAATTTATTGACTAAAATATGTGAATATGTAATAAGGATATTTCAATCCTACTACTAGGAGGCTTATGATGGACTATATCATTTTGATTTTTTATATTAATTCTTTAATATAAACTGTCAATAGGAAATTATAACGATTAGTGATTAGAATCTTATTATTTTATATTATTGAATACATGTATTCATAGTATGTGAATAACTAATATAAAGAAATGTATCTAGGTATGAACTGAGTATTCATACTTTGAGTAATGGCTTGAGTGCCTTTAACACGGTTGGTTCGACTTGAAATCTGAAGGACATAGTATCTATTTCTTGTATTAACGTTGAATGTATAATGGAAATGTAATTATGTTTCATTAGTTTATACTTGAACAATAGTTGTTGTATTTATAGACCAACCGTAGTTTTTTCCTATTGTATTTACCTTTCTTAGAGTTGTAATAAGTTATATTTATGTTTTGAATATTTGAATTTAGAAGTTATTTCATTCTGAGTTGTTGATTTTGATTGGTTAAAGTTATTTAGTATGTTTAAATGGAATGAATTTTAAGTATGTAGTTTAAAAATATATATATATATATATATATATATTACTAATTTATTCTAAGTACAAATTGATGGGTTTTAACATTTAAAGCATCATCAAAGATTTGAAAAGATGTGGCAGGTGCAATGCGGTGTTTGTAGAGTCATGAGCTGTTAGTTATGATGATGGAGTTCTAGCTCAACACTCAATGTGTAACTTCCACCCTGGCAAAGATGTTCCTAGAGGCATATATAAGGAGCTCAAACTAGAAGATAAAGAAGAGGCAAAGAAATGCAACAAAGCTCTGGCAGAATGACTTCAAAGCCTTGCTCTAAGCATTGTTCTAATAGTTATTAAGGCTTAGAAATAATATGGAGGCCACTGACTCTAATTGTATATGCCCAAGCTTGTATGTGAGGCTCTGGGTTGTTAGTATTAAGATATGAATATACACTCTTTTATGGACTTTAAATAGTAACAAATGATGTTACATTAAATATATTGTGTTTAGTTTTCATGTCTTGTATTATTAATGCTATGCAAAGATTTGTGATATCATACTTTTGATTGAATTATGTAAATTAATGTTCATGTATTTTACTGGTTCACTGTTTTAATGGAGTCTCTTCATTTTTTGTAACATTGCCATCATTTTTCATAAAGGATGAGCATATATTCTATGCTAGTAACCTGATCCTTATTTAAATTGCATCTATTTAATATGAGTAAATTAAATAAAAGCAGCCTTATAACCCTTTAAGCTCCTTTATGATCCCAGGCTTGATCCAAGAAAGAGTTATGCCTATAGATTTGCCTTAAGTTTTTGTTGAATTAATTAAGTTGCCTTACCAAAGCCTCATGCCATGGCACAACTAGCCCAACACGGGCCTTCATTCATTCTCACCTACACTTCAGGTGATCATATAAGACCTGAGCCTTATGTGGATTGATGTCGATGTAATTGAGTGCTCAAATGTTGAACATAAAGGGAACATCCCATACTTTTACAAGACCCTAGAATTTTCACAATAGCACCAATGGGATGATGCAGTATAACACGATTGTGATAGGGTCAATTTAGTATCAAATGGGTTGATTTTGTAGAAAAATGGAAAAACTAGAAAACTAAATCATGAAAGTTGAGAATGTAGTTAATTTGTAAATTTTTGAGAATCTTTAAAAATTTATTTTAATTATTATGACATCAAGATCTGATACAACCTCTATTATTTGATATTTTATGGATATGTCAGAGATTTTGGCACCTAGTGGATGCATTATGGCTACCAGATCTATTGGAGTAGTTAGCAGACATGGGTAGGGCTCAACTAGTCACCTTGGGCTTTAGAGGCATTATAGAGATGAGACAAATCCCTCTAAGGTTGATCTTGTTTTCATGTTCCTAAGAGCATGGGAATGGTTGACTAACACTTTTCAATGGGATGTGGAGGGGGACACCATAGAGGTGGATATTACTTTGGAGGATGTCCATGTGTTTCTTGGATTTCTAATAGGTAGGACATCGATGATTATTAATACACCAAAGTCAAAGTATGAGAGATGAACCTTAGCCCAATGGGATACAAGCTCAAATAAGATATACCATGGGTTATGTGTGAGCTTGTTTGATGTTTATCTTATGGTTATTCTAGACATAGAGAAGGATATGATAGGACTTATGATAGCATGAGTGTTATGTCACAAGTCAGATGACAAGGTATCATTGTACACAATAGCCTTGTGCCAATTGATATTGGATCAAGGGGTATTATATGATGTTGGTTCTATTATCTAGGTTTAACTCATACATGATATGTATGGGATGTTATCTTGGAGATAGAAGATTATGGGATAAATTATACAATTGATCACATTGATATATGAGAGGTTCCTTATGTATCAGTTGGCTGGGTTGTCCCATGTGATCGATGATAGGCTGATTTGGGTCATTCGATGGAGGAAAGACCATGTATCATAGATCATGTGCCATGTTCCATCATTGTAGACTATTACATGAGGGTATATAGTGTGGTAGTTATACACTCACATAGATATTATATGGCCTAATTAAGTTACCATTACTACAAGTTTGACATGTGTGCAAATCATGGACCACTACACTTCATGGGTGTAGCCTCATCTAATGGCTCACATACCTAGACATTTGGGACTTCCCCATATAGTGGATCCTCTAGTAGTGCCTACTTATTGGGCATGACATGTTAAAGATCTAAGAGGGAGAGGAGGTGTAGGAGTACCTATGGATATATTAGTGATCAGGCCTTGGTGGGCTAGACCATGGACTAGTCAAGCACAATAGTATAAATCAATGGGGCCAAGAGGAGATGATGTTATGGATATATATTTAGGGGAGGAGATAGTAAAAAAAGCACTACTATAGAGGTAGTAACATCCATCACAATCTCATTGAATATGGAGACACTGTTGACATAAGGAGATGCAGATGTTAATTGTCATATAGAGAGATCTTATAGTAGTTTTAAGGCATAGTCGGTCCATAATAGACCACTAAGGATAGGACCATATTGGGATTAGTTGGTGACTCTTAGATTTTCATTGGTGTGGAGGTAGTCGATGGAAGAGGTGTTTGACGGGCAAGCAGATGGTGAGACTATTGTCGATGATACTAGCAATGGTGAGAAATGTTTTAATTTGATTTAATTTTTGGCTATAAAATATTAGTTAAATTTTTTATTATGATAGATAGATAATTTGAGATATATATATGTGATATGATGTATATCTAGTTTTTGGTTTTGCATATCCTACAACAAAGGAGGTCAAATGGGGAGACCTGGTTATGGCTACACATCATGATATTTTAGATGGGGTGTTGTCACTGTACAACCCTACCACATTGGATGATAATGTTGTTTCATCTACCCCAACTCAGGTAAGTTAGTTCAAACTAGTGGGAGAGGCTACGTGGTAGCTATAGGCATGAGGAGATGGATTAAAACCACTGACAAGGGTAGGATTTGGAGAGGCTCGAGCCTAGTAGGACTTAACACATGAGCAAACCACATACATGGAAACTATGGTTTAGATTAGATAGGTACATGCCTAAGTGTCCAATCTAGAGGGACAAGTTATTAGCTTTAGCTCCTAAACTACCTCATTACATTGGACTATTTAGAGGGGTCAATTGCAAACATCCATGGGTAGCATGGCTAGGCCACAGGATAAATATGATGGAGCATAGCCTTAGAGTTGTAGCTAGTTGTACTTTGTACTTTGTCTTGTATAAAAACCATGATGTGTGTGTGTGTGTGTGTGTGTGTGTGTGTGTGTGTGTGTGTGTGTCAATTCATTTATCTCATGAGTTTTACTTGGATTTTGATGTGGATGCATGGATATATTTCCTTTCTAACACATTCATTTAGTTTTTATTATATATGATATGGGAAATATGTGATGTATGATTTATTTTCTAGCATTATCTGATACAAATGCATGGTTAAAAATAAAAAGGCAAAAATATTTCAAAAATTATAAGTAATCAAAACAAATGTAATACACACTATATCATAATGGGAAATGTGTAAAAACAAAATATGAATAAATATAATAAACCAAATATGGTAAAAAGGGTAACAAATATTTTTAAACCATGTAAATATCTGTACCAAATTAAAATAAATAAAAATCACACTATATCACATTGGGAAGTATAAAAATTTATAATAAAATTCAAGGAACATGAAAAATCAATGGTATAAAAATAAAAGCAATTAAGTCAATCAATCATACTAAATCAAGCTAGGAAGTATGAAAAGAAAAATAAAATGTAAGAGGAAATTAAATTTATCACACTAATTCAAGTTGGGAAGTATGAAAAATTTAATAAAAATGGTTATAAATATACATGCAACCATAAAATAAGAAGATAAAAGTGAAAGACTTATGAATTAATCATAAAACATATTAAATCAAGATGGGAAGTATGTCAATGACGTGTAACTCATAATCAAACACTACTTATCACAAATTTGATGCATATAATTTCATTGTGACTTATTTATGCTATGAACTAGGTATTGGAATATTTTGTGATGAGGGTTTGGTCTTATCCATGGTCTTATACTATAACTCACAAAGGGAACACCAATGAGCTGGAAACAACTATGGGAATGATTTAAAATATGTTTTTAATGTGGTAATTTGTGAGAATGGCCTAGTCCTATCCATAGTCTTACACTATAACTCACAAGGAGAACACCAATGAGGTGAATGGTAATAAAAAAATGTTTTATTATGGTAATTTGTGAGGAGAGTCTGGTCTTATCCATGGTCTTACGCTACAACTCACAAAGGGAAACCCTAGGGGGAATGATCAACTAACAAAACAATATTTCTCAAGGAGAAATATTATGAATGTTGTAATGAAAGAGGGAATGTAAAAAGCATCACATAGGCATCTATGATAAAACCTTAGGAAACATGAGGCATACTAGGTATAAAGTAGAGACACTAATAGTCTAATGACCATCAAAACACAAAGGATACATGCTCATAATAAGATTAAATTTATATAGGTAAATAGGTGAGATACTAAGATTAAATCATGTTGGTTTTATTAATAAGAAGAGTAAAATAGACCTACATTTCCACAACATGCTCCCCATTTCTCAGGACCTCTTATAGAGTCATCAGTCTACTGCAAAGATTGGGTACTTATGTGAGAAAGTAGGTAGCACTAAAAGATTTTTTATTATCCTATTTCAATCTATTGGCCTAACACACCCCAATGGACCTCAAATCTATCATGAGGCCAACTATGAAGTTTGAGCTTCGATTAAGAATAGGAGATGTGATATGAATCATGTCTTTTAGTGTGATTTGACTTTTGAATTTGTATGTTGCCTATTGTATCATTACCTTTTGTTTAAATAAATTGTCTTTTAACTTTTTTATTGCTTTTATGATTCCTCCATATAGATTTGGAATAACCAGTATGAGTGATTGAATTGATACACATGAATGAGCTTTAGACTTTGGTTCAAGGAGGTTAAGTATCTAAAGATATGACTAACTAAACACTCAGGGTTACCGATGAACCTGTATGTAATCTCAAGTATCAACCATATGTATGCTTAGTATGTGAAAGGAATATAAAAGAATAAAGGGAGATCCAAAGTAGATCAGTAAAATGAGACATCTTGTTTTCTAACTAATCATATGGTAGAGAAATATTACTAAGGAGATCAAGGTTTTTATAACCAAGTCACAATAATAATTATTTGAGTTTTTAAATGAGATAAGATTGCAAATAATCATTGTAAAAGAAAAAGAATCCATGAAAGAAGTAAACTCATAAACATAAGTGTGCAATCATGAAAAGAGATGATAAGAAGCCATAAGAGAAAAGTAAATGAAACCATATATAACACATAAAGCATAATATAAAGATCCATGTAAAATAGATAAGTGAAACCAAATTTGACACATAGTCAAGTGTATAATATATATAAAAATGGATCAAAAATCCAATCCAAAATCATAATAAAGAATAATATGAAGGAACACCATGCCATGTTTATAAATACTGATAAATTTTCATACAAATACTATCCATGACATCTAAAACATCTCTATGATGTTGGATCCTAATGGTAGCCAAAGCCTCATCAATCTTAATGGAAAGTTATGCAAAGACTTCCTTTTGAATCTCTTCAACGAAAAAATGTAGGTGTAGCTAAAGGATCATTTTCATGAGGGATATATTACATAATACACTCAAGGAGAGGAATAGGTGCCTAAATAGGAATGGTATCTATGGGACAAGAAGGAGGTGCCACTGGTGGAGAAGAAGGTGCCATCGGTGGAGAAGGAGGTGCCATCGGTGGAGAAGGAGGTGCCACCAATGAAGGAGGAGCATTTTTACATGGGTGACTTGTGGAAGAAGGAATAACTAGTGCAGGTGTCGATTGAGGGTGATCTTGAACATGTTGTTAAACAAGATGGTAATGATCGATATGATGGGCACTATACTGGTGCCAAAGATAATATACCTCCCCATATTTAGGGATATAGTCAAGTAAAAACTTAGGAGGAGGTATAACCTTATCTTTGGGCTGAGCAATGGTGAGATGCAATGTGTCAAAAGATTGCCAAAGTTTTTGGAAATGAGTAGAAGAGTGGTTATTTATCCCAAGGAAGCAATATTTGTTAGTAGGTTTGGGGGGCCTACTAATGGAAGAGGTAGATGGAGAAGCTAATGATGGTTGATATAATTGGCAGTCTCTGATCCAATGATTGACAACTTTGTGGATATCACAATAAGTTTGATCAACCCATTAGGAAGGCATGGGATCAAGTTACAAAAAAGGAATAAGGTCATCGCTAAGGGAAGGTGGGGCTAGAACAAAAACTAAACTAGGCTCATTTGAAGGTAAAATAAGAATAGAAATAGGATGAGGCACGACTTAAGGTAAAACAAGAGTAGAGATTGGACTAAGCTCAACTAAAGGTGAGGTCAGTCATGTAGAAGGATTAAGAATAGTAAATAATGTCTCTGTGGGAAGCAAACTAGAAGGATCCTAACATCTATCAAAGTGGTAAGGACTTGTCATGGCATGGCATGCTCTTGAGAGGCTCTACAAAAATTGGAGGTGTACCATGCGATCGCTCCATCTCCACACTTAGTGGTTTTTAATATGTTTAATTTTTAAATTTTATATTATGGCCTCAAGTGATGACTTTAATATTATGTGAACAGAGTTGACTCGATCGACAAAATCTACAAAACTTGTGTGCTAAAAAATAATATATGAATAAAGTTGACTAGTTTGACTGTCTACAAATATGTATGCTAAAAAATAAATACTATGAATAAATTCAACTACCTCGACTATGTATACAATCCTATAACTAAAGAAGAAGATTGTGTTGAGTTGATCTATTTAGTCACTTATATTTAGAGAAGACTTGCACCAATAGAATATAGTCATTTTGGGGTGACTGTGTGTCAAACATGCACATAGACTACTAAAATTGTATCGATAGGTTAGATATAGTACCACAAAATGAAAATATAAACTATGATGATAAAATGAATGTGTGAAAGAAAACCTAAGAGGTTTTGATTCATGTCAAGTTCACTAGAATTTATACAAAGGAAAATATAGCTGAGCTATCAATCAATCCTAGCTTGATGAAAATAAATCCTACTTACACTTCCATTTATTGATACATTAGATGTTTGGGGGTCATGACCAAGATGGATCTACTAGACCTAACCAAGGATCTCTTACCACAATAACATCAATATAGAGGGTTCTAGAGCCTCTAGTCAAGCAACATTATGCAATAACCTTAGATAGGTCCAATATTTTCATATTCACTAATTAAATGACAAGTAAAATATAATCTAGTGCTCAACAAAGCTTATGGCACAAAGTTTGGGTAATAAACATTAAAAGTAAACATGCATAGAATATCTAGAATCAAGCAAATGTATAAGAAATATTAATACATGGAAGATAAGTACAAATGTTAATTTATCTACTTTAACAAAGGAAAAACAAAGTTAGGAATACTTACCTTTGAACATGAACCCACTGAGCCTCAATATTTCCCTTGGACAAGGTGCTTTGAAAGAGGTTATTATGGTATGCAAGGATAAAAAATATAAGTCGACTCTAGGCTACACAACTTTTTTATGCGTCTAAAAGACTTCTCCATAAGACAATATTTGTATATCCAAATAAAGTATTGAAACCCTAAGCAATGCTCCTCAATTATAATTATGGATAAGCAGATGCATAATATATTCTTCTTCTTCTTCTCTTCTTCATAAATGAGAAAAATATATGTGTATATATAGTTGAATCTAACCCTAAACCTTTTCAAAAGTTTAGCCAATAGGGTCAGCCCAATTCAACTCTGTATTATTATTTGATAAAAATAAGATAGGTCCTGGTCTAGGTCAGCCAAGGTTGACTTAGACCTGTAACATGTAGATATCAATTAGAATATAGAGTCAACCCAGGCCAACATTATTTGATAAATGTTAAAAAAAAAAAAAGGCTTAGACAGGGGCTAAGTAAGGTGGTGAATTGCATAGAGGAGTGCATAAGAGAGGAGGAAAAGCTTAAGGAAGTGCATAGGAGATGGTTGTGTAGATAGAAAGTGGTAGTATAAGGGACAACAATCTAGAGAAACACCAATGGTCTATCTACCCCTTTTTTGGTGCACACTTTAAGGCATGCACTCAGAGATATTGAGACTCGATGGGTTCATGTAAGAGAGAAAGCATCAATAATTGATAAAGTTTGAAAATATTATGTGTATACACTAGCCATCAATCCCAATAAGGCTAATTATCTGCAAAAGGGTGAGAAATAAATAATCCCCTTTACTAGGTAGGTAGTACTTGAGAGACAATTACATCAGAGACATATAGTAGATTCCACATAATTCCCATCTTCTACTACATACCATGATCATATTGTTAGGTTGTGGAGCTAAAAGCTTCACTAATGTAGACATGGAGGAGGTAGGAAGAGGTTGCTGAGTGTCACAGACACCGGCATCGATCAGGCCAACCGACGTCGATAGGTATTAGACAGGAATGCAACTGAAATCGGTCAGGGATCGACTGGCGTCGGTCACCTCCAGGCAGACAGGGACTGACATCGGTCACCTGTGTGGTTTAGACTATGAGTGTTATGGGCAGTTAGTTGATGAACCAAGTGTTTGCATGTCAAGTGCCAAATTTAGACTAGAAGCTGCGGATCTAATTATTGTAATTATATGTCTAATTATTGTTTGGATGAGATCTATATAATAGACTCATGGGTTGTATTGTAAAGTGTGCTAGAGAATAAGAGAGAAAAATATTAGCTCCTTCTGTGTGTGAAGAGAGCATGGTGTGTTCCTCCTAGTGCCATAGTGCCAAGTGTGGGTGCTGGTTGGGAGAATCAGAAGGGTTCTTCATGTATGTATGATCTTGGTCAGCAGGTGTGCATGGCTACTTTAGGAGATATGCATGGTAAGTAAGATCATTGATCTGCAAGTGTTTGTGGGTGTGAGATCCAAGTTTGCAGGTGTGCAGAACTAGATTGATTTGCAGGTGTGCAAGATCAGAGAGGATAGTAACACAATAGGGAGTAGGATCAGGCAGGATCTACTTGGAGTACGATGTGTACTCGGTCTAGAGCAAAGAGGAAGGCAAGGCAATTCCTTCCATAAGTAAGATTAGTGGGTTGTAGGTTTTTGTAGTTCAGGAGAGATCTAATTGGAGTACGTGGAGCACTTGTGGAGTGCGTGGAGCATGGGTGTACTGGCAGTAGTGGATACTGACTGGTTGGAGGTGAACACCAACTCTGTGTTTGAGTTGTGTGTTGGGACCGTAAGAGAGAGAGCTTTGAGGAAAGAAGTACTATTCACTTGAGGTGTGGGAAGCCTCTGAGAGGTGGTGAAGAAGAAGTGGCATCTTCTTTATTGTATTCTTTTCTGTATGAGTATTAATACAAGTTGTGTATTGTCTCTCAAATTTTGTGTTGTTTCTGGTTTTTAGTTACTTGGTATTTCTGGTTAATTCTACATCTTAAGTTGCTTGTATATGGTAATTAATTGTGTGCTTCCATGGGTTCCTAACATTTGGTATCAGAGCCAGGTTGTTGGCTCATAGCTTGATACCACTAACAGTTGGTATCAGAGCTAAGGTTGCAGGGAGCAGGTTTGTGTTTGGTTACAGGGCACTCTCAGGGGTTTCTAATTGAGTGGGAGTATAGCAACGGCAAAAGAAAGTAAGCTACAAATGGAGAAATTGAATAGCACGAATGGTCACTTACAGTGTTATAGAAAGAAAGAGCAGGTAAAGAAAGATTGTTGGTTGGTAGCAGATCAGCATGAAGAAGCAGATGTTACAGGTGTTATTGCACAGGATGCTCTAGATAAAATTGAATCTTATTTTACAGATTTTGTTGCCTCTTTCCATGTAGCCCCAGGTAGAGGGGTTGGTGAGCCTTGTCAGATTATTGGCAAAGGGGAAGTGTTGCTGAAATTGTGGCCAACACATGGGTGTTGAAGAAGGTCATGTAGGTCCCAGTCTTGGAGATGCGGCTAATTGCTTCAGAAAAGTTGGGTGATGAGAGATGCACAAGAACTCTCACAGTGGATGCACTTGAATTAGCGGGTGGTAAGAAAGTAGGTATCCTTTATCTATCTACTTATATTACTGATTCTTCTTCTATTGCGAAGACGTGGTTTTGTAGGCTTGGTCACATGAGCAAGAAGGAGATGCATGTTCTTAAGCGGAAGATAGATGTGTTTGATAGACTTAAGAACTGGAAAGCCTTGGTGTTCTTGGAGGAGATGATGGATAGAGTTTAGTGGATGGGGATGGATACATCTGAGCAAGGCAGTTTGGACATGGGTTTTGATTCAAAGGAGCTCACGGGTAAAAAGTTGTCACTCACAGGTATACACAGTTATCGACGTCAGTCAGGAGGAACCAGCGTCGAATAGATAGATGCCGATGTCGGTCATGTGCAGACCAAAGCCGATGATGTTGAGCAGGGTAAGACCGACGTCAGTCAGGGGGACCAACGTCGGCAATAGGTAAGACCGATGTTGGTCATGAGGACCGACGTCGGCAATAGGGACACCGACGTCGGCAGAGTTGGTAATCAAGATAGGTGCATGGAAATTGATGTTGGTTAGATGCAGACTGTGTGGTGACTGAGATCAGTCACTGTAATGGATTTTGGGTAGATAGAACACTATCAAGGAGTCTCAAATGAACATATGGAGGACTGAAGGTGGTAAGTAAGCCTCAAATTTGTTGTTCCTCTTCTTTATACTAGTTGCTGACTATAGAGCAGGAAGGATCCAGGAAACAGTGGCAGCATGGCATGATGAGAATGCAAAACCAAGCAGGAGATTTGGTAGGGTTACCAAAAAGTATGAAAGTATAGAGACGAATGGATACCTTAGTTAAAGAATAGAGAGAACGGACATGTGAGATGGAAGACCAGGTCATATGGTCTTGAGGAAGCTGCAGGATAGTGGGACAGGACTGACAGGTGGTACCAGGTGGATGACAAAGCAGGGCTTTAGTCAATGTTAGTATAACCATTGTGTTTGTCTTATCAGGTGGATGATGGTCACAACATTATCCTGTTACTGTATGTGGAGGATGAGCTTGGTGTAGGTTTAGACATATAGGGTTTTGTTGAGCTAAGGGTAAGGTTAGTTCAGTGGCATGTCATGAGGAATTTGGAGCAGCAAAATTCTTTGACATGAGAGACATGGAGATCACAGGTTGATTTTGTCTCCAGTGGGAGTTGATGTGAATCATGTGTTGGCAAGGTTCATTACACAGGATGCAGAGCCAGAGCACACTAAGGGCTGAACAGTTCAGTGTCTGAAATCATATGAGGTCTGGTATAGACCTGAGTTTTCCCAAGCAGTGGGTGCTGTCAGAGAGTTAGGAGCCAATTCAGGGAAGTGGGTTCTCAAGTATTTGAGAGGGACTAGTAGCAGGTATGCATGCTATGCAGGATCAGGACTTCACTACATGGGTTTGTAGGTTCAGATTTGGCAGGGTACTCAGATGATAGGAGGTGCACCATAGGTTGTGTGGTGGGTGGTCTTCAAGATTGATCTTGAAGAGGGATACAAGCCAGGAAATAGATTAGATGGGGTACAGGTATAGGTACAGTGTAGCTGTTTATCTCCAAGTGGGAGATTTTTAGGTTGTGGAGCTAAAATCTTCACTGATGTAGACATGGAGGAGGTAGGAGGAGGTTATTGAGTATCACAGACACCGGCGTTGGTCAGGCCAACTGACGTCGGTAGGTATTAGATAGGAATGCAATCGACATCGGTCAGGGATCGGCCGGCGTCAGTCACCTTTAGGCAGATAGGGACCAACGTCGATCGCTTGTGTGGTTTGGACTGCGAGTGTTACAGGTAGTTAGTTGATGAACCAAGTGTTTGCATGTCAAGAGCCAAATTTAGACTAGAAGCTGCGGATCTAATTATTATAATTAGATGTCTAATTATTGTTTGGATGAGATCTATATAATAGACTCATGGGTTGTATTATAAAGTGTGCTAGAGAGTAAGAGAGCAAAATATTAGCTCCTTCTATGTGTGAAGAGAGCATGGTGTGTTCCTCCTAGTGCCACAGTGCCAAGTGTGGGTGTTGGTTTGGAGAATCAGAAGGGTTCTTCATGTATATATGATCTTGGTCAGCAGGTGTGCATGGCTACTTTAGGAGATCTGCATGGTAAGTAAGATCATTGATCTGCAGGTGTTTGTGGGTGTGAGATCTAGGTTTGCAGGTGTGCAGAACTAGATTGATTTGCAGGTGTGCAAGATTAGAGAGGACAGCAACACAACAGGGAGCAAGATCAGGTAGGATCTACTTGGATTACGGTGTGTACTCGGTCTAGAGCAAAGAGGAAGGCAAGGCAATTCCTTCCATAAGTAAGATCAGTGGGTTACAAGTTGTTACAGTTTAGGGGAGATCTACTTGGAGTGTGTGGAGCACTTGTGGAGTGCGTGGAGCACGGGTGTACTGGCAGTAGTGGATACTGACTGGTTGGAGGTGAACACCAACTCTGTGTTTGAGTTGTGTGTTGGGACCGTAAGAGAGAGAGAGATTTGAGGAAAGAAGTACTGTTCACTTGAGGTGTGGGAAGCCTCTGAGAGGTGGTGAAGAAGAAGTGGCATCTTCTTTATTGTATTCTTTTCTATATGAGTATTAATACAAATTATGTATTGTCTCTCAAATTCTGTGTTGTTTCTGGTTTCTAGTTACTTGGTACTTCTGGTTAATTCTGCATCTTAAGTTGCTTGTATATGGTAATCAATTGTGTGCTTCCACGGGTTCCTAACACATATATCTAGAGCACCTCAAAATGAATATATTACTACTATTCCAAATAAACCACACAATACTCAACTATGGGTTCCAAAAACCCTTATTCTTATTATGCCTACTATTACTTCACAACCATAGAGTCCTATTTTACATATGCATAACACCATTGATACCACAGTGACATATATTCAACCTACACATACTCCTTGGCAATGTAACCTAGGTATTACACTAGATTCATAGTGGGGAGATGGTTATGGCCATCCATGAGATGATATTTCCTATTCAAAAAAATCCAAAATTACCCCTAAAATTTTTTAAAAATATATAAAACTCCAAAATCATTTTCGACTCTTACATGTTCTATTGGATCCTTAGCATCTGTGTGTTACTTCCATATTTATGTATGACATACTCAGTTACTCCTACATACACATATGTGTCACACTTTGAAATGAGTGTGATACAGGCATACATAGACACATGATATATTATTATTTTGGATGTTGGGCTTCCTTCTACTCACGTCATATGGATATTAGGGGTATCCGCTTCTTTGACCTTTATACACACAAGTTATATGATTGGATAATCACTATACATTATCATATTTGAGATTAAATATGTACTTACACATGCCTTTATGCATGATTATATTTTACATAGGGTACATGATATGCTATACACTTGACATATTATTCCTAACACACTGGATCCATGGGCCACTATGACATGTTTATGTTGGTTGCTTATGTTTTAATTTATGCACTTCCTTGAGTGTTTTGTATTCATTTTTCAAGCATTTGAATACACTCCTTTGCTTGAGGCCCCTGTGTCTATGTATTCTTTCATTGACATTTTCATGTCATTGTTTATTGTATGGAAATTTGAATATGTCACTCTTGATTTTATGGACATTTGACTAAGTCATGTCTCTTTGATTGTGTGGCATTTGAACATGCCCCTTGTTTGTGGTCTCCTTGGATCATTGACTTTTGACTTGCTTTTGAGTGCTCTTGTGAGTGTGTTTGTTTGCTTCTTGAGCTTGTATTGTTACTATTTATACATTTCCATGATCTTTATCATGCATCTTAGGCCTACATATGATCGCATTGGTTCTAATTGATTTAATGTTATATCTACCTAGAGATGTCCCCTTCTATATGCTACATGGTTGCATTCATAGATTATGCAGTTGGTTTGTCCTTTTGAGGTGAGATAACTACCAGTTCCTATCTTTACCTCACCTTAAAGGGGGGAATATTAGTGGGGACATGTCATAGAGACATGTTATCCATAATTGGCAAAGTTCTCAAATTCAGTGTGGGCATGTCATATGGAGATGGCTTCCACACATTCATAGTTTCTAGATTTAGTGGGGGCATGCTTTAGAAGCATGTTCTCCACACTCATTTAATATACAATACTCATATCATTTTTCATAATCAATGGGGGCATGTCATATGGACATGGCTTCCACAAATTCACATTTTTAAGATTATAGTGGGGCATACTTTGGAATCATGTTATCCACACTCATTTAGTATATATTCCTTATATCAGTTTTCAAATTCAGTGGGGGAATGTCATATGGGCATGACATTCACAATTCTTAGATTCAGTGGGAGCATATTTTTGAAGATGTTCTCCACACTTATTCAATATTCAACATCTCCACTTTATAGTGGGGCACATTTTGGAAACATGTCCTTGACATTGGTACTTACATTAGTTTTTAGACTTCTACATATGTAGTAGGGGCATGTTTTTGAACCATGTTCTCCACACTTACACAGTTATCCAAATTGGCCAAAGCACATACTTATATGAGCCAGATTCATAGTTATGGCAAAATTCTATATAGTGGTATTATTGTTATACATAGTTTCAGTATGAGAGAAATCTAAAGTGCATATGTTATGTAACATGTGCCTAATATTAAAAAATCCAAATCAATTTCAGATTCCAATACTCTTTTATGGATTATTACCATATCATAGACATTTTTTGTACAAATACCCCATAGAATTTTATGGACTTTTATTGAGCCAATCTACTTTAGTAGTTGGTTCACCTTTTAGTATGATTGAGGTGATCAAATCATTCAATATTTCAAAGTTTTCTAGTTTGACTTGATCATCTAACATATCTAGGTTACAATTATTATTAGGTTTTATGATTGAGCTAATTTAATTGTCAGGCAGGAAACTCACTTTTGTTCTAAAATTATGGGTATCTCTCTCTCTATCTATCTATCTATCTTCTAAGATATATGCACTTTAAAGATTTATCTATATTTATCCTAATCTCAATTTTCATATCCTTACAATGATAAATATTTTAAAAAATAACTTGCTAATAGGCAAGATAATTACACCAACACACAGATGTGCTCCTAAACATTACTATTTGAATTTCAATCTATTTCAAGAACTTTCAACCCATATTATATGCACCAATTTTATATTGTAACATGCCCTTAGTTTCAGGTCATTCACCAACAAAATCCTCAACTTGGTCAATGTAAAGATAAGGTGTGCTTAATTCCCAAGTATG
This sequence comes from Torreya grandis, assembly GCA_037957365.1. Lineage (NCBI taxonomy): Eukaryota > Viridiplantae > Streptophyta > Pinopsida > Cupressales > Taxaceae > Torreya > Torreya grandis. The sequence continues at coordinate 1,085,097 of JARHVA010004028.1, read as the reverse complement.
CATTTATTTCATTTAAACTAGCAATTTCATTTCTAGATTAAAGGGGGGGATATAGATGATATTTTGTGATTATATACCACCTCAACCTTATACACTTGGAAAACTCAGACCTTGGATGTTCCTCTCAATTTTTTACCTTTTATCACTTATGTCAGTCTTGCATCTTTTATATCCTTATGCCTCTTGGCCTATATCTCTTAATCTGACCAATCTTATACTAATGACCTAGGTTTTTTATCTTTCCCAGAATGCTTAAAATGTATTGATCTTCCATTTTTACAAGTTTTTAACTTGTACCCACTCTCCTACTTCCTAGACACTAACATATAGGGTAGATAGTAGCATCAACGCTAATATCCTATTTCGATGCAAGTGTCCAGTACCATGAAGTCATCCAATTTGAAAATGAAATGTATCATAATGGTTGGCCTAAGTGATTAAATGTGAGTTATTACTCCAAAAGGATTTGATATAAATACAATATTAACCATCATTCATTCCTCACCTAAAAAACACCTATGAATACCTAACAAAAGACCAAATAACATTTAATTAAAGAGAGCTTCCCTATTTATTTATATTATATATTTGTCATAGGGACTACACATCTATAAGTTTGAAGTACTAAAGGAGTAGCCCAAGAGCTTGATTTGCCAAGTTACAAGATAGGTCACTATTGTACTTACTTTACAGACATTTTATTATTCCAACACAAGCCAACATGTAGGGAAGAACTACATCAATCTTAGGCCCTCTTTTAGAGTATTGGCTATGTAGGCAGTGCCCTTTGACAATTGGGTCATTGGGGTTATCTTGACATTATGTGCCCACTAACCCATTTTTCTCCAAGGTCACATTGAAGATGGAAATCTAGGTTTTGTCATTTTCACAAGGAACAATAGTCCATGAATTAGATCTAAATGCACCAGAGTAAAGGAAAAGTAGAACCCTTTAGCATCTAGGTGGTTACATCATATTTAAGTATATATTACATACAAGACACTACTGTCAAACCTAGATAGTAGCATCGATGCAATTGTCTCAAGATGATGTTACTATCTAAAGATCTAGAGGCATTAGAACCAAAATCTAATGACTATTTTAGAATTTAATTCCCACCTGCTTTTAGAATGTTCTAGATCTAGAACTGCATTAACATTATAATAAGCTAAGTACTTCACTTATCTGTCATTTTTATATCTAGCATAGTTGTACTTTCCATATTTAGATTATCTTAGCATAATAAATTTAGTGTATGTTTATATCTGATTTTAGCATCTAATTGGCCTACTATGGATATGATTATCACCCTTATGTCATTTCATTTCTATATCCCGTTTAATACAATTCTAGAAAAAATCAATCTAGGTTCCACATTTTAGGGTTAAACATATATCTAAATAGTTATTTGGGTTAGCACATTATATAATTCTCCCCATATTTATGAGGGTTGGGGCATGTTGCTTTCCCAACTGAAGGGCCTACAGAGTTACTCAAAATTTGGGCTATAGTAACCCCAACTTTACAAGTGCTTAAATAAGGAAGCATCATATCTAACAAGTTACAACAGTAACATGGTTTTCACCAACAAATAGGTGTACTCTTTCCTTGCTCCCTTGAAATTTAAAAAATTCATTTTCAAATTAAAATTGTCAATCTATGTACATTGACTACTAGATGTTGGTTGCAATTTTTATTATTGAGTGACCTAAAAAATAGGTGCTTTCTACCAGATAGAGTGTTGTACACACTCAGGTATATATTTTCATTTTACTTTAGTGATTTCACTAATAAAATAAAATGGAGGCATTTTTAAATAACTAAATATGGTATTAAGTACTTGAATATGATAGGCTTGACATATATTAGCCACACATGACTCGAGCACACAAATATGGTCCTAACCTGTCATTCTCTCACATTTAAATGCTACCTTATGAGTTTAATCTTTTCATTATGTTGTTACACACCTATAAGAACCTCAATATTTATTCCAAATTTGTTTACTATCCTACAAAAACATCTCCATACCCTCAGTTTAGTCCACCTGTACTTGGGTCAGCAACATCAATTTAGGTGAGTATCACCAATTGATACCAACTTGCACTGGATAATACTGACCCTATCCTAATAATGACTACTTTTAAAAATTAAATATTTCCTTAAGGTCAGCCCATCTACCTATTATGTTAGTGGCATGAAAAATAACCAATTTGACTCATATATATAGAAATTAAGGCCTCATTTGAATGGGGACTTCGTCACTTATCTAGTACACATCTATACACTACTACACATTGAGTAAATTTGACCTATTCTTCCCAAATAGAAAATCAATCACAAGCCAAGTTTTAAGAAAACCAAATCCAAGTCAAAGCAAACATCATCAAGTATCAAATCCAAATCATTAGATATAAACATATAATGAAGGAACACAATTTCACAATCACATTAGGTGGGATAAAAATGTGTGGCTTTATTTCCCTCCTTGGTGAATCGAATATGTAGACATTAGTCAATCATCAAATGGGGGGGATTGGGGTCATCTCATCCCATTACACTTTTCTAGTTTTTTGTAGGTTTTTAACCTTCACAAACACACCTAGGGTTTCAAGATGAAGGAGATTTTTTTTTATAGTTGTGCACATGATTAGGTTTGGCATCACACATATAGATCTTTTAGAGACAAGCCAAGGTGACCATATGGTCACTGACCCATATTTTAGTAGAGGTCAATACCAACCAACACAGGTCAATATCAATAGTTGATATTGACACAAACCTGATAGAATCGACCTTGTGTAGACATAGACATAGCTCTTGAATTGAATGGATCACATGGATGCTTTAGTCTATTTTCAACTACCATAATACAGTCACATTCAGACTATCAACCAGAAAAGCTAATTATTCATCCATTTATTATACTTACTATATTTATAATATGCCACATGTTAAATCATGTTAATCAATTTCAATATTTTACATTCAGATGTGTGCTTGAATGTCATATCTAATAATTGAAATTATTCTACTAGTTTATATCCAATTAGGGTTTCAAAATTCAAAATTAGGGTAAAACAACATCCTTATGAATAACACCCAAAATTGATTCAATGATATGTGTGCCCTCAAATGTATCTTATAAGCCATTTTAATGTCCTTTTTCCCAATTATTTATGGTTTCAAATTGTTCGAATGAAAATTTATCAAGCCAAAAAACTTGAAAATGAAGGGGTCCATCAAAGTATCTAACTATTTGCAAAAAAAATGACACAAAAGTTTACAAAAATAAGGGTTTATTTTTCAAATATAGATCACTACAAAGAAAAAAACATTTTACATCAAGCAAGAGAAATATCAAAAATAAATAGGGACCATTGGTAATTCTTGCAAGTCAAGATTATGAGAATCCCATTGAACACACAAAGATAGAGAAAATACATAATTTTCTCTAGAGTTCTAGGGTGATTTTAGAAAAATGGCCACTTAACATTCAACCTCAACCACATATCATTCAATTATGCATTTATAAAATAAAACCCTATTTATAGAAATATAGACTGTGTAGGACTACATTATACCTTGATGACAATGATAAAAGTAGACAAACAAAATCAATGTTCTAAATCTAGGGTTTGTAGAGTTTGAAGAAAAAATTTAACTTTTAAGCAACTATAATTTACTTTCCTCCTTATGAATAATACCAAAATAGCTTGGATGAGATCTTTGCCCTCAAATTTATCTTCCAAGTAGTTGCGATGGCCATTTTCAAATTTATTGAGCAATACATGTAGTGTAAAAATAATAAATATGCATAAAATTTTATTGTTTCAAGCAATATCAATAATCCATAGCATATACAAGCCATGTATCCAAATAAAAATGATGTTTGCATGAATCCAACCATATCCAATCGGGAAAATTAATAGTATAAGTAATACCTAGAGATGAAAACACTAGTTGATCCTCCACATAAGATGGCCCTCTACCAAATCTCATGACACATTTAAATTAGACTACTTGAAATTTAAAACATAAAATGATTCAAAATTTTGAACCAAGGCATGTAGGGTAGTACACATTATGCTAAATAATAATCAGAGTACAAAAACTTTATTCTTATTAGTTTTTAGCAAAAGGTACTTGTAAACAAGAAGGAAAAAGAAAAACCTTGAAGAGATTACTTACTTCCATCACCACTCATGACCCTCAATAGTAAGTTGAAAGTATGTTAAAGTAGTTGTAATTAATGTAATTACAATAATAATAATAAAGATAATGTTATGGATTGTGTAAATCTTGTGACCCCGTAAGCTTACAAAAATATAGTATAGGTCAATGTATATGGAGTTGAATGGAAAAAAATGCCTGCCATGGCCATCTAACGAACTATTCCCCTATACCATGGTAATGGCATAATATTTCTAGGATATTTTTTGGTTTGACAAGGATTTTGATACTTTATCTTATTGTTCAAAGAACCAAGGTAAGTCACCAAAATTTTCTAACCTCCAATGACCAGAGCATATGCCCTATTGGATATTTTCTATGTAGTTAAGGTTTGAACTAAATAATTATAATAAGTGTTGATTAGAATTCAAGCCCTTAGACTCACCACCTCAAAATCTTATCACAAAAAACAACTATCACAAATAGGAACCATTAACTAGTGGCCATACCTTGAAATTGGATGCCCTAATAAGTTTGATTTTGCATTTAAGCATTGAGTCTCACCAACTCAAAATCATATGATAAAACAACCATGTCAAGTAACAATCATCACCTTTATCCTAGAGGAAATTTAGGACCTAATAACCATATAAGACTCTACAAATAAATGGTGTATTTCCCTTATGGGTAGATAGGACAAGAACACCCTTCCAATAACACCCTTAAAAAACCCAAACAAATATCTTGGTGGCACCTATTACAGTGAAAAAAACCTTGCATGGGATTTTCATCTTCAAATGCAAATAACGAGAAAAATAAAAATGGAAAAAATATTTTCCATGATGCAAAAGTAGAAAAACAAATAAACCCAAGGAGAAAACCGAAAAAGAGAAATCCATTAAAAATCTATGAAATTTATCGATGTAAAAAAGGAGAGTATTTTAGATTTTAAAAAGGGCCAAATTTGTTTGTATAAAGAGGCCTAATATCTCTATCATTGTATTTTTAATCAAAGTAACCTACTTACACTTGATCTCCCCAGGAGAATACTATAAAGCCCAAAATAAGCACCCAATTTGGTAATATCTAGATGTCAAGATCCTTAACTAGATTTGATCCCATATATAATTAAAAAAATGGGGCCTAATTTTGTTTAAGAGACCCACAATTTAGAATTATAATATTACCTATTGTGGCATCAATTTTCACCCTTGGAGAGTGTTCTTTAGGCTCTCTCCAATTGAGATACACTATGGGAACAACCCCAGGTTGTGGGTCACGTATGGTGGGGTTGGACCTCTGGAGAAGACCACCTTCCTTTTGATGGATCACCTATACTAATGTTTGCACTAATAAAAGATTTAGAAAAGGTGAAAGGGCTCTTATGAAATTTAACCAGGTGATGCACCAAATAAAATGAGAACTCACATTAGCATGAAGTAAACACTGAGGAAGCATAAGACAATACTATCTCATACAATCTCACAAAACTTAACTAGTTGTATAAGTGTTTCATAAACTAGGTTCAGGAAGCAATGAATGAAGGCAAAGAGGAGTTCTAAGACTCACTGAGAGCTTGCATCAATGATAGAAATGAGCAAGAAAGAAGGACAATGGGCATGGAAGATTCTCCTTCACAATGCCATCATGCAAAAGCTTTGTTACACATAATTCATAGGGGAGAGATAGGTATAGAAAGTCTTTATTAATTCAAGAGGTCTTTCATAAAAATTTTAATAGGGTCTAGCCTTATCAAATGAGAGTCTCCACTCTACTAGAATTGAGAGAGGATTTCTTATCAAAAGTGAGAGAGTTCTCCATGTGGAAGAAATTAGGAGATATAGAGAAAAGGAGAGAGGGGGAGCACATCATCCAAGAGTAATAAATGAGATGTCATTGTTCTTCATGAATACTCAATAATATTTTGATAAAATTAGGACATAATCCATCATAAATAGATCAACTTTTATTTGTCCCAATAGCCCTCGAGCTCTTTCACTAGCTGAGAAATATGTTATATGATAAGAATGCTCTTAGGATGATGAGTCATGCTCCTACTAAAAAAAAACAATCTTTCAGGTTCTGAGAATGCATTGAATGATCTAACTACAATTTTTAACCACCAAATCTCCATCTTGGGACTCTACACCATCCTCTTCTTGGCTTGCTTATAAGGACAAGATCTTTGTGTCCATCAATTTGATTGAACCATGATTATGTCTAATTTAGGTGGTTGAATGTTCCTGCTAAATTTTGGATGGTATGACTATCATATTTATGCCTTGGTATGCTCTTTACTATAACCACTGAACATGTATCTACTATAGATGAAAACCTATCCCATTTACTAGTTTTCATACAGTCACCATATCTACCTAGGTGTATTTACATTACTTAAACAACCTAGTAGCCTACCTTCAATCTTTAATAGACCTAAAAGACCTATTTTACCTCTACAGAGATTTAATGACATCATTAAAAATTGAAATATATGTTCTTACTCATCTTAGGATCATATTCAAACTCATATCTATGCATCCATTTTCCTGAGTCTGGGTTGAAAATTACTTCATCAACCTCCATCAAAAATATCCTAGGCTTGACTTGGTTCATTGACTATCAATCTTGATCTGGGCTTATCATGTGCACCATTGATTTACTAAGTAGTTACCATGGTCATGACACTTGGCAACTACACATTTGTCCCCAAGATATGCTAACTCTTTTGACCCATCACTCATTGTTGATCTACTTTGGTATGATGGATCATGCACTGTTGATCTATTTAGGCCAACTGATCTTGTCAGTTATAATGCACCCTTGGATCTTGATACATGATCAAACACACACTGTTGCATCTTTGATGCATGATCGAATGCATGCCATTAGATCTTTAATGTATATTGAACATGCACCATTGGATCCTTGAGAATATTTGAAGTTAAATGGATATTTGTCATAGCTTTAACTTGACGTCCCCATGCACATCCCACTCTAAAAGTTCAACTTTGGAAGCTTATATCTTGAGATAGAGAACTCATCAAGATACAAAATTTGAAAATAATGTTCAAGGCATAAAAAACACCATGTCCATGCAACTCTTTGACTCTGGTTGAATTTTTAAGTGCATTTATCAAATGTGTAACTAGACTGATCTATTTGTCTCTATGTGACATGTTTGTAATGATCTAGTTCTTCTGGATTTGTGAAAGAAACTATTGTCTCTTTAAAAGGCTCTAATGAAATTATAAGACTTTTAGTGACCTGATTCATGCCCCTCAATGCTTGAAACACCATGGGAACCTGTTGGTCTTTTTCACTTTGCAATCCTAGACTTATTTCCAAACCTTTGGTCCACTCATTCCATTTGGAACTTTGTTCATTTATTCAAACCATTTCTAAGCAAAATATTCTTATGTGGGCCAAATTTGGCCAACATTTCTAATGACGTCCTAGAGTTACATGTCTACTATGCAAAGACTAGTGGTATTAAACTTATCCATTGGGCATTTGGAGTCATAGTCTTTTCTCTCAACTATCATGAAACTGACTCAAAGCTGACCCCTTTCTAGAAAACCTCCTCTTGAACCAACAAGGACCAAAGAAATAAAACAACTATGCCCAAGGAACTTATTGAAGGGAAACATAGAACAAAAAATAAATGTGCACAAGGCACTTAGAGGAAAGCATAGAAAACTATTCTAATATGTTATAATATCATACAACAGCTATAAACTCTTCTAATAACAAGAATTTAAATGAATGCTATTGACTGAAATGGGTAATACCTCTCCATCCAGCTGGACAAGCTAAAAAGCATTATTTTGTTTGCATTCATGGATCAAATAAGGACCACTCTACGAGCTATTAAAATTGGTGTGGTTGTCTGGCTTGGCCTTATTTGAGTCCTATTTGAGGACTAGGTCCCCTTCCTTGAAGTCCCTTGATGTAGCTCTCTTGTCAAAGGCTTCCTTGACTTGAGCTTGATGTGACTCTAATGTCTTCGTTGCAAAGTCCCTATTCTCTTCAAGCTCCACGAGCTCTATCATCCTTATATTCATAGGCTCACTCTCTATTGACTCTAGCTAATGGGCTAACTCCAATGTAGATATTTTAAGAGATATGGAAAATTTGGCTTCCCTTCCATAGATAAGGACATATAGAGAATTTCCAATGGCAGCTTTGGGAGTCACTCTGTCAGCCCATAGGGCTGTCCTTAGTTGTGTATGCCATGTTCTCTAATTTTCCTCCATAGTTCTCTTGATAATCTTTATCAAGCTCTTGTTTATGGATGCTTCCAGTCCATTACCTTGAGGGTAGTAATTGGAGGATGTAATGAGGAGATGCCCAACTTAAGTGCCCACTCACTTGTCTTCATACCAATAAATGTTAAGGCATTATCTAAACTTATAGTAGTCAAGACACCAAACCTGGTTACTATGTTATCATATAAGTCCAATACTATTATCTCCTTGGCTTCTTTCAAGGCAATTATTTCCACCCACCTGATAAAGTAGTCATTTTCAGTGAGAACCCATTTATGCCCTATACTTGAAGGTGGATTTATTATCCCTATGAATTCCAACCCCCATTGTATGAAGGGTTACTCCACCTAGATTGGGTTGAGTAGAAGAGCAACTAATCTTTATTTTCCTAAAAATAGAGAACATTTATGAAATTTCCTAACCATGCATAGGCATCCTTGAAGAGGTTGGGCCAATAATAATTAACTCTCATTACCTTTGTTATTGTTGTTTTTAGATCAAAATGGTCTCCTCTAGGTCCATCATGAAACTGCTCCTAAAGTTTTGTCACTTGGTCATCATCTATGTACCTAAGGAGTATTCCATTAAGGTCCCTTATAAAAATAACACCATCAATTAATGCATAATGTATAGACTAAATCCTAAAATACCTTATTTTTGTTCTATCCAAACCTTGAGGGCATTCTCTTATCATCAGGAATTATGTCATGTCTTTGAAAAATATTTTATGAAGTGGAGGTGCACCTACCTGTGAGTCATCTTATGTTACCAAAATAACTTATTTATCTTCTTTAAGATCATCCACCATATGCTCACACAAGCCTTTGCCTCTTACTAGCTTGGTGACTTTGATCTCCACATCATACTCCATGACTTTGGTAATCCAACCAACTCTCTTTTCATTCAAATCCTTATTGAGGATAAAGTCCCTTACCCCAGGATGAGACACCATAAGATGAATCTTATTGTTAGAAATCATTGCCCTAAACATTTTGAGGCTTCTCAAGGCTACAAGAACCTACTTTTTAAAAAAAATTTACTTTGCCTCATACCCCCAGCCATTGACTGAAAAAGGCAATTGGTTGCTCAAGTCCTTCACCATTCTTCTACATTAGCACAACTGATATGTTATCAAAATTGGCAAAGGTATATAATATGAAATTTTTTGAGAAATCAGGATTCATGAGTGAGGGTGCTTGGGCAATGGCTTGCTTGATGGCCTAAAATATTGCTTTACCTTCATTTGATTAAGCAAACACTTGGCTCTTCTTCAGTATGGTAGTGACAGGTTTGACCAGGTTTATAAAACCAAGTATAAACCTTCTCACAAAGTTTATCTTCCTAAGGAAGCTCTAGATTCCTTTCTTGTGTTTGGGTAGAGATAGTGCTAAGATGGCACTTATTCTATTAGGTTCAATGGATAGTCCTTCCTTTGAAACAATGTGACCCAAAAGTTTGCCTTCATAAATATAAAACACACATTTCTTAGGATTTAAAGAGATCCTATACTCTCTACATATTTATAAGATCAACCTTAGATGGTCCATGTGCTCACTAGCCTTCTTGGAGAAAATTGTGATGTCATCCAAATAAACTAGTACCATCTAATTCAGCAACCCTTGGAAATCCATGTCCATGGCTCTTTGAAAAGTGGCCCCAGCATTTGACAATCCAAAAGGCATCTTTTGGTAAGCATATGTGCCCCAATTTATCGTGAAGGTTGTCTTATACTAATCTTCTTCTCTTACCAACACTTGGTTGTAACTTAAATAACCATCCAAAAGGGAAAAACATTATGAACCAACAACTATCTGAAGGAGTTGCTCCATGGATGGTAAGGGGTAGTGATCTTTCAAAGAGACCCTATTTATATCCTTAAAGTCAACACATAATCTAATTTTCCCACTCTTCTTCCTCATAAGTACCAAATTGGCTACCCATGAGGAGTGCTTAATGGGAAATATGATCTTGGATTCAATTAATTTGGTCAATTCGTACCTCATAAGCTCTTAAATTTTGGCATTTATAGGCCTCTACTTCTACCTAATAGGCTTGGCATTAGCCTATACTTATATAGTGTGTTGGTCCAACTTGGGATCAAAGCTTCTCAAGTCACTATATTCCCAAGAAAAGATTTCTGCATATTCTTTTAAAAGTTATACGAAATCATACCTCTCAGCTTTAGTGCTTACCTTCCCAAGCTTGAGGATCTTATCCTTAAAGATAAGGACTCTTTCATAGTTATCTTCACTTGTTGACATCACTACCTTGTATTTTCTCATATGATCTCCCTCATGAAAAAGACCTTCAAGGGTGACAAGCCCTTTAAGAAGCTTGTTAGATCTCAATTGAATAATTTGTTCCTCATACTAATGTTGAAACATTTCCTAGTTTATGTAGAGAACTCTGCTTCCTACTACAAGAAATAGGTACTTTGCTTATCATTCTCAAATACCTACCAATGAGCTTCATTATTTGCCAATGATGGTCTTACCACCACTTTGACATGTGGCTACACCTTGGTCTTTTTTAACTCATTTGGGACATCAAATTGAGCTCCCACAACTGCCAATCTATTAGCATGTTGATTCTAGTTTTTTGGTACTGATTGGATGTTAATGGCCTTAAAATCCTCAATTAGGTCCAACACTCTATGTTTGTAAGACTTTATCAAGGAATTCTTGGTGATATTGTGGCCTCTAACCTGGTGCACTATCACCTCACTATCCCCATAAACTTGTAATTGTCTGATCCCTCTCTTACTAGCCCATTAGAGGCCATGGATAAGGCTCTCATATTGTACTACATTACAAGAGCAAATAAATTATAATCTATAAGAAGATAAATATTTGTCATTAGAGGGGGCTACTAGAATTGCACCTGCATCCACTCCATGTTTTCTCCTTGAACCATAAAAGAACAATTTCCACAAGCCATTAGAATCTTCTTGAGGTCCAATGAGGGATGGCATGGATTGTTTCTCTTCATGTAAGTAGTAGACACCCATGTCCCTCTCTTCAACTCCTTCCAAGGGATTAACCAAATGATTTTCATTCCATAGTTAATCCAAGAGCATGTCTTGTATCTCCTCAGGGTGAGTGTTTAGTTCTTGACTAATTATAAATTCATCTTCATCAATGATGGTGAAATTGTTGTTTATGCTATCTGACCTATAAGGCTATATGTAGAATTGTGAAATGGGCTCAGCTTTGATTGATACTTTGGTCTCATATCTTGTTCTAAATACCATGTATGACCAATTTATTGCAAGATAACCTCTAATATTTATAGTGAATTCCCTAGACAGGCATAGGGAAAAATGAGGAGTTACATCTAGGATCAACACATCTTAAACCACTGAGACACTAGAACAAGCATGTAGGGTCAAGTTGAGGTCTTTGATGACACCAAAAGGCTTGATGGAAGAACCATCAAGTTGTAAAACTCCTTTAGACTAAGGCTCATATTTTAGACCAAGTTCATCAACTATGGACTTTAGCATTACTAAGGTGGTAGCCCCATTGTCTATCAATAAATTGTGTACTAAATAATTACCAATGATCATTGAAATATAGAAGGGATGAGGTTTGACCATCTTACCTGATTTCCCTTCATTTGGTCCTTTGGTTGCATTGGTGAAAACCACATTCTCCTTAACTAGTGGTATCTCAGAAACATTTATCCTTGACAACCCTTCTTAGAGGATGTCTACATGACCAAGCATGGAGATCATATCCCATATTGGCACACTCATATTGGACCTTTTCATTTGTTCCATAATGTTGATGGGCAAACCACCAACCTTTGGTTATGCTTTGGGAGCCACAATTGTACCTTGAGTTTGTGAGTTTTGAGGGACAAAGACATTCCCTTAATTTTGATTCCTTGGATCTATTAGAACCTTTGGAATAACAATAGGTCCATTTGGGTTTGATATTGAAGGAGTAATGGTAAGAAGCTCCTTGACTTCTTCTTAGTTGCCATCCATGTTCCTTCCTTTGAACCTTGTATTTGTTACCACTGGAATGTATGTTTGGCTAGAACTAGCCTCCTTATTGAGTGCATAACACTCTTCTTGCTCATAATTCACCATTTTATCACTCAACTAGCTTGGTCCTTGATTAGGGCTTTGACCTTGTTGAGGCTCTTCTAGTTTTTCCATCATGGGTACCTTTATGTTTTGAGCTATAAGATCTTGATTGTAACCATAATTAGCAGCCTGTTGCCATTGATCATTGAAAGCTTGAGTGAAATTAGTGGTTGGAATAATCGATTACCCAAAATAATTATTCCAAGGCATGGTACCCTCAGCTTCTTGAGAAACATTATCTTGGATGGGGACCAAAGTGTTGGAAGTGCTTGCAACATTTAGATTTTAGTTTTTTGGCCTAACATAGTTAGGTTGCCTTTGGCCTTGGTTTTGACCTTGGCCTTGGCCTTAGAATCTTCCTTTATAAGGTGGTCTATTTGCTTGATAATATTGTTTTTGAGGTTGATATGAGGCTTAATAAGGCCTATTGAAAGCTTGTTGCCTCTTAACATTCACTAGTTCATTTCCCAAGTATTGGAATATTCTCTTAAGCTCTTGAAAGTTATTTTATTCTTGGAAATCACTAGATTGACTTGTGGAAACCTTTTCTTTCTTAGGTGATGGTATAGAATCAATTATAGGCACAGGGGGAATGACAGTAAGGGGAGGAAAAGAAACAAGGGGTGGTCTGATCTCAAGGAACAAAGGCATTGGTGGTCTACGTGTAAGCTTTCCAACCTGCACCAAATAATTTTTTGCTCTGATTACCACCTCATATGCATTTGGCAATGTGTTTCCTCCCATGGACTAGATCATTACTACAATGTCACTTTTTAGGGCCTTAAAATAGTAAAGAAAGGCAAAGTTAGGGGTAGGACTAATAGAGACTGGGATTCCATCCCAAGTCTTTTGGAACCTTGTGTTGAAGTCTTGCATGACTTCATGAGGGGCTCTTTTAATTGTGATTAACTACTCTACAAGTGATAGATGGTCACTTTTATCATCAAATATTTTACACAATGCATCCTCTAATTGGTCCCATGATGTAATAAAATTAGCAGAAAGGCTTCTGTACCAATATAAGGCCTTACTTTTGAAAGAGATGGCTAATAACTTAATTGCTACATTTTCCTCATTGACATTATGAATGTTACAAAAATTAACTACATTAGCTACATCCATGAGGTGCTCAGAAGGGGTTGTAGTTCCATCTCCAGTAAAATAAGGGAAACTTTTAAGAACTACTACCAGAATAGGATCATATTGAGGGAAGTCCAGAGGACTTTGGCCATTAAAAATGACAAAGGGAAAGGATTTAGGGGCTGCCATGGCAATGAAAGGGTTTGACAAAGATCTTATTACAGGGGTAGGCCTTGAAATTAACTTAGGAACAAAGTTGCCTTTATATGAGTGTGTGTTAGCAAATCTTAATCTCTTTACTGAGTTTAAATGCAATTCAATGAATTCAAATGGAATACCTATAGAATTTGACCTTGTATTCACCTTTAACATGAGATGTAGTCATTGCTCTACTTCTAAAATGTTGGATATTTTTTTTGGAGTCACCAGATGTTATTGCTTGGAAGCTATAACTGCTACAAATCGATCAAACCAACATCAAAATTTGACCAATCTTCTTTGAACAAATATTTTCCATGATGCAAAAGTACAAAAACAAATAAACCCAAGGAAAAAACCCAAAAAGAAAAGTCCATAAAAAAGATATGAAAGTTATCGATGTAAAAAAGGAAAGTATTTTGGATTTTGAAAAGGGCCAAATTTATTTGTATAATGAGGCCCAATATCTCTATCATTGTATTTGTGACCAAAGTAACCTACCTACACTTGATCTCCCCTTGACAATACTATAAAAGCCAAAATAAGCACTCAAATTGGTAATATCTAGATGTCAAGATCCTTAACCAGATTTGATCCCATGTATAGTTGAAAAAATGGGGCCCAGTTTTGTTTAAGAGACCCACAATATAGACCTCTAATATTACATAAGAAATAAAAAATATATCCCATGATAAATGACTCTATGCCTCGCAAGCAATCGATCATAGGACCCAACACTATGGTGCATGACTTAGATATTCCATACTAAAGCACACTTAGCACCAAAAGGTCTCTATAAATTTTTTGTCACAATAAACAAAAATAGTTAACTCTGAAGTTCCTCATCAAAAAAATTCATAAATCAAGGTTTTTAAAAGCATATTTTGTAGTAAGTACCCATTTTTTTTTAAACATCCCAATGTGAAGGTCCACATGCTTGAAATTTTGGCCATATAGGACAAACCCTTTGTGCTTAGGCATGTCTGAAAGGTCATCCATGAACATTATTAAACAATATTCCATCTATAAGAGGCCCTATTTGTCTCATGTCAAATAGTAGAAGAAATACATTTGGATACAAGGTAAATGATTTATTTTGTATTCATTTGTGACTAAAATGAGAAATTTTTTCTACAAGGTAGGATTGTGAAGGGTCCATGGTGATGGAAGTGATATGTATTATGATATTGCTCATGATTGGGGCAACAATTAAAGGAAACAATGACAATGTACACAATAATAAATATCCACTATGATCAAGGGTTGATAGGCCCATTTATTATACAAAATGGTGGTGGTGCTTTTTAAAAATTATGTATGTGTTGCACTAAAATTGTAACATTAATCAAAAAATTCCACGTGGTAAGTTTGGATTGTAAACATGAGAAACAACTGATTTTCATTAATTGAAAATAACCCCACATGGCTAGTTTCAACCAATAGTTGTAAGATAGAGATTATTCAAAAAATAAAAATGAATGCTATGACAAAATTTATATTTGACAAATGTTTCACCATAATTAGGTGATGAAAACCACTAATATTAAACTTGAAATCTATAAAAATTACCTTGAACATGATAATTTTGTTATTATTTGTAAATGCTTTTACAGAACAAGAGTATGAATTGGAATGCTTTTGACTAGAGTGCCTTTGATAAGGTAATAAATAAAGGCTTAATACTACCAATTATTCATTTCCCTATATCCAAGTCTAACATTTATTAATGTTATTTATCTTATCATGTGACAAGAATAATTATTTAGACCTAAACATAACTTTAACATGCATATTAACTAAATATCATTTAAAAATCATATACATGTAATGTAATGTAACGGTCTACTAGTTATATTTTAAACTATGAGAAATAACTAAACACCATTCAAACATTATGATATTCACACACATGTATAGGAATTCCTAAACCTTATACAAATGATAACAAGGGCCACATAGCAGCTAGTCCCTACCTTTATATTGTATTGCAATTAAGGAATTGAAATAGATGAAGATATAAAGATATAATCCTTAATCACCGGCTATCATGTCAAAGATTTCAATTTTTCTTCCATGTCACATAATTTCACATGTATTAAAATTTCATAAAATGGATAATGGTGTTGAAAACATACCACTATAGTCAGTAAAGTATATTAAAGTAGAACTTCTTAATTGAGAAAAACATGCTTGAGACTTTGGAAGTTATTGTTTATCATAATAAACTAAAACATCATATATTTGTCTAGGTAGAAAAATACAATGGAACAATATGTATCTACATGAAATATATAAAGTTCCAAAGTTTATTCTCTATTATTTGGGTAGAATAATACAATGGAATAATATGGAACAACACAACTTATTATCCATACAACTGTTGATGAATGTCATAATAAATTGTGTTGTTCTAGAAGAAGATATGAAATGGATTTCCAAGCAACCATAATCCACAATGGTTATCTATTGTCTTAATTGTGTCAAAAGATTAAAAAATATAGATGTTATAGGTTTCATCCGTGAGAAAATAAAATACATAGCATGACCAACTGTATCTAGAAGCAAACCCTACATTGGATGATTATACAATGCTAAAAAAGCACTTTAAGTTTATGATGTTGCAAAGATTTACCATATTATTATGATTGACCAGTCAATTACACACCAACAAATAATCATTCCATATGTTTCTTAAGAAAAATCATAAACCAACTATTAAAAAATTAAATACGAAAAAACAAATATAGCCTTCAAAGTATGTCATATCTCATGGAATGTTTTCAAGAGGTTCTAGAAAAAATATATTTATAATCCCAAATTAAAGGCCCAACATACTTATTGTAAACTGGCATACACATGCAACAAATCATTATAGAAGTATTCTAATATCAAATTGAGTTAGGTTTTTCATGGGTTGTTATGAAAATTATCTTCCTGAAGGATAAAAATAGAAACAAACAATGGTCACGAATAAAAAATTCAATAATCACAAAAAAAAATGTAGCATACATTCATAGATCGTATCATAATTAATTCATCTATATGTATGCTCATCAAATAAATATGTATAAAATTTGTGTAACCCATATTGTAAATATCAAAGGTTAAATTGCAAATAAAATAGAATTTTCTTGCAAGATGAATGTATTACCATATTTAACAGAGTAGCAAATTCACTAATAACAATGCATTGAGAAAATAAAATAAAAATTAGTAACTTATCAATGACCGACAATAATGTAATTTATAAAGTGAAAGCAAATATGAATAAACAAAATAGTAACATATCAAGGACAAACAATAACGTTTTAGAAAGTTTTTTTTTTTTTTTTTAATTTAATAAAATTTCATTCAATCATTATGAAGTAAATGAAATATTCCCTAATATCATCTTAGGCAATATTCTAAAATATTGTATGTAAAATTATAGTGTTGACATAATAATATATTAACTTGTGCAATTTAATTGGCTGGAAGGAATAAATTATTGCTTTCAACGAAAGAATAGAAACTTACTAATGAGTGAGATAGTGTTATGTAGAAAGTGTAAATGTATTTTTATATTTTTTTATAATTAAAAATTACATATAGACTATGACAATGAACTAAGAGTGATTTAGAATAGTGAGTTAATAATATAAACTTACCAATGATTAAGATGTGTTATTTAAAATGCTCATTTTTAAAAAATAAATAATGAAATTTAAGCCAATTGTTAATAAGTAAATGGAATATTCCCTAATATCATCCCATAGAATATTCCAAAATATTGCATATAAAACTATAGCATTATCATAATAATATATTAAATCATGCAATTTAATTAGTTGGAGTAAATAAATTATTACTTTGAATGAAAGTTATAGTACCATACCTTGGTACGGACTAATAAATACATCTAAACACATAACAACTTTGTTAAGAATGTAGAACGTAAAGCAATATTAATGAAATAAAGACGAAAATAAATTTCAAAAAACACAATACAAGAGAGACATAGATTTAATGTGGTTCACCCAATATGGGCTACGTCCATACAGAGATAACAAGTACTTATCTTATTCAATCCAACAAATGAAGGGATAAACCTACAATAGATCCACTGTAATCTCCTCTTCATTCACACATAGTGCACCACCGTGATTACAATGCTCTCATATCAAAAGAGGGTTACGTATTAGGAAAAAAATGCACCAACATAATTTATATTGTCATATCTATGACTTAATAGTGAACAATCCAAATTTACTATGAAATTACAATATTTTACAATGCATTTTTCATAAAAAATTGCTTCAAGGGTAATGACCATAGTGGGGGGAAGCCATTCCACACCCCCCCCCCCGCCTCAATTAGGAACTAGGAATTCTAATAAGATCAGGCTCCACCATCTAACAATCTCTCACTTAGAGACTAATTGTTGTAACTCCATCATTACAACTCTTCCTTGGATTTTTCTATGAACTTTGACCCTAATATGTTTTTCATCTTCTTTGTTATCCCTGAAAACCTATTAAAGCTAAAAAACTCTCCAACTTATCCTTTATGACTACTTTTGTTAGCATATATATAGGATTTTGACTCGTATGGATCTTCTTTAACTTTAATTGACCATCCTCCAAAATTAAACAAATGAAGTGATACCTAGTTGTATATGTTTAGTTCTTGAGTGGAATGTTGAGTTATTTGCTAAATGAATCAAACTCTAGCTATCACTATACAACCTATAATCTTCCTACTTTTGCCTTAACTCTTCCATGAACCATTACATCCATATCATCTCCTTGTTTGCTTTTGTAGCTATAACATACTCTGCCTCTGTAGTTGATAAAGCAACTATCTTCTATAATTTTGAAATCCAACTAATTTTTGTGTCACCAATAGTGAATACATAATGTATGGTGCTCCTTCTACCATCTAGATATCTAGCCATGTTTGCATCAACATATCTTTATAAGGTAATAATTGACCCTTCATAACATAATTATCTATCAGTGGTCCCTCTCAAGTACCTAAGAATCCACTTGACTGCATCTTAGTGTTCCTTTCCTCGATAATTCATAAACCTATTGACAACTCCCACTACATGAGTAATGTTTGGTCTCGTGCACACCATAACATACATTAAACTTCCAACTATTGAACAATAAGTGTTAAACCCTTAACCATTGGTGTGTCTACGGATATGTGTGGCTGACTTATGGTTTACATATATCTTTTATTTACTTGTTACATTTCTCTATGTTCTTAGATAGGTTGGCCTATGGAATAATCTTGGTTAAGTAGACTATATATAGAAGGTAGTGGTTATTATTTAATCATGGTGTGAAATATTTTTTTATTAGTGCATTGTTGTGGAGGTTTCCCCCTCGAAGTAGCTTTGTTGTATTATCCAGTATTTTGTTTTGTTGGCAATTATCATTGTGTAATCTCTCATATTTTCTTATTTTACATAATATAAAATTATTTAATGCAAATATCTAAGTAATTTCATTAAAATTGGTATCAGAGCTTTGATTTGGGCAAGTTTTCTATGGCATTCAAGTTTTCTATGGCATTTTTTTTAGATCTAGTGAGGCGTGGCTTCTGGGAGCAGTGAAAGCAAAAAAACATAACTTGCAATCCAGAAAGAATTAATTTTTTTGTCAGTTCAGTATTGTTCAAAATGCTTTTTTTGAAAAAAAATATTTAAAAAAAAAGTCTAGAATTTTTTCTCCCTCTTGCACACTTGCAGTCATTGGATTCATCTCAGTGAGATGATCACAATGGTATATTCTGTCGGTACACTTTTTTTGTACCAAAATTTTTACTCTAGTGCACAAAGGTAATCATTGGATTCATATTGATAAAGTGATTGCAATGGTACCATTTATTTGTACACTTTTTTTAGGGTCAAAACCCTCCTAGGGTTTGTTTATGACAAGTTATTCAACTCGAGGAAGAAAAGGGGCACCAAAAACTCCTAATAATCCTATCGACAACATGGAATCTAGAACTTTAGATTTGGTGATTTTTCAACTTCAAGAGGACATAAAAAACTTGGTGAGGCATGATGACTTTGTTGCAGTCCAAATTGATGTTTTAGGGATGCACAGAGAGATTAATAGAGTTCACAGTGAATTTTAGTATATCACTACATAATTGGTTACCCTCACATCTCAATTTTAGCCTAATAACCCTCCACTTCAGCATTCAAATCATCCTCTCAATGACTCCCATACTAGTATGAAATCAATATTGCCAAAAGTTGATATGCATAAGTTTGATGGTAAGGATCCTCTCACTTAGATTAACCAAATTGAGAATTTATTTAAGTTGCATCAAACCCCTTATTATCAGAGGGTGATGGTGGTGTCCCTGCATATGGAACCTGAGCAATTCATTTGGTACCGTTGGTTATGTGATAAAAAGAAAAAGAATGGTGCTCTTCTTACATGGACTATTTTTATTGCGGAGTTGACAACTCATTATTAGAATAATGTCTTTGAGAACTATTTTAGCCAATTAGCCAAGCTACGGTAAATAAGACGTGTGAAGGATTATATTCAACAATTTTAGAATCTCTCTTTATGGGTGGAAAATATCACTGAGAGAAATTTGATGGATCTATTTTTGGGTGGCCTCAAAGATAGCATCCAATGCGAGGTTCGAATGTTTGACCCAACATCTGTATCAGAAGTTGTCCCTAAGGCACACATGATAGAAGAAAAAGAGATGGTCAAAAAGAAAACTTTCACTAATGGTCATGATCATAACTTTCCAGCACCATCATTTCCACAGCCCACCAAATTAACATAATGACAAATAAAGGAGAAGCGAGCCAAAGGGTTATGCTATGGTTGTGATAGCAAATGGAGCAAAGACCATCATTGTGCTAAAAAGAAGTTATTTTACATTAAAGGTGCCAATGATGTTGAAGATGATGTAGAAGTACATGATGTGGAGGTAGAAGTTCCTAAGGAGGAATCTGAAGACTCTCAGCCTACTATTTCATACCATGCCCTATCAAGTATTAGTACTCCCCAAACTCTTAAGGTGATGGGTTTCCTTAAGAAATAGAAGCTCACTGTCTTGATTGATTCTAAGAGCACACACAACTTCATCCACAATAAGTTGGTTGCTCGTTTAAACTATTTCATTTATCTAGCTCTAAAATTTCAAGTTATGATTGTAGATGGTGGTACTATTAGCTATTCAGTAAAATATCATAGTATTAAGTTGGCCATGGGAGACTACTTATTGGATTCTTTTATGTTTGTTATTCTGATAGGTGGAGCTGATATTGTTTTGGGAGTCTAGTGGCTCGCCATTTTGGGCACTATTGAGATGAATTTTCAAAAAGTATTCATGCATTTTCATTCTACAAAAAGGATATTTGAGCTAAGAGATTAAAGGCTAAATCTCCCCAACTTGTTAGCTCCCATCAAATGATAAAGATTCTCTGTAAGGGTGCTAAGGTATTTTTAGCTCACTTATTTTCTATGGAAGTACAGCCAACTCAGCCATCTCCACCTCTTGATCTGTAATAAATAATTGATGCTCATTCTATTATTTTTAGAGACATGCCAAAAGGACTTCCACCTAGCTACATGCATGATCATGATATCACACTTATTCTTGATAGTACACCACCTAACATCAAGCTATACAGGTATCTCTATGCCCAAAAAAGTGAAATTGAAAAGATGGTACAAGAAATGTTAGATGCAAGGATCATTCACCAGAGCCAAAGTGAATACTCTTCACCAGTTGTCATGGTGAGAAAGAAAGATGACATTTGGAGGATGCGCCCTAACTACAGAAAACTCAATAAGTGCACTATCAAAGATAAGTTTCTGATTCCTATCAGTGATGATTTGCTTGATGAATTGAATGGTGCTCTTTATTTTACCAAGTTAGATCTACATTCTAGGTATCATTAAATCAAGATCCATGATGAAGACATACCCAAAACCACTTTCAAGACTTATGAAGGCCATTATGAGTTTTTGGTTATGCCTTTTGGCCTAATAAATACACCATCTACTTTTCAGAGTTTGATGAATATTTTTTTTAAGTCATTTTTGAGGAATTTGTTTTGGTATTCTTTGATGATATCCTCATTTATAGTAAAAATTGGGCAGACCATTTGCAACATGTGAAATAGGTACCCTCCATTTGGAGCAAAATCAATTATTTGCCAAACCTTCCAAATGTAATTTTGGGGCTAGTGAGGTTGAATATTTGTGTCATTTGGTGTATTATGAAGGAGTGAAAGTGGATCCTAAAAAAATCTAAGCAATGGTGAACTAGCCAATTCCCAAGACACTCAAGCAACTACGAGGATTTTTAGAGCTTACTGGTTACTAGCATAGATTTTTCAAAAATTATGGTAGTATTTCAGTTCCACTTACCTCTTTGTTAAAGAAAGACTCCTTTCAGTGGACTAATGCAGCTACCTAAGCATTTGAATAATTGAAATTTGCTATGTGCACTACTCCAGTATTGGCTACTCCTGATTTTTCTAAGACTTTTGTGGTTGAATGTGATGCATCTGGGTATGGTTGGGTGTACTCATGCAAGAAAGGTAAACCATTAGCATTTTAAAGTCGTCAACTCAAGGGTAAAAATCAACACAAACCCATCTATGAGAAGGAAATGATGGCCATTTTGCATGTAGTCAAATAATGGAGACCTTATTTTATCATGATAGTCTTAAATATTTTTTAGAACAAAGGTGTCATCTGAAGAATAACAAAAATGGGTAACTAAGATGCTAGGCTATGATTTTGAGATAGTCTACAAAAAAGGCAAGGATAATGTGGTGCCAGATGTACTATCCAGAAAAGATGAATCAGTTGAGGCATTGATATGTGCCATAACCATTTTGTAGGCAGATTGGCTAGAGGAAGCATGATCAAAATGGGAACATGATAGTATTGTTCATGATTTGATTCAAAATATTTATCAAGGTTTGGATGGATTTGAAAAATTCACAAGAAAAGGTAATGCATTATGGTACAAAAATGGATTGTACCTATGTAAGAATTCTCTTCTTAAACAAAAAATCCTTCAAGAACTTGATGCAACTCCAATTGGGGGTCTTTCAGGATTTTTGAAAACCTATCACAGGATCAAGTAGGATTTTTTTTGGGAAGGTCTCAAGGGGGATGTCCAAAAATATGTGGTTGAATGTATGATCTATCAACAAAACAAAGGCAAAACCATCAAAACTCCAGGTCTTTTACAACCTTTATCTATCCCTAGCCAACATTGGGAAGAGGTATCTATGGATTTCATTACAGGGTTACCAAGATCTAATGGTCAAAATGTTATCATGGTTGTTGTATATCATCTCAGTAAGTATGCTCATTTTTGTTCATTATCCCAACTATTTTCTGCTAGTACAGTAGCTTCAACTTTTCTCAATACAGTTCAAAAATTGTATGGGACCCCTAAGATCATTGTCAATGATAGAGATCCCATCTTTACTAGTAATTTTTTGACTGAGTTATTTACATGTTTAGGCACTCAATTGGCTCATAGTTCATCCTATCATCTTCAATATGATGTACAAATTAAGGTAGTCAATAAATGTCTGGAAGGATATCTCCATTGTTTTATTTCTGATAAATAAGATAAATGGGTTCATTGGTTGCCACTTGCTAAATGGTGGTATAATACTTTTATTCATAGTTCTTCCAAAATGTCTCCTTTTGTGGCAATTTATGGATACCACCTTCCATCCATCACTTCAACCTTGAAGGTCCATCCTAAGGTTCATGTAGTTGAAGAACATATTCACCATCAACAGGAGGTCCTTGTAAGTTTGAGTGAAAATTTAGTTATGGCCCATAATCACATGAAGCAACAAGCAGATCAACATAGAAGTGAGGCATTTTGACATTGGTGATTGGGTCTTTGTTCTCTTAAAACCATACAAATAGATGTCATTGAAGCAACAAAAAAAGGATAACAAGTTGTCCCCTAAGCATTATTGGCCTTATCAGGTCTTACATAAAATTAGCAGTGTGGCCTACAAGTTAGATTTTCCTTCATCCCCTCGCATGCATCTATTATTTCGTGTATCATGCCCCAAGAAAGTCATTAGACATAGAGTTACCATTAAAATGGAATTACCAAAATTGGATGAGGAAGGTAGAGTTATTCTTTATCCTGAGGTGATTCTTCAACGGTGCACCAAGCAATTGTGTTCTAGAGTAATTACAGAATACCTGATCAAATGGAAGAATCTGCCATGTGAAGATGCCACTTGGGAGGATGATGCATTTGTGCAACAACATCCAGAGTTACCACAATGTTGAGGACAACATTGTTTTGAAGGGGAAGGGCTTTTTATGCCCTTAACCATTGGTGGGTCTAGGGATATGTGTGGCTGACTTGTGGATTACATACCTCTTTTGTTTACTTGTTACATTTCTCTATGTTCTTAGATAGGTCAGCCTATAGAATAAATTTGGCTAAGTATACTATATATAGGAGATAGTGGTTACTCTTTAATCATGGTGTGAATTATTCTATTATTAGTGCATTGTTGTGGAGGTTGTCCCATCGAACTGGTTTGCTATTTTATTTAGTATTTTGTTTTGTTATCAATTATCATTGTGTAATATTTCATATTTTATTATTCTGTGCAATATAAAATCATTTTTTTTGAATATATAAGTAATTTAATTACAATAGGGCACTTTGGACATGTAATAGATTTCTTCTTGCATTTTAGGACACTGTTCATTACTTAATTTGAAGTGCCCTCGCAAAGGTGTACTCACTAGTTTTGCATCTTACATATTGAACCTAATTAACACCTTCTTGATGTACTCTTCTTGAGACAATGTCAATTTTCTATTTTTTCTATCTCTTGTTATTCTCATACCAAGGATTTACTTTGCATCACCCAAATCCTTCATTAAAAATGAATTTGCTAGTTTTCTTTTGAGCTAATTTATATCATGCATGTTAGACCCTGCAACAAGCATGTCATCTACATATAATAACAAGATAATATAACTGTCATTATCTAATCTCTTAAAATAAACACAATGGTTAGAATGACAACTATTATAACCTTGTTCTATCATAAACATGTCAAAATTTAAATACCACTGCCTTGGAGCTTGCTTTAAGCCATGCAAACTCTTATTCAACCTACACACCATTTTCTCCTTACCTTTGATTTCATATCCCTGTGACTTATCAATATATATTTCCTCCTCTAAGTCACCATAAAGGAAAACAATCTTCACATCTCATTATTCAAGGTGCAAATCTTCTACTGCTACCAAACTTAAAATAATTCTTATGGAAGTCATTTTAACAACTAGAGAAAATATTTCATCAAAATCTATGCCTTTCTTTTGTGCAAACCCATTTACAATAAGTTTGGCCTTGTACCTCTTTTTGAATCTATCTTCTTCCTTCAACCTATAAACCCATTTATTCTACAATTCTCTTTTATCTTTAGGCAACTGAACCAAATCCAAAGTTTGGTTATGTACTAAGGAGTCCATCTCCTCTTTAATGTCTTGCTCCCACTTCTTTCCGGTATCTACTTGCATTGTTTTTTCATAGCTTTTTGGCTCACCACCATCAGTTAATAATAAATAACAAAGTGAAGGAGAGTATTGTTTAGGGAGTCTACTTACTCTAGTAGATCTTATAACTACACTTTCATGACTTTGAGGTACTTGTTATTATTGTCGTTGTAGTTGTTGCACATTCTAATTTTTTGGCACTTTTGGAATTTCATTTCCAATGATTTCATCAAGTACTACATATTCTATGTTTGTCTATTCTTGTTTATTTCCCTGCAACTGATCTCTATACATGACCTTCTCATTAAAGATCACATCTCTACTCCTAATGATTTTGTGATTTTTAAAATCCCATAAACGGTAACCAAAATCATTAACTCCATATCTAATAAAACTACATTTCTTGGATTTTTCTTCAAGCTTGGTTCTATTTTATTTATCAATATGAACAAATACTTCATAATCAAAAGTATTTAAAAAATAATAATCTACCTTTTTACATGTCCATGTTTTCTCTATAATGCCACCATCCAAAGGACTTGAAGGCCCTCTATTTATTAATTAAATAGTAGTATCCACAACATCTACCCAAAACTATAAGGGTAACCCTACATGTAATCTCATGCTCCTTACATGCTCCATGATTATCTTATTCATCCTTTCTGACAAACCATTTTGTTGTGGTGTTCTTGGAACCATCTTCTCTCTATAAATCCCATGGGATGAATAGTAATTATCAAACTCTTTGTTGTAGTATTCACCTTCATTGTTTGATCTAACACACTTTAAATTATTTCCTATCTCATTCTCAACCAAAGCTTTCCATTTCTTAAAAGTGTCAAAAACATCTAATTTTTTTGTATGCAATAAACTTAAATTTTTCTAGTTGAATCATCAACAAAAGTAACATAATAAGAAGAGCCACCAAGGGATGATACCTGAGCCAGTCCCCATATATATGTATGCATAGGATCTAACTTTTCATCCTTATTTTTTTTCCCAACTCTGAGAAATCTAACTCTCTTCTATTTTCCATACACACAGTGCTCACAAAAATCCAAATCCACCTTCTTCAAATTTGGCAACAAATTTTTTGAGTGAAGAATTTGCATCCCCTTCTCACTCATGTCCCCAAGTCTATGGTGCCATAATTTTGTATCTACTTTTGTATAATCTAAATAAATAGAATAGCCAACATTACCAGTAGATAAATATAATATACCTACCTTCTCTCCTTTTTTTATTACCATTGATCCTTTTGTGACTTTCCACAAATTTTTTGCAAATGTAACTGTGCAACCCTCACTTCCCAACTGCATTGTTGAAATTAGATTTCTTCTCAACTCAAAAACATGCCTCACCTCTTTCAACAACCATTTATTTCCATTATATAACTTTAATTGTATCTTACCCTTTCCAATAATTTTACAAGGTTCACCATCACCCAAATAAACTTGTCCAAAATCACCTTGAACATAGTCTTGAAAATATTTTCTATGGGAAGTAGCATAAAATGAAGCCCCTAAATCTAACACCCAAGAATATTTAATATTATCTAATGAAAGGATTAAAACATCTTGCAACACATCACCTGCTCTATTTGCTTCCTAATTGTTATCTTGTTGTCTATCTCCTTATTTTCCTTTTTGAGACCAACAATCTTTCTTCAAGTCTCCTTTCTTCCCACAATGCTAGCACACCAAAATTCCTCTAGATTTGGATATGCCTTTCTTAGACTTCCCACAATTCCCTAAGCCTTTTTCTCTATCCTTTTATCTTCCCTTATTCTCCATAGTCAAATTATTACCTGATATTTCACTTGTGTTTTTCTGTCGCATTTCCTCACTAAGAATAACACCAATAACATCATCAAACTTTAAAGTGTTTGAACTAGAGGCAAAATTACTCATAACCATGACCAAACCATTCCAAATTTCTGGCAATGAGCACAAAATCAAAAGAGCCCTAACCTCATCATCAAAGTTTACTCCTACATATCTTAACTGATTTGTGACCGTGTTAAATTTATTTAAATGATCAACAACATACCCACCTTCTAACGTTTCCTTATTAAATAGATGCTTCATATTAGTTATCTTGATGGAGGTTGAGCATTTTTCATACACTCTATCCAATACCTTTATCACGTCATCTATTATCTTTTCTTTTGAAATATTGAAGGCCATTGATGCTACTAGGCACAGTCACATTGTTCCTAGAGCCTTTCTATCAAGAACCTCCCATTATTTGTCCTTCATAGTCACTGGCTTCTTTGTTATCCTATCTAATGGTGGGAAAAGATCCTTCTGATATAGATAGTCCTCCATTTGCATCTTCTATGACTAGTAGTTTTGGTCATTGAACTTCTCAACCTTAAACTTGCTTTTTTTCGCCATTACTCCCACTTGAATAAGGAACCCTCTTTTCCTGTGAGTTTATCTGCCAAATAAACCTTTAGCTCTGATACCAATTATTAGGAATATAGAACACTGATCAATATTAATGAAATAAAGATGGAAATAAAATGCAAAAAACATAATACAAGAGAGATATATATTTAATGTGGTTCAACTAATATGGGCTATGTCCACATATAAACACCTAGTTCTTCTCTTATTCAGTCTAAAAAATGAAGGGATAAACACTCAATATATCTATTACAGTCTCCTCTTCACTCACACACAGTGTACCATCATGATTACAATGACCTCATATCAAAAAAGGGTTACATATTATGGCAAAAATGCACCAACATAAAAATTGACCCCCATGATGACCATAGTGAGGGGGGGTGGGGGGGTGGGTCGGGGTGTTAAGGCCCCCCCAACACCCCTCATCGAGAACTAGGCATTATAGTAAGATTAGGTTCCACCATCTAACAAACTTTTCCAAATGCATTGCTTAGAGATTTGCCATTCGATCATCCATTGAAGGGGATACTTAGCATTAAAAAAATTAAACATATGTATGTGTGTGTGTGTGTCTGTCTGTCTGTCTGTCTGTCTGTCTGTGTGTGTGTGTGTGTGTGTGTGTGTGTGTGTTCTACAATTTGAAAGTGGAATTAACATGCGAAGGGAGTTTGGTTAAAGTAACCCAAATTGAATCATATATATGGTCAGTTTGTAATATTAGGCATGACTAAGTGGTTCTAGTCAAATCCTGAGACCATTTTTGATAGGGTCTTGAGGTGTCAAAAAACATTTGGGTCAAAATATATAGACCTCAAAATAAATATTGCAAAGATAATGAGCCTCAACCTCTTAGTTGTAATCCTAAAGTGATGCATTTTTTTCTTTAGTTAGCTGCATGGGGCAAAGCATTGCTTAAAAAATAATTGATTAGGTAAGTTAAGGTGTTTTTGAAAAGTCAATTGTAGAAAGGAATAAAGATGTTTAAGCTTTCTTCTAACTAGATGCGTGACATAAAACAAAAGACTTATAAATTTCATCCGAAGACAATATAGCCATTCAAAAAAAATTAGGTACATAAATTATTAGTGCAACCATATAACTTTTTATTTTATAAGATTATGTGATAATTTACGAATCCCAAGAATAATGAAAAATCTCATAAATTAGGAAAGAATCCCTTATAATCATCAACCCAGCATAAACAAAACTTCACAACTCTTAATAACTATAATCCATTGGAGGATAACACAACCTTATTAACTTAAAAACACTTTTCTTAACCTATTACTCACTTTGGTGTATCTAATAACCAACCTAGTTCTAATACTAGCATCCCATGAAGTCATCCTAACAACCATTCACTTACACTTGTAAAACCACTACTCATTTACACCAATCTCTAAATATGCTTCATGCCTTCCCAATTGTTTCCTTCTCCTTGGATCTTGATTGTTCGAAGTTAATAATCCTCCACCCTTCCCTCTTATATCCTCACTAAAACTCTTATAGATTTTTTGATTGCCCAAGTCCATCCCCATCATTCAATGTTGGTTAGTTGGCCCATGCATGCCTTTGTGCATTTAATTTTTAGTTGGATGGGAGGTTGATGTTTACATTGCTTTATAAAAAAATGTGTTTCTTATTCAACGGGAAATCAAACTCATGATTTTTAGCTATTCAGATGTTTCTCACTTCCATATTGCTCTCTTATAATAGAGCATCGTATTAATAGGTTCCATGCCTCATGATGTAATTATTTATTATTATGATTATTTTTATTAATTTGATAATATATTATTATTATCAATTTATAATAATAATCTTAAGAAAATAATAATTATTCATCAATGCATGCTATATACATATAATTTACTTGGTGCTACCCGTAATTAGGTCCCAAGTCAAATTATCATTCCAACCATAAATTATTTTGATAAAAACATAAATTAACCTTTTCATAGGGTTGACAACATCTAAACAATCTCATTCGTAAGAGTTATTTCATATAGGTCAATTACGTCTTTAACCCAATGACATGTCACAAACGAGTTTGATGATTATGAGGTGAAACATAGAATGGTGGAAAATAGTAATCAATGAACAAGTCAAAATGAAGCAAAGAAAAATAATGTAAAACCCATACCCTTCCTGGGTGATTACCCTAAGTAAGGCATTTAGGTCAACTTCCCTAGTGTTTTTTACCAGTTCACATTGGTTTCTCTCTCTTCAGTATCTAAACTATGCATCTACTCCCCTCTCTCCAATGATGCTCTCCCTTCCTTCTGAGGATAGTCTATCTTACAACCATCTCATCACAATAGACAAGCAATTAATGAGAATGAGATA